>CM054057.1:8935475-9344685 GCA_028641055.1 Alopecurus myosuroides
GCATGAGAACCTAGTTGGATTCCACCAACCTTATAGTTTCAACGGGTTCATTATACAATTGGTGTGTTTTGTCAAGTAGTGGATCATCTAACTCCTAATATTCAGGTTTGATTTCAACATGAACTATGTTATTCTGAGACCACTTCATTCTTCACTAATATATAGTTAACTTACCAATGCGGTGATGTTTCCTCCAACCAAACTTCATAGCATTTTACCATATGATTCACCTCACAATTATAGATGGATTCCTTGTATCCAAATAACTGTTTAATCCATATTACTCCTTCGTTATCATATCTCACACCTCTATTTTACACCTTGTTTCTTTATTTTGCATCGCCTAAGTAGACATGTTTTCTTGATTTTTCTCTATTTTTTGAAGAGAACATGATAAATCTAGGGGGCTAATATATATTTAGTGGATATACTACAAATAACCATTCTGTATTATCATAACTACAAATTAAATTTTCGATGGTACTTAAATTTCAAACATGCCTAATTATGTTTTCACCCCTTTGCAGACCGCGGGACATGCATCATTTCCAGGAAAGCCCTATGATGAGTACTATGGATTTGTTGCAACCATGGATGTGTATAGTTATAATCTAAGTCGGGGCCAAATGAGCACGTCTGGAATTTGGGTTGTTAATGTTGGAAATTGGTCCAAAGAAAGCTTCAATTCCATTACTGTTGGTTGGATGGTAAGCGATACTCTCCATTTATATAGATTGATTTATAAAACATTTAAAACCCTCTACTTTTCAAGAAGTTTCAAGATATCATAAATGCCTATGTAAAGTGATCATTCATGACCAATTCCTTTTAAGACACTAAGATTTTAATTTATTCCCATTTTTCAAGAACCCAATGTTATATTTTTTTTAATTCTTTTAATAGTATCAATCATGGATTCTCGTACTCCTCCACCTACTCCTTTTTTAATTACTTTATCCTTCTGTCATATGATCCTCCCATGCTAAAAGTATCCCAGTGGCCCTCGGTTATGTCCCAAAGATCTAACCACCAACATTGTGTTGGCCTTCTGTGCATCCTACTTTTCACTTCCATCATTCTTGATGTCTACTTATATACACCGTTTGCATCATATGGTTGAACTAAAGTTGCCGAGTATTTTCACTTATACTAGTTCTATTTATATCCATCAATCAAGCTATGTGAATATTTTAGAATTGTTTTATCTCATGGTCACAATGGACCGAGAAAAATGGTTAGTTTATTCCCCGCATTTTGGGTTTTTGTCCTAACATTCCACATATAAAGTGGGGTCGTCATCCTAGAAGTTTTTCACCACCGTCATCCACCATCGACGGCCATTCTAGTGAGACTATTGGATGGTACTTCCCCATAAAACTACACCATACCTACACCATACTAGCATGGTTTATCACGTTTTCTTGTGATGGCCGCAACCAAAAGTGTTTTAAACATGAGAGTGTATCATAGTGAATTTTAAACCAAGGATTGTTCTAACATAATCAGCATAATTAGTGCCTAGAGGATATACATTTACTTGCACTTTGATACCACATAGCAATGGATTTCCCGTTCAATTCTTATGACGATAGGTAATCTCAACGAATGCCACCTCCAACAATAGATGCTCACACCATAGCCCATGCACTTTTCCTGCATAGTGCAAGACCATTTTCTTAATGAGTTATACGAAGTGGCGGAGCTGCAGTACAAGCATTGGGTGCAGATGAACCCGATAAAGTATGTGGTATGCTTCACTAGTCTAAGCTTTGTCAGCTTATTAGTTAAAAAATATACTACAAACAACGCACTGAACCTAATGAATTTATGAGCTAGCTTTGCTAGTTGTTATACGTAGGGGAGAACACGAGAAATATATCTGACGCAATCATATGAGCAATAAGTTCCCCGTGTTGTGAGATATAATAAAGTCAACCATTAAAACTACGGGTCTGATTATTTATCATACTACAAAGAAGATTCTATTGTGAAGTGATGATTGAAAGAGCGGCCAATTAACTTTATAATTGCACAAAAACAACACATTTTTCTTGTTCCGGTAACATACTACACATGACTAATTCTTTTGTGTGTGCTATTTTATATTTCAGGTTTCTCCTGATGCATACGGTGATTCACATGCTCACTTCTACACTGATTGGACTGTATGTTTCCTTATTTTCTTCTAGTACCTAACTTTGTGGTCTGAATTAATGACACTACAATATTATACTTCTAAACAGATAGATGGATATGGGAAAAGTGGGTGCTTAGACATGGATTGCCCTGGCTTTCAATTAGAAGAGGGATCAAAGATAACTCCAGGTGCTGTTATAGATAGTGCTTCTACAACTGGTGGGTCGGGGCACACTATTACACTCAAAGTGTTCAAGGTATGGAAACCTTATGCATTATTGTCAATACGTTGATACTTAAAATTTACAAAACCAGGTTGAATATTTCAGTTTCCATAGGACTTTAAATTTTTATATACTTTTATTTGTATTGTACTTTTTTTTTATCCAACTTGAAAATCAATATTTGAAAAAATGCCTTAAGAGGACATCAAAATCGATCCGTTAAGCTATGAAATAAAGAAGTACCAATTCCTAAGAGGGTTAAATCATCAACAATATGAGCAAAAGAGTAAGAAATGAATGAATTTGCAATTAAATTAAATATGACATATGTTTGATTTATTTAGAGAGTTTACCTTCTCATAACCATTTTAACATAAAATAACTAATGACCACGAGGGTAGGGTTATTACACAATCTCAACATATTTTAAAAGTCCAACCAGAAGCGTATAAATTAGTCAAATGGTAGACAAGTTGAAAAAACACAACTTAAATTCAAGAAGAAGAAATTATGTATCCTAAACATCTCAGGTTTCTTATGTTTATTAAAAAAATGGAAACAGTTGAGATTTATTGCATCCTTCGTTACATACACGCGGAGTTAATTGTTACAATATATAGGTTACATAAACAAAGGTAAATATTCTAAAAATTCAATTCAAATAATACTATTAATGGCGACCCAAGTTAGCTATGGTTTGCATTGCCACCACCTCTAATTAAAGATCTCATTCATGATTGAAACATCGTATCGTTTTAACCTATGCTCACACAGTAATATATAATATTCTTGGCCATGTTTTATGCAAGCCACTGGAAATATTTGTCAACCATGGATGTTGTATGTGTAGATCCACATATTTTTTTTTCACAAAATATTACTTGCGATGATAGAAATAATGAAAAATTTGTTGTTTTCTCTATCAATTTTATTAGGTTAATTAATTACTTCGGTAGAAATCCTTCCTATATATTAGTGCAAGTACTCATCCCAAGACTCTAGTACCATATTAGAGTTAACATTTTATTGAGAGCGCCTCGTATAGCGGTAATAGATGGACGTCACATGAAGGCATGAGGTGTTAGTGTTTCTTCCTTGTGCAAACACATGATATGAAAGGAAGACAATGAAAATGGAGCAACTAACGGCCATATATATAAGGAGTAACATAATTAATGGGAAAAAAATATCTTCAACTCGCGTGATAAACCTTTTCTTGGGACATTGTGAGGAACTATTTTTGAACCATTGTCTTCAACCATGATTTGAGATGAGAAAATCAGGCGTGTGCAATTTCCGTAAATAAGGACACACGTTTTGTTTCCAAGAATGGCACAAAACATATTTGCTCCAAACTTCACCGGTTAAATATTTTGCACACTTGTTCGGAATCGCAGCCAGTATTCCCACATTTCGTATTTAATACTTTTCTGCTAATGACAGGAGAAGTCGAGTGGAAATTGGTGGGTGTATTGCGGGATCAATGATGACACTCCAACAGCAGTGGGGTACTATCCAGCTAACTTATTTACAACATTGGCCGCAAAATCAAACGGCATTTCTTTTGGCGGAGAATCAAGTGCCAAAAGAAGTCTTAGAACTCCTCCAATGGGCAGTGGATCTCTTCCATCGCAAAAATCTGCATCATTTTCCAACCTTCAGTTCGTTGATCAGAATGGTCAAGCGAGCCTTATACAATCAGATTTGACAATTGTTGCAAAAACACCCAAATGTTATTATGTGTCGCCAATAGTAGATGCCAAGTTTTTCTACGGTGGCCCAGGAGGCTGCTTTTAGATACATGGGTGTAAACTAGTATATGATAAGTTTGTGCTGGCACAAACATAATAAAAGTGTTTACACCCTGCGATAAATCTCAACTGTTTCCATGGGTGTAAACTATATGATAAGTTTGTGGTGTCACTTCCCTGCGAGGAAGCGGCCTCGGCAGAGAAAGATCACCAGCCCTACGAGTAAGATGGCCGCCACGATTATTGCGGCCACGGCAACCGACCACCAGCTAGTGGTCGGCGCCATCTCGGGCGGCGGTGGTGCCTCGGAGTTGTAGCTGCCGCGAGTAACTGTCTGGTGGACGAAGAGGGCGGAGACGGCCGTCGCGCCTTGCCCAGATGAGATGGCATCGTGGATGTCGCCGCGGCCGTGTGCGTTGACAATGGCGTCGTGAGCGTCGCCGAGGCCGGGCGTTGTGGCTGAATCGACTAGTAGGAGGACAAGCAACTGAAGGTTGATGCAGCTGAGGTGGCAGGGCGCACTACTGGTTGAGCAGCAACGTGGAATCTACACAACACAATCAAATCACTTTTCCCTAACGAAGCAGCGAGGTTTTCAATCTCACCGGTTTGAATGAACACAAAGAGGTTAAACATACGGTGTGGAAAATAGTAGGAAAAAAGTTCGAATGCAGTGGAAAATAGTGTGAAAACAGTTTAAGCAGTGTGTGTATTATCAATATGAGAAAATGGACCGGGATCCACAGTTCACTAGTGGTGTCTCTCTGTGAAAGATAAATAACATATGTGGTGAAAAAATTAAAACGGGGCAATTGACGGAGATGAAGTGACGAAGATATGGATCCTGGACCCTGCGGATAAGGACACCCCATCTCAGGCCCAAGGCTAAGGCCCAAGAAGAGGCGCCCTTGGAATACTCCAGAAGGCCCACGTGAAGCCCACCCGCACTAACTTGCGGGTTAAGCTAGGAAACATGTAACCGACCTAGTTAAAGTTCGAGTCCTCTCCGGGTAGGACTCGAGACCTGGCCATCTATATAAGGCCAGGAGAGCCCCCAGGAGAGGACCAAGCAATAACCGCACGACCCAAAGCCTTGAACTCGAGACCTACTCTCGATTCGAGCACCACCATTGTAACCGATCTAATCTTCAATACAGATCGACAAGAGGCAGGAGTAAGGGTTTTACCTCTACGAGGTCCCCGAACCTGGGTAAATCTCGCCCCCTGTCTAGCCGACGATTCCACCAGCGCTCATGGGTTCTCCTAATCGAAACCCGATAGGTTCACCGAAGGGATTTGTTGAGTTAGGGATTCGACAATTGGCGTCGTCTGTGGGAATCGCGGGCGCTGGATCACCGGCATCTTCGACTTCATCGACATCCAAATCCCGTTGGAAACCATCGACTATGGCTCCAAACAATCCTATATTGATCGGATCTGTCGTGGTCACACCTCACTCGCCGGAATCACGCCCGGTATTCGAAGATCTGGAGAAGAGCGTCACCCTGACGTTCGGGAGCCTCAAGTTCGTGACGAACAAAGACGAAATCTGAATCTTAGTCTAGAGCCGTCAACTCGCGCTTTCCTCTGGAGAAAAGTGGAGAGTCCATCCGCTTCAACGCAATCGACTATCACACCCTCTCGATAGAGGAACCATCTCGGGTACGGAAAGCTTTCCAATCTGCGCCTAGGACGCACGGGCCACGACTGGCCCAAGTCTGCATGGCACGATCGGAACAGCCTCCAGAAACCGAACTCAGCGCAACTAAGCGCAACATAATCGGCGTCTCACGGGAGGCCTGGAACAGGGCCAAGGAAGCCATGCGAAGAAGTCAGCCACCCGCAGCAGGAGCGCCACACGAGGATCTAACTGCCTACCACTACCATCTAGTGAGAGCAGCGTCGACCATCAAAGATGCCCGAGCAGATCTAGCCCGCCGCAGAAGAGCGGCGGATGAATCAAGCCTACGACGAGCCGAGCTGTCCCTTGCACCCTCGGTCGGTACCCGACCTGCGAGGAAGGGACATGCATCGTCATCCAGAGACTACGAATCCATGGCTGGGACCAGCATGTCGGCCGCATCTACCTTCATGAGGGTTGACGACGACGGCAACGTCTACCCGCAAACCCGCGCTGCCGCGGTTCTAGCCGCAGCAACTTACATGCAGATGAACCAACCGACAAAAAGCGACCCTCGGGCAGAGCAGTACAAGAAAATACGCAAAGGACTGGGATTGGCAGCCGCAAGGCTCGCCTCTCACGACCGCAAGAAGGCTGAAGAGCAATTGGAGAAGGAGCAACAGGAGAAGGAAAAGGAGAAATATAAGTAAATGCCCCGCAGGCACAGAAGCTCCTCCCCGAGAAAAGATAAATCACCATGTCGTGGTCGAGGAAAAGAAGCCCGGCGCCGTAGCGACAGTCGAAGCAGCAGCGAAGGCAGCCCGAGAGACAAAAGCTCGCGACACCACAGCAGCCGCTCGCGAAAAGGAAGCAAGGAACCGCGGAAGGACACTGACCGCGACCAGCCCGGACGCGACGCGCGATCTGACATCGCACAGAACAAAGTGGACAGGGCGAGGGCATCGCGATATCGCGACCGATCGTCATCCGGCTCTTCGGATGATGAAACCTGCGGTGCGCTCTGCTTCGCCCGCAGCATTCGCGAAGCGCCTCTACCCAGAAGATTCAAGCTCAGCACGGAAGTGACAAAGTACGACGGCTCGCTCGAGCCTTCTCAATGGTTAAGCGACTACCTCACGGCAGTAAAATGCCAACGTGGGAACAAGAATACGGCCATGCAATACCTCAATTTGCATCTCGTCGGTGCGGCCCGCAGTTGGCTGGAAAGGAGACCAAGATCTTGCTACGCATCGTGGGATGACTTGCACCGCGATTTCTGCAAAAACTTCCAGTCGACCTACAAGAGGCCGGCCACAATCGAAGAACTGCGAGCTTGCAAACAAAAAAGCGGCGAGTCTACCCGTGAATATATCCAGCGGTGGAGAACGCTAAGGAACACCGCGGGAACCATCTCGGAAGAAGTAGCGATTGAAGCCTTTGCTAAAGGCGCCAGAAGAACTGCCTTTCGGAAGAGCTAGGCAGAGCCGCGCCCAAAACTATCGGGGAGCTAATGATCATAGCCGAAAAATGGGCTAACGGAGAAGACGCGGTGCGCAACGAGAGAGGATCATCACCCGCACACGAAGACGACCGCCATGGACGAAGAAAAAGAAGGAAATATTATGACCATGAGGATAGGGAGGAATTAGTCGCATCAGAATTCACGCGAGGTCGCGACTCTGGTCGCCGCGGAAGTCGCGAGTGGAGACCAAAGACAGAAGAAACATCCCCCGAGGAGGACCTTGATGCATACTGCTCGCTACAACTATTCACAGATAAGCGCACGGGCAAAACTAAGGCAACACACCTTCTTAAGGATTGCCGGAAGTTTCTTGACATCTCCGATGCCCTCGCCAGGAAAAGATCTGCATCCACCCAAAACTACCCGCCGCTGCCAGGAGGAGGGCACCCAGGATTCCAGCCGCCACCACCTCCACCTCCACGAGCAAATCCAAACATGGCGCTAGACGCACTGCCTGCGCAACCGCCACAAAACGCCGGAGCCAATGCGTACCCGAACCCGGCAGGACAACTCGCGATGATACAGAAGGTATGTCCCTCTCGCAGAGCTCAAAAAACTAACACAAGGCAATTATGCATGGCAGTGCAGACACCGCCAACAAAACTCGAGTACTTGAAAATGGCGGATCAGCCAATCACGTTCTCGATGAAAGACCATCCACCACGAGTCTATCGACCAGGACACGCCGCCCTTGTCATCCAAGCTCAGATTGGCAATTATGACTTGGCCCGCATATTCATGGATGGTGGCAGTGGCATCAACATTATCTACGCGGATACACTCCGTCGAATGAACAAGAATCTGGACGGCCTAACGGAATCAGAAACATCCTTCCACGGGATAGTTCCGGGCAAGGAAATCCGGCCACTCGGAACGATCAACCTAGAAGTTGTGCTGGGCTCTAAAAGGAACTACAGAAGGGAATTCCTGGACTTCGAAGTCGTCGACTGGCCCTCACAGTACCACGCCATTCTTGGTCGAACAGCGTTCGCCAGATTCATGGCCGTACCACACTACGCATACTTGAAGCTCAAGCCACCTGGCGAATACGGAGTGATCACCATCGACGGAGATTTCCAGAAATCCAACAAGTGTGACATTGAATTTAACGAGATTGCAAAATCTTTCGGGATGCAAGAAGAACTTCAAGAGCTGGCAAAGACCACGGATCACTCCGTGATGCCCCTCACGAAGAAAAACGCGCTGAACTGGAGACAGATTCTTGAAGTTTAGCGCCAACAGCGACACCCGAAAGCATCAAGTGCACCCGACAGATTCTGCGAAGACAACGATGGTCTCAACAACCCTCTCGCAAGCATAGGAAGGCGCGCTCGTCAAACTCCTCCGTGAGTACTGGGAAAGTTTCGCCTGGCAGCCCTCAGATATGCCAGGAATACCCAGGGAGTTTGCCGAGCACTCACTCGAAGTCTTTCCTGACGCTAAACCCATCAAACAGACGACTCAACGATTTTCAGAACCCAAGCAGAAGGCGCTTGGAGAAGAATTAAACAGATTGCTAGCTGCAAACTTCATTAGGGAGATCAACATATCCACCTGGTTAGCAAACCCGGTGTTGGTCCCCAAAAAGAACACGGATATCCTTCGGGTGTGCATCGACTACACGTCATTAAATAAGCATTGCCCCAAGGACAATTTTCCTCTCCCGCGAATCGACCAGATCGTGGATTCTACGGCAGGCTGCCAACGCCTCTCCTTCCTGGACGCCTATTCGGGATATAATCAGATCCGGATGAAAAGGGAAGACGAAAAGAAGACAGCATTCATGTAACATCCAAGTATGAAAACTCCCTAGTTGTTTTACTTCCTTGTTTTATTTAAGCAATGCATCATGTCATCATCCTCATTTTATTTTCTGTTTGCATTGTTTTCATAATGAATTTCAAACTTAATCAACCTTGTCTTCATACTTGTCTGTTACAATCTTTTCAAATAAACAAATGCAAATCTAAAACCTCCTTTGTTTCCAAATAATCCATTAAGGTTCACTTATTAAATTGTTGGTTTTAATTAAACAATTAATTCAATCAATTAATTCTAAATCATTTTCAAAGTCAAACCAAGTCTTCAAATCAGTACCCTTTTGAATCCATGAACTTCACCAAACAAATGTAATCTTTAATCACATTAAATCTTAGGGGTAACCCTATTAAAAATGGTTGTTTTCAATAAGGTTTCATTAATATTAAAATTCCCCAAATTTGGTTTAATTTCAAACAGCAAGCAAATATTTAAACTTTTGGAAATAAAAGCTAACAAATGTTTGCTTTTGGCCTAATGAGCTTCCCCTAATTTTTCCAAATTTTTCTTTAAGCTAAAACCTATCCTTTTCTTCCAAATCTGTTTTCTGCAAAAAAAATATAAAACAGAAAAAGAAAAGAAGGAGAAAACGCAGCGCGCGCGTCACCTAGCCAGCCCAGCCCGTTTCTCTCCCCCGCGCGCGCAGCCCAGCCCGCTAGCATCACTTACCGGTTCGATTAGAACCCCACCGTCTCTCCCGTGTACGGCGCGCATCGCGCGGTGCCACGGCGGCAACCACAACGAGCAGACGGCCATCCTCGGCGCCCGCGCTCTATATAGCCCCTACGAAACCCTAGGAACGCAAACCCTAACCCCTAGGCCTTCTGTCCCCTCCTCTCCGCCGCCGTCTGCCCTCTCCCGGCCACATTCCCTCTCGGTATCCACCTCACCGGAGCAACTCGTCTGAATCCGTTCACCGCGCCGTCGCCATGTCGCTCCTCTACCCTACCTAAACCCTGGAACCACGTCGCCGTCGTCTCCTCTGTCCGTTGAACACCCGCACGCACTCGGTGAGCTTCTGATTCGCCGCCGCGATCCTCGCCCTCTCCGACCACCGTGGCACCATTGTTCTGAACCCGAGGTTCTCGTCTCCGTTGCAGAGCCCCTCGACGCCGATCGTTCGCTGGATTCGTTCCACCTCTTCTTCCTCTACGTGTTGGACACCGGAGGGAGCACGAAGGACCACCGGATCCGCGCCGCCGTCCTCTTCCCCGCCGCAGAAGTCGCCGTCATCCTCACGTCATCGAGCCGCTGCATCGGCTACCTTCGTTGGTGAGCATCATGGCCTCTTCCTCTCACTACCTGCTTGCACACGCTTCCGTGCACGCGTTGCACACACACACCAGATCGCAGCGAGCACGAGCCCGTGGATCAACGCCGGCGAGCCGCGAGGTTCTGTCAGTCGCGGAAGCGTCTGTTCTTCAGAAAGTTCAGATCCGCGCTAAGTAACGATATCCTCACTGCAGCGTGGTTACCTGACAACAAACGCGCACTCACCGTGATGGTTCAGATAGCACGCACGCTAGCGAGAGGGGCAGGGATCGAATCCTGCTCCTCGCGCGGGATTTATCCCAACTTTTTGCGGCCAAGCGCTGACAGGGAGGGCCCCCTGTCAGCCTCTCCTTTGCCACGCAAGCGCAAGGCGCGCCGCGCTGGCCCCTGGCCCACGGGCAGTGGCTAGGGGTAGACAGCAGCGCCGTAATAAAAGTTTCTGCGCAATTTCTGTTAATTCCTAAATCATTTTAATTGGCAGATTTAAACACTAAACTTTAATCACTAATAACTTTTAAACTATAAGTCCAACTAATAAAAGTTGTATATGTTTATTGCTCCAAATTTAATTGTCTATCCAATTATTCCAAATGTGTACTGTTTTGAAAACTCCAAATGCATTTAAAATTCAAACTCAAATAATTCAAATGCTAATTTCTAAATTCAATAACTAATTCTTTATTAATCCAATAAATGCAAATAAAATATGTTTTCCATACCATTTCACCTCACCTTTTCAAATATAATTTTTGTTTCCTGTTTTGAATAATTTAAATTGCCTAAACAATTTAAATCTTGTTTAATTCAATTAAAATTGCTAAAATCATAACTTGCTCAAATTTAATTATTTGTAAACATGAAAAATATGTTTTCCAACCAGAAAACATAACCTATTCAAATATCAACTTTGTCAATTATGTTGAGCAACTTAACTTGATGAAAACAACAACTATTTGTATAACGTCATTTAGTAACTAAATTTCCAAACTTAATAATAAATTCCCTAACTTGTTAACTATCATTCCAATTGCATCTAATCTTGTTATCTTATTGTTTTCATCATGCATGCATCATGCTAACTCACTTACACATGATGTTTAGTTGTAGCCCAATTAATTCAACCATAAGGCATGGGCTTTCCATATGCAACCCTTGCATATGGGTCCATTTAAATTGTGTATCAAGTCAACTAGTTACTTTGATGCATCTATTAACATGACATGCATCATCCCATGTTTGTGCACCTATGCCATGTATTGATTGCCCGTCTTCCTTCGTTGTTGTTTTTTCTTCTTCTCGCTTTAGACGACGACGTTGAGACAGACGAGACTTACGACACCACTACCCAGGACCTAGCCCAGTACCAGGCTGCTGAGCTTCCAGGCAAGTTATCACTCACATGAATCATCGAGTTCTCTTCCACACTTGTTGTCGATACTATCCTTTTGTCTATTTCTGCTAGCCCTATGAATCGATGCTTGTTCTCCGAACCCATAACTTGATACCCTGAACCAATGATATTGCCTCACCTCCATACCTACAGCCATTGCTTGTGCCTTAATCTTATCTAGCATGCTTAGGGTTGCTTTTGCTCGAGTCTGTTGTCGGTTACTTCTTTTACTACTATTATTGTACCGGGGCTCGACTGTTAATCAATCAATCCTATTAATGCTATGATAATAATAATTTGATGATAAGGCACCGGCAGGAGGCCCTAAGTGGTTTTGAGGCCTCCTAGTGTCGACCCTAATAGGAAAAGGGTCTTGTCTACCGATCCATGATGAGCGCACTACCCGCATGTGCGAAGCGAGTATGGGCGCCCCCCTCAGTTGACCCGATTCGCATCTCGTCCAAATCGCCTCATTTAGTTCGGGTTTTCCATTTGCTGCATGCATAATCTTGCGAGCCCTTGGATCCCGGGTGGAACTTTCGTAGTCGGCATATAGGGGGACACGGTCTTACAGTGCTATGAGGGTCCCTTTTCTTCGGGGCTCGATTAGCCGTGCGCCCAAGGTGCTTTGGGCTTGATGCGAAGAACGGTTGGATTGTGTTGAGTGCCCCGCTTGGTGGGTTTGATTCCCATCTGGCGGGATATTCATACGTGTACGGCCAAATTGGTGCAACCCTGCAGGGATAATCTTCTCGAGAAGCCGTGTTTTCCGCGGTTATGGACTACTTGGTGAAAGTACTGGCTAACAAGTACTCAGGACAACTTCAACCTAATGATCAATCATGTTACACCCAATGATTAATAACTTGACTAGTAATAGGTTATTCACACAATAACTTGATTCACCTTTAATACAACTGCGTGAGTTATCCTCGGATTGCTTCTTCGGATAAGGGGCGAGATCCAGGATGGGTTTGTTTGAAGTTATCTTTCAGTTGGTTACAACTCCTCGATCTTATCTTTTCTGTTAGCCGGACTTGTAGTTATCTTCTGTAGTTGGTTAGAGCAGCCCGCTGCAGCTTTTATACTACCTATCTCTTCCGTTGATCCCAAGCATCTATGCTTGTGTTGACGGGTAACTCTTTGATGAAGTGTGAGTCTTGCTTGCCAGTACTTGGATGTACTGACCCCGTTGGGGCTGTGGATTACGCAGACTACGACTACGACTATGATGCTTCCCAGGATGGCTACTTCGTGGAGTTTGACGAGACTGCAGACGAGTAGACTAGCTGGACCTCGGGCAGGATCCAGGACCTACGTGGATGGGCTTCGTCTTCTTTATTTTCTCCGGCTTCTTAAGCCTTTGGATTTGTCTGTACTCAGACACCTTTGTTTGCTTCCGCTGATGTAATGAATGATATGTTGGGACATGTGTCCTCTGGATGAGTGTTTTGCTATTCTCTGCCTTAGTGAAGGCTATTTGCAATCTTATTTCAATCTTTTGTGTCTTAGAGACATTCTGTGCTATCATTTCGTTTAACGCTGTTGACGTACCCTGCGTGCTTGATATGAAGTACGTCGACAGTAGTGCCTTAGATTTCTAGCGGATAGTTTACATCGACGATGGAATAGCAGGGCTTGTGTTGTCGCGCATAAGCGCAGGCCTACCAGGAAGCTGTGACGTGGGAGCAGGTATGCCCCATAATCCAGGCACCTGCTATCCAGTTCGGCCCGATGAGTATCCCCTAGAAGTCAGGGTGCGACAATTCATCACACCTCACGGTGTCTACTGCTACACGACAATGTCCTTCGGGCTGAAGAACGCAGGCGCAACATATCAGCGCTGCATGCAAATATGCCTCGCCAATCTCATTGGCAAGAACGTACAAGTGTACGTTGATGACATTGTCATCAAGACTCTAGTGGAGGGCACACTCCTCGAGGACATTAGAGAAACATTTGACGCCCTTAATGCATATCGGATCAAGCTCAATCCGACCAAATGCGTCTTTGGCGTTCCCGCAGGAAAACTTCTCTGGTACCTGGTATCCGCCAGAGGCATTGAAGCCAACACGGAGAAAACACAAGCCATTCTGACCATGAAGGAGCCAACCAATCTACCCGGAGTCCAGCAGCTCGCAGGGCGACTGGCCGCCCTAAGCAGGTTCATCGCACGATTGGGAGAGCAAGCGTTACCCTTCTACAAATTGTTGAAAAAGACGGACAAATTCGAATGGACACCAGAAGCTAAACAAGCGTTCGCAGATTTAAAGCGTTCGTTGCAAAGCAGGCGCGTCCTTGCAACACCGCAAGAAAGGGAGCCACTTTACTTATACTTAGCCGCTACAAACCAGGTCATCAGCACAAGCAATCGTAGTCGAACGACCTGAAGACGGCAAAGCATACGGAGTCCAACAACCAATCTATTACATCAGTGAAGTGCTCTCGCCGTGCAAGCAACGATACCCTCATTACCAGAAGCTCGCATATGGAGTTGTTCTTACGGCCCAAAAGCTCAAGCATTATTTCCAGGAACACGCCATCACAGTGGTTAATGATGCGTCACTCGGGACAATCATGAACAACCCTATGGCATCCGGGAGAATAGCAAAATGGAGCATCGAGTTGGGCGCTTGGGACATCACCTATGCAGGACGCAACGCAGTTAAATCTCAGGTACTCGTGGAATTTCTAAGTGAATGGACAGAACTACAAACACCCGGACCGCCTGAGTACACAAGCAATTGGATAATGTACTTTGATGGATCCAAGAGAAACGAAGGAGCAGGAGCTGGAATCATTCTTATCTCGCCTCGAGGAGACAAGCTGCAATACGTCCTGTGACTGGACTTTACACCAGATGATCCGACATCGAACAACGACGCAGAATATGAAGCCCTGTTGCATGGGATGAAGATGGCAATCTCCTGTGGAGCTACCCGATTAATGATATACGGCGATTCCAATCTCATTGTGCAGCAGACAATGAAAGAATGCGACGCCATTGCTGAAAACATGGTCGCGTATCGCGACATGTACAATCTACTCGAAGGAAGTTTTAAAGGGTGCGAGCTGATGCACATTGCAAGATCCAGCAACGAAGAAGCAGATAGATTGGCAAACATGGGTTCCACGAATACACCTATACCGCCAGGAATATATTTCGAACGGATGATCAAGCGATCGGTCAAAGTGAAGAAAGCTGCAGGAACACCCGCAGCGCCAGAAACAGAGGTCAGCCCGCAAGTCGCCCTTATCGAGCTTATTCATAATATATCACGACATGTCTTTCTGGTCGAGCCAATCTGGACGCAGAAATATCTCGACTACCTGATCAACAGACAACTCCCGGCCGACCCACGCGAGGCTCGACAAATAATCAGGCGTAGCAAATCCTTTCGGGTAGTCAATGGGGAACTATACAAGCAAAGCATCTCGGGGATACTTCAGCGCTGCATCGCACCCGAAGATGGCAAGGAATTGCTCTAGGACATACACCAAGGAGACTGCGGACATCATGCTAGCTGGAAAACAATAATGGGAAAAGCCTTTTGAGCAGGATTCTACTGGCTAACAGCAGCCACCGATGCAAAAGGCCTGGTCGAACGATGCGACGCTTGCCAGCGGTTCGCACCAAGACCACACGCGCCTGCTACAGAACTGCACATGATACCCATCGCTTGGCCCTTTGCACAATGGGGGCTAGACATGGTTGGACCAATACGCAATTCCACGCCTGGTGGATATACACACTTGCTGGTCGCAGTCGACAAATTCACCAAATGGATTGAGGCTATGCCAGTAACTTCGGCTAGCGCCCAATGCGCCGTCAAGTTCATCGACTCCATTGTATGCAGATTTGGTGTGCCACACGACATCATTACAGACAATGGTACAAACTTCACAGCAAAAGAAACACAACAGTTCTGCGAGGAAAAGGGCATCAACTTCAAATTTGCTTCAGTTGCCCACCCGCAAACGAACGGACAAGTCGAAAGATCCAACGGCTTAGTTTCGGCTGGTATCAAGAAACGCCTACTCGATCGTCTACACCCCGCCGCAGGACATTGGGAAGAAGAGCTACCCTCCGTACTATGGAGCCTCCGCACAACTCCAAACCGATCTACGAAATACACGCCATTCTTCATGGTATACGGGGCAGAAGCAGTCCTTCCCGAGGACGTTCGATTCAGCGCCCCACGAGTTGTGGCCTACAGCGAAGAAACCTCCAACAAGGCACTCGCAGAAGATATGGACGCACTCGACGAGATGCGTGACATCGCACTCGCAAGATCCGCAGTATATCAGCAATCACTGCGAAACTATCATAGTCGCCGCATACGCCACAGAGCATTCGCGGTTGGAGATCTAGTGTTGCGGCTCAAGCAGAAGGAAGGACACAAGCTCAAACCGCCCTGGGAAGGACCCTTCATCATACACGAAGTCATCCCAGGTGGAGCCTACAGGCTGAAGAATCCATCGACTGGAGGAATCTATTCCAATCCGTGGAATATCGCATATCTCTGCAAATTTTATCCCTAGGTTTACTTGTTATCACAACAAAATAAGGCTATACTAGCCAGTCTTGTAGCTCGAATACATGGCTTCTCAGTCATTGCAATAAAGTCATGATTTCTTCATCATATTCACTCGAAGCTTCCTATTCTTTACATGCTAAAAGTTACAGGTACACACCCCATAAACACACGGGGGCTACACCTACAACTAAGCATCACAGGAAAACATCATACATACAAGGTTACACACCTTATAACAGTTTTTACAAACTATAAAAAGATTACAAGATATACACATCCGACAATAAATCAAAACGCTGAGCATTCTCAGTCGCTAAAACTCTATCTACTTCCTCAGAGGTCAATCGGATGATTTTCTCTGCTGCAGGACGTACAACATCATAGTAAGGAGAAATATCATCGATTGAATAATCTGGGCGCCTAGCTACGGAGTTACCATCTATTTCAGGATGCCATATCCGGACAAAAGAGAGAGCTACAACCACGCCGCAAGTCATCTGATTGCGCACACACGCGCGAACTTCTCCTTCACGTCCGAACAACCTGAGAAGATAGCTCCAGTCTTCGGGACCCCTTTCGAGTGGGTAAAAGGCAACGTTCATCGCAACCAATACCTCGTGAAAAGAGCTCACGAGAATTCTCGCCTGGATGACTCGGAACTTCAAGGTGGCCATCACAAATCCTCGACTGCGATCAGACCAAAAATTGTTCGCATGAGGTTTTGAGCTGCCAGTCTCTTGAAGAATGTCGTTTTCTACCCACTGCTTTTCTTCCCTGTCATCCGGTTTAAAAAATGAAGAGCAAAACATACTTAATCCGCTAAGGAAACAAGGAATAAGAAGACACGGGGTTTGTACTACTTACACAGCAAATCCCTCGCAACTGAAGCCAACTCATCCATCAGAAACTGTTTGCGTTCAGCCGCCAATTTCTGCATGGACTTCGCCACATCGGCTACACCGCGCAGAGCTTTTAGCTTGCGCTCACCCTCATGGACTTTATCGCGAAGACCCGCAAAAGTACCAACAGCGGCAACAAGTGGATTTACTGGAGTAGCACGTCCACCCGAGGTTTCCGCGGCAAACCCAGTATCCTGGAAGAGTACAAGGAAAGAAGTAAGACGCCCTACTCGAGGTATCTCTAGTCGCACATCTGACGAGTGCTCGGGGGCTACTCCCATCGGGAGCCAACACACAAACAAACAAGAAGTAATTTCCAGACGAACACTTCAATTAAGGACAACGAAGATACGGGAATACATCCCAAGGTTCATTACAATCAAGATGAAAATAGAAAAACAAAACTATGAAGCTACAGTAGTGCTCCCGCTAGAGGCAGTCGCCCCTCCTTTGAGTCGAGCAAATAGCTCAGACAGCTTCCGAGCAAGAATGGCGGCTTGCTCGCCAAAACGAGAGAGTCGTACCTTTTTTCCCGTGGAGGGGTCGACTGGAAGAGCTGAATAAGCCTCCTCCAAACCTTCGACTCCATGCGCCTGCGCAAATTGAATTGCAGTCTTCGCACCGGACTCCGACTGAGCGACCGCGAAGGCGTCCAGAAGATTGCCCTCCGAAAGGACCTTCAGCAGATCGTCTAGCGCGGGTGTAGGCGTAGCGTTGGCAACAAGGCGACTATGCAGTTGCATCAACACTTGAGTAGCTTCGATAATCAAGGAGCAAACTCCTTCAGCGTGCCTCTTGAGTTGAGCAAGAGTGTCGGTTAGCACATCTACCCGCTGGAGCCCAGAGATCTCTAGAGGAACATCCACAAGACCTACAAGAGAAGCAAATGTTAAGACTTGGCAAGTTCAGCAGGATAAAGGATGAAGTCGCGAGAGCCTAAAACACTTACCCGCGAGACGTTCAGCGAGGGGACGGAGGAACGTGACAAGGTCACCATCGGACTTATTGCCAGCATCCTCTAAGTCCTTCAGGGCCTTCCGCGCATCCGCAAGTTGTCTTTCAAGATCTTCTGATCGCATGCGGGAAGCCTCCAGCTCTTGTCGTATGGCCGTCAGGTCAGCCTCTCGAGCGGTTATCTGCTCAGAGAGTTTGACCTTCTCGGACTCCGAAAATTCAAGTCGAGCTACAGAGAGACACTTGTCAGAAATCAAGAATTGACGGAAGAATAAAGACGAGGAGATGATAAAACTTACCCTTAAGAAGCTCGTTCTCAGTACGAAGTCGGCTACGGTCTGCTCGAAGCGACTCGCAATCCGATTCGGCGAGAACAACGCGGCGACCAATCGCCGCATGGGAATCAACAAGCGACTGCAAAGGCACAAAGATAGAAGAATTAAATGAGATAAATCGGAGCCTGTACCCGATTGAAATCAATCGACTACAGCCTCGGGGGCTACTCCCATCGGGAGCACTGCCGTGCACCCGATAAAGAAAATCACGAAGAAGAAAGAGACCAGACTTTGAGCCTGTAGCCGATCGCATGCAATCGACTACAGCCTCGGGGGCTACTCCCATCGGGAGCACTGTCGTGCACCCGATAAAAATTTGAAGACAAAAGACAAAGTTCACCTGGCCCGTGGCGCGAGAGAGGGGATCTGCGGAGCTATCCGTCACTTCCTTTGAAGCTAAAGTCCTGGCGGCAAAGCTGGGGGCTTCATGTTCCGCAGTCGCAACATTAGGGGCTGCGCTGGGGGAATTCTGGACGGTGCCTGCAGTGGGAGTTTCACCCGCAGCCCCTGCCTTATTCCTCTTTTCGGGAGGAATGGAAGAAGCGTACCTGCGAGGACTGATAGTCTGCAGGCTGCAGCAAAAGACGGAAAGCATCAGCATTGAAGCATGGAAGAATGTTCGACTAAGAACAAAGAAAGGAACTTACTCATCATCTTCGTCGTCATCCAGCAAATCCGCGTTCCAAGCGGTGCAATCACTGGGAATGAAGGCAAAGGGGCGAGTGAACGAAGTGGAGTCGCGGAGATAGGGGCCTTCCCGGGCGATTCTTCCACGGAGTTGTCCTTGGAAGTGGCCTCGTTATCATCCACCCGACGACGCCTGTGGGGGCCGCCATTCGAGTCCTCTGCACCATCCGAAGAATCGCGCTCGGAGCTCGAGGAAGCATCGGCGACGCTGGTATCAGCTGCACCATCCTGGTGACTCGCCAATAACTCCGAAGCGTCCTCTCCCGCAACTGGCGGGTAGCAGTCTGCCATAGCTAGGCTCTACAAAGACAAAAAGAAAGGAAGAGAAAACTTTATCGACTAAGGCTCAGAACAAAGAAGGAAACAATAGAAGACAAGAAATAAAAACTAACCGCGGCTGGAGGAGGCTTCGAAGCGTCAAAAGCTTCGACTGAACAGTCGGGGAACTTCTCCCCCACCTTCAAACGAGTGATAGCCGCGATTTTCTTCTCGAACTCAACGTTCGAAAGTTCCTCGCGGGTCACTCGGCTGGGATCTTCTGAGCCTTGGTACTCCCACATAGTGGAAGACCTTTGCTGCAAGGGTTGGATCCTGCGCTTCAGAAAAATACTCGCCAGATGCAGTCCGTTGAGCATAACTCCCGCAGTTTGATCCCGGAGAGCGGCTACTCTTGCGAGTAAGGGTGCAACAGTCTGAGTTTCCTCGGCTGACATCTTGTGATCCCAGGACTTCCGCCTCTTCAAAACAACGAACGGGTGGAACTCGACGATCCCACCCGAGCTGTTGTCGATGACGTAGAACCATTTTTTACGCCAGCCTTGGGCGGAGTCAACGAAGTGCATGCTAAAATAGCTGCTCTCCAGTCGCGCCTGGATCCCGAAGCCACCCGTGCGTAGTGGCTCGCCCGGCTCGGACTCTACCCGCGACTTCTCGCGGAAGATCCGAACCTTGAAGAGGGCCTTCCAGAGCACCCAATGTGGGCGAATGCCAAGAAAGCATTCGCAGAACACGATGAAGCACGATATGTGCTGCACCGCATTCGGAGGAAGATCGTGAAGCTGTATGCCATAGACATACAGCAACCCGAGGAGGAAAGGATGGAGAGGGAAGGAAAGACCCCGAGACACGTGGTCTGCAAAGACCACGCGCTCGTTCGACTGCGGGTTTGGTACCTCTTCTTTCTTCCCGAGGCGCACCCGCTTCTCAGTCTCCGCCGGCAGCAGCCCCTCCTGCTGCATCTCCTTGATGCTCTTCGCGGTGGTGTTGGGAGAGCACCAGTCGCTGGCGCGGGGCGCAAGTTGCGCGGAAGCTTCTCCGGATGCGGAAGTGGCAGCGCCACGTCTTTTGCCTCCGGCCATGGCTAACAGTACGAGCTCGAGCGCGAGGAGGAAGGAGATGAGTGCGAGGAAGAAGATGGACGAAGGCAAAGGCTGGGAAAGTTTTACCGCAGCACTAAGACCCGTATTTATACACGGAGCGAGTCAATCCCAGCCGTATGATGCGTTACGTGGCACTTATCGCGGCCACCACGCACGAAGATGAAACGAAGGGACGGTGAACGTTGTTCCGTGCCACGATCTTAACGGAAGATCGTGCGCATTTACTGCGCAGTTCGCGTAAAAACCGGGAGCGGCGTCTCGTTTCCCGGTCAAAAAGCTGACTAGGTGGGCCACCCATCTGCTACCACTCCTCCACGTCCCATCGGGAGGAGAAAAGTGCGCCATGACGTCATGGCATGCATCATAAAAATCAAGATATTTTCGGTTGGAAGTTCAAACGCAAAAATATCTTCGTACGAACATGAACTCCTTCGAATAAAAGCAATTCTTCTGTGAACAAATCATGGAACAAGACCTCTTTAAACAAGAGAGAAATACCCTATACACGAAAACTCTTTCGTATGGGCACAACATTCCAAACATGAAAACTCTTTCATATGGACATAACTTTTCCTCAGCACGAAACTTCTTTCGTGTGAAACTCAAACAATGGATCGGGTAGGAAGAACCTACCTCTTTTACACATGATATTTTTACATCATAAGACCTGGATTGTTCAGCCGACTAGGCACATCCGGATGCCATATTCTTCGAATATGAAGGTAAGACCCAAAAAGATCTCTCTTTAGGGCCTGGAATCGCACTCGAAAGCTGCGTCCTCCGGTATAATTCCGTGTCAACAACACGAAGAAAAATCCTAGCGGACGCGCCGGGTACCCCCATAGGTTAAGTTCGACTCGATAAGTCCACAACGACCCAGTCGCAACAATCACCTTATCGGGTTCGAGTCGGAGGTCTCGAATCTGTGTAGGCCAGGAATGTTTTTTCCCTAGTCGCAATTAATTGGCCCTGATCTCTCGGGAGAGCCAAGCTATTGTGCCACATCCTTCTGCGATAAAAGTAGCGAAAACAGGCACTTATGTTGCTCGATACTCGAGCATGAAGACTCGTTGCACAGGGAACACACCCTTTAAAAATAGAAAACTACCAAGCTGGTTATCCATAAAAGACCAAGAAAGGTTTGACCGTCTACTCGACTGGAAAAATCCCACTCGAGCAAACACTCGGGGGCTACTGACGAAGATATGGATCCTGGACCCTGCGGATAAGGACACCCCATCTCAGGCCCAAGGCTAAGGCCCAAGAAGAGGCGCCCTTGGAATACTCCAGAAGGCCCACGTGAAGCCCACGCGCACTAACTTGCGGGTTAAGCTAGGAAACATGTAACCGACCTAGTTAAAGTTCGAGTCCTCTCCGGGTAGGACTCGAGACCTGGCCATCTATATAAGGCCAGGAGAGCCCCCAGGAGAGGACCAAGCAATAACCGCACGACCCAAAGCCTTGAACTCGAGACCTACTCTCGATTCGAGCACCACCATTGTAACCGATCTAATCTTCAATACAGATCGACAAGAGGCAGGAGTAAGGGTTTTACCTCTAAGAGGGCCCTGAACCTGGGTAAATCTCGCCCCCTGTCTAGCCGACGATTCCACCAGCGCTCATGGGTTCTCCTAACCGAAACCCGATAGGTTCACCGAAGGGATTTGTTGAGTGATGGATTCGACATGAAGGCTGCACCGTAGTGCATATGCAAGACATAAATATTACTATGTGATTCATGCCGGCATTACAACAAAGTACATAGACCGTCATCCAACTACATCTATGACTAATAATCCACCCTCCGAATATCATCCGAACAAACATTGGGTATTAAGTTGCAAACAACAGATTATCGCAGTAAGCAAAGTGTGTAATGTAAACAATGTAAACTAGGTAAACACCGTTGTTTTCTCCCTAATGGAAACAACACATCTTCCATCCGTCACGTTTCTGTCACTCAAGCACAGATGCAAAGGAGGCATGAACCTACTATCGAGCATCAATACGCCCTCTTTGAGTTACTAGCATCTACTTGGCCAGAGCATCTACTAATACCGGAGAGCATGCAAGATCATAAATAACATATGCATGAAGATAACATGATAGATTGATAATCAGAAGACATAGCATTCAACATTCATCAAATCCCAGCAAACACAACATGTAGAATTACATAAAGATGATCTCGATCATGTAAGGCAGCTCACGAGATCTAAACATGAGGTACAAAGTGGAGAAGACAGCCATCTAGCTACTGCTATGGACCAGTAGCTTCTAAAACAGTGATTTTCTTGTTGATACTTACTATTGATTCATTAACTTTGCTACCATTATCAAGAAACTTTGGCAAAATTTTCTCCACACAGTTTAGCTTGTTAATAACATCATCTAAAGTGATCTCAGTTTTAGCGACCTTAGAAGGTGGTGTTCCAACTAAACTTTCAATTAAATTACATGCTTCGGAAGGAGGTGTTCCCATAAAACTACCGCCTGTAAGAGTGTCTAGAACATACCTATACCAGATAGTAATACCAACATAAAAATTCCTAAGAAGGATTAAAGTGGAATATTTCTTAGTGCATCTATGATGAGCATCACTTATCCTATACAAAACATCTTTCAAACTTTCTCCACCTTGTTTCTTAAAGGAACAAACTTCAACCTCAGGAACACTCATTTTTAGCAAGACTAAAAACAGGAATAAAACTACAGCTAGAATAAGAACTAATTTTTTTGTGTGTTTTTGATAAATAGAAGCAAACAAGACAAAATAAATAAACTAAGCAAAACAAAAACAAAGTAAAGAGATTGGAAGTGAGAGATTCCCCTTGCAGAAATTCTCTTCCTCGCCGACAACATCACCAGAAAAATTAACGGAGCCTCGACGCCCTCGTTGGTAAACCCCAAAAGAAAGGTTGTAAAGAGTGCAACGGCAAGTTTACCCTCAGAAAAAAAAACAAGGTTGAATCGACTAGTAGGAGCACAAGCAATATCTTAAGGGTCATGCAGCCGAGCTGGCAGGGCGCACTACCGGTTCAGCAGCAATGTGGAATCTAGACAACACAATCAAATCACTTTGCCCCAACGAAGCAGAGAGGTTGTCAATCTCATCGGTTTTGCTGAACACAAAGAGGTTAAACGTATGGTGTGCAAATCTGTAGGAAAAAAGTTCTAAAGCAGTGTAAACAGTGTGAAAACAATATATGCAGTGTGTGTATTATCAATATGAGAAAATGGACCGGGGTCCTCAGTTCACTAGTGGTGTCTCTCCGTGAAAGATAAATAACATGTGTGATGAACAAATTAAAGCTGGGCAATTGACAGAAATGAAGGCTAAACCGTAGTTCATATGCAAGGCATAAAGATTACTAAGTGATTAATGCGGGCATTACAACAAAATACATAGACTGTCATTCAACTGCATCTATGACTAATAATCCACCCTCCGAATATATTCCAAACAAACGTTGGGAGAACCCTAATTGTTATAGAGGGATGGAGGTGGATGACGGGGATTATGGTGCTAGTGATGATAATGATGATGATGACGATGATGCTTTTTATGATGCCCGAAGTGATGACGGTGACGATGGCGATGATTTCTCCTCTCCGGGGAGGAATTTCCCGGCAGATTTCTCCGTGCCGTAGAGCGTTTCTCTCTCTGTTGGTTTCCGCCCCGAGGAGGTGGCGGAATATTTCTTCGATTTGTTCTGTAGGTCTTAGTGTTCCCTCGGGATGAAGTACACGGAAGAGGTCAGCCAGAGGTGGGCCAGGGTGGCCTCACCATCTGGCGGCACGGTCAGGGGGCGTGCCACTTAGTGGTGTGGGCCCCTGGTGGCCGCCCTCTGGCTCCCCTCGTGGTTGGCTTCCTCATATGGACTTCTAAGACTCCTCCTATGCCCCCTTCTTCTTATGGTCTTCACAAATAGGGTATCTTGAGAGTGCTTTTTCAATCAGATTTCTGGTCTGGGTGATTATTGTCCAATAATTATCAAACATGCAAAATAAGATGAAATAACACAAGTAATTCATCATATCGATGATTAACAAAAAAAAAATATATAAAATAGTTATGCAAAAATGGACGTATCACACAGCCGCAGTCGCCAACCTCAAGGGTGGCCCAGCATCATCCGGCCCATCCCCTCCTCCTTCGACAGTGCCTCTTCCTGCAGCAATAACACAAGAGGCCCAACCTGTGGGTTAGTGGGAGATGCAGTCCGTGGGGAAAACGGGCCATAGCGTTCCCCCTCCTCGGTGTGATACTGGTCAAACAACTTGTATTCTACGGCGAGTCCCACCTGGACCAGCTGGCTCAGACAGCGCCAGATCTGCATGCCGCCCCACCAATAGGCTTTCACCAACAAGGGCTTGATCAAGGACACTATCTTGGACCGTCCTAGGTCCTCCTTCCCAAAGTGATCGGTCGACTACTGTTCCGCGCATGCGCCGTAGCATGCGTCTCACTCCTGTGCCCCAACCTCTACGCAGCCACCAGTCACCGCGGTGTGCGACCGATGGGTCCCACCATTCCCATGCACCCTCCAGCCTCCCTGGACCTCTTTTGCCAGCCCTTGGTTCCTGGTCCCAGCTCCAACGCCGACCACCCCTGCCTGCACTGCCGGTCAAGTTTCCAGCTCCACCTCAGCTCCTGGAGCCACAAGTGTACTCGTTTTTTTATATGTTTCCATGTGTGCATATGGGTTTTTCCTGTGATCTCATATTCAAGAATCATAATAGTTATAGCATAGAAATATAAACATTAGTTATGAACTATATATCAATAGTAACATTTCTTATTGTCTCTAGGTTATTTCTCCATTACTTTTCACTATTATCCCATATACGGTTTTACTACACACAGATATTAGATTCTTGTGTGCATACGATATCCTCAATTATCTCCATGTTTAGATTTTTTTTTAGAAAATAAGTTTAATGCTTGGACATTTATTACACCATTAATTCAAGGATATATTAATTCATATTATTATCAATAATTATGATCCGCATTAAATTCTTGTGTCGAAACAATATCTCTCCATACTTTTTATGTTTGGATTATATTAGTAAATAGAGATCTCATACATTAAAACTGTATCTTTTCCCACGCATATATATATGTGATACACATTAATTTCTTGACATGTCATTACTTCCATACTGGAATGGCTGAGGTCAAATTAATTTATTGGATGGAAAATATCTTCATAAATATCTTTTTTATTTGATTTTGATCCCCAAATAAATAATCTTGAATAATAACTAAGACCTTCTTATTTGTAGGTTTCCTTTGAATTTCTATATATAAAGGTTGTGTTTAAAATAAAACATATTTCTTCTCATATGCTCTATGATGTCGAGATATAGTTTTCAATCTCTAGTTCTTCTCACCATTGCAAACCTCCTTTCCAAATCTGTTTTCTGCAAAAAAAAAATATAAAACAGAAAAAGAAAAGAAGGAGAAAACGCAGCGCGCGCGTCACCTAGCCAGCCCAGCCCGTTTCTCTCCCCCGCGCGCGCAGCCCAGCCCGCTAGTATCACTTACCGGTTCGATTAGAACCCCACCGTCTCTCCCGTGTACGGCGCGCATCGCGCGGTGCCACGGCGGCAACCACAGCGAGCAGACGGCCATCCTCGGCGCCCGCGCTCTATATAGCCCCTACGAAACCCTAGGAACGCAAACCCTAACCCCTAGGCCTTCTGTCCCCTCCTCTCCGCCGCCGTCTGCCCTCTCCCGGCCACCTTCCCTCTCGGTATCCACCTCACCGGAGCAACTCGTCTGAATCCGTTCACCGCGCCGTCGTCATGTCGCTCCTCTACCCTACCTAAACCCTGGAACCACGTCGCCGTCGTCTCCTCTCTCCGTTGAACACCCGCACGCACTCGGTGAGCTTCTGATTCGCCGCCGCGATCCTCGCCCTCTTCGACCACCGTGGCACCATTGTTCTGAACCCGAGGTTCTCGTCTCCGTTGCAGAGCCCCTCGACGCCGATCGTTCGCTGGATTCGTTCCACCTCTTCTTCCTCTACGTGTTGGACACCGGAGGGAGCACGAAGGACCACCGGATCCGCGCCGCCGTCCTCTTCCCCGCCGCAGCAGTCGCCGTCAGCCTCACGTCATCGAGCCGCTGCATCGGCTACCTTCGTTGGTGAGCATCATGGCCTCTTCCTCTCACTCCCTGCTTGCGCACGCTTCCGTGCACGCGTTGCACACACACACCAGATCGCAGCGAGCACGAGCCCGTGGATCAACGCCGGCGAGCCGCGAGGTTCTGTCAGTCGCGGAAGCGTCTTTTCTTCAGAAAGTTCAGATCCGCGCTAAGTAACGATATCCTCACTGCAGCGTGGTTACCTTACAACAAACGCGCACTCACCGTGATGGTTCAGATAGAACGCACGCTAGCGAGAGGGGCAGGGATCGAATCCTGCTCCTCGCGCGGGATTTATCCCAACTTTTTGCGGCCAAGCGCTGACAGGGAGGGCCCCTTGTCAGCCTCTCCTTTGCCACGCAAGCGCAAGGCGCGCCACGCTGGCCCCTGGCCCACGGGCAGTGGCTAGGGGTAGACAGCAGCGCCGTAATAAAAGTTTCTGCGCAATTTCTGTTAATTCCTAAATCATTTTAATTGGCAGATTTAAACACTAAACTTTAATCATTAATAACTTTTAAACTATAAGTCCAACTAATAAAAGTTGTATATGTTTATTGCTCCAAATTTAATTGTCTATCCAATTATTCCAAATGTGTACTGTTTTGAAAACTCCAAATGCATTTAAAATTCAAACTCAAATAATTCAAATGCTAATTTCTAAATTCAATAACTAATTCTTTATTAATCCAATAAATGCAAATAAAATATGTTTTCCATACCATTTCACCTCACCTTTTCAAATATAATTTTTGTTTCCTGTTTTGAATAATTTAAATTGCCTAAACAATTTAAATCTTGTTTAATTCAATTAAAATTGCTAAAATCATAACTTGCTCAAATTTAATTATTTGTAAACATGAAAAATATGTTTTCCAACCAGAAAACATAACCTATTCAAATATCAACTTTTTCAATTATGTTGAGCAACTTAACTTGATGAAAACAACAACTATTTGTATAACGTCATTAAGTAACCAAATTTCCAAACTTAATAATAAATTCCCTAACTTGTTAACTATCATTCCAATTGCATCTAATCTTGTTATCTTATTGTTTTCATCATGCATGCATCATGCTAACTCACTTACACATGATGTTTAGTTGTAGCCCAATTAATTCAACCATAAGGCATGGGCTTTCCATATGCAACCCTTGCATATGGGTCCATTTAAATTGTGTATCAAGTCAACTAGTTACTTTGATGCATCTATTAACATGACATGCATCATCCCATGTTTGTGCACCTATGCCATGTATTGATTGCCCGTCTTCCTTCGTTGTTGTTTTTTCTTCTTCTCGCTTTAGACGACGACGTTGAGACAGACGAGACTTACGACACCACTACCCAGGACCTAGCCCAGTACCAGGCTGCTGAGCTTCCAGGCAAGTTATCACTCACATGAATCATCGAGTTCTCTTCCACACTTGTTGTCGATACTATCCTTTTGTCTATTTCTGCTAGCCCTATGAATCGATGCTTGTTCTCCGAACCCATCACTTGATACCCTGAACCAATGATATTGCCTCACCTCCATACCTACAGCCATTGCTTGTGCCTTAATCTTATCTAGGATGCTTAGGGTTGCTTTTGCTCGAGTCTGTTGTCGGTTACTTCTTTTACTACAATTATTGTACCGGGGCTCGACTGTTAATCAATCAATCCTATTAATGCTATGATAAAATTAATTTGATGATAAGGCACCGGCAGGAGGCCCTAAGTGGTTTTGAGGCCTGCTAGTGTCGACCCTAATAGGAAAAGGGTCTTGTCTACCGATCCATGATGAGCGCACTACCCGCATGTGGGAAGCGAGTATGGGCGCCCCCCTCGGTTGACCCGATTCGCATCTCGTCCAAATCGCCTCATTTAGTTCGGGTTTTCCATTTGCTGCATGCATGATCTTGCGAGCCCTTGGATCCCGGGTGGAACTTTCGTAGTCGGCATATAGGGGGACACGGTCTTACAGTGCTATGAGGGTCCCTTCTCTTCGGGGCTCGATTAGCCGTGCGCCCAAGGTACTTTGGGCTTGATACGAAGAACGGTTGGATTGTGTTGAGTGCCCCGCTTGGTGGGTTTGATTCCCATCTGGCGGGATATTCATACGTGTACGGCCAAATTGGTGCAACCCTGCAGGGATAATCTTCTCGAGAAGCCGTGTTTTCCGCGGTTATGGACTACTTCGTGAAAGTACTGGCTAACAAGTACTCAGGACAACTTCAACCTAATGATCAATCATGTTACACCCAATGATTAATAACTTGACTAGTAATAGGTTATTCACACAATAACTTGATTCACCTTTAATACAACTGTGTGAGTTATCCTCGGATTGCTTCTTCGGATAAGGGGCGAGATCCAGGATGGGTTTGTTTGAAGTTATCTTTAAGTTGGTTACAACTCCTCGATCTTATCTTTTCTGTTAGCCGGACTTGTAGTTATCTTCTGTAGTTGGTTAGAGCAGCCCGCTGCAGCTTTTATACTACCTATCTCTTCCGTTGATCCCAAGCATCTATGCTTGTGTTGACGGGTAACTCTTTGATGAAGTGTGAGTCTTGCTTGCCAGTACTTGGATGTACTGACCCCGTTGGGGCTGTGGTTTACGCAGACTACGACTACGACTACGATGCTTCCCAGGATGGCTACTTCGTGGAGTTTGACGAGACTGCAGACGAGTAGACTAGCTGGACCTCGGGCAGGATCCAGGACCTACGTGGATGGGCTTCGTCTTCTTTATTTTCTCCGGCTTCTTAAGCCTTTGGATTTGTCTGTACTCAGACACCTTTGTTTGCTTCCGCTGATGTAATAAATGATATGTTGGGACATGTGTCCTCTGGATGAGTGTTTTGCTATTCTCTGCCTTAGTGAAGGCTATTTGCAATCTTATTTCAATCTTTTGTGTCTTAGAGACATTCTGTGCTATCATTTCGTTTAACGCTGTTGACGTACCCTGCGTGCTTGATATGAAGTACGTCGATAGTAGTGCCTTAGATTTCTAGCGGATAGTTTACATCGACGATGGAATAGCAGGGCTTGTGTTGTCGTGCATAAGCGCAGGCCTACCAGGAAGCTGGGACGTCGGAGCAGGTATGCCCCATAATCCAAGAACCTGCTATCCAGTTCGGCCCGATGAGTATCCCCTAGAAGTCAGGGTGCGACAAATGGTATCAGAGCCTGTCTGACCGTAGGATCCCTTTTACTGGTCGCAGTTTGAGTCTAGAAACTATTTTGTAGCTATATAGGAAAAATGAAACGTGAGAGTAGGAACTCTGTTCTTTTTCTTCTTTTCCCTCCTTCCCACCCCCTTTTCTGGTAAGGAAGTGCAACGTTGAAGTTTTAAACCCTTAGGATTTCACGTGTTTTGGGTTCTCCATAGTACCTCAGGCTTTTGGTCTCGTTTTCCCGATGTCGCTTCAATATCATGCATTCTCTCAAAAACCTATCGTCCATTGAACCTTGTTGTTGTTTCCACTTCCATTGTTTCTACCAGAGCCTAATCAACTTCCCAAAATAATCTGCAGATGGGTCTCAGCTACTACCCGCAGGTGGTGCGGATGACCCGTTGTGAGAACACTGCCGGTTATCCGGAGACGCTGAGGGACATGGTCACCTATCTGGGTTTCCATTGGGCACCAGAGTACCAGGTCTACGAGCACCAGCGCGAGTTCGACCAGACTTTCTACCGAGCCATCGTATACATACTGTCGGATGATGACAGGAGGATAGTCCACCAATACGAGGCCGTAGGTTCCACAGTGGACATGGCAGTGCAGCAGGCAGCGTATGTGGGTCTCACTGTCCTACGTGCTGACTACTGGGGGTTTGATGATTCCATGTATCGTCACATCCCCCGTGGTTACATTACGTCCGCAGGAGCTCACTTCACCCTCTATAACAACTTGGAGCCTGACGAGAATGATAGCTCCAGGATGCACGTCACAGCTCAGTTCGTCAGGCATAGTGATGCTATGGCTATCACACTTGCTCAGGAGTTGGCTTCAGTCAGGGACCAGCTTCACCTTGCTCTGACGCGTCTGGCGACGTACACCACAGATTTTGTTGGAGATGAGCGCTTTGCGCGTTTCCAGCAGCTAGCTGGACATACTCTACCAGATGCGGGAGGTTACGAGCTGATCAGAGGTCCACTTCTCAACCTAGGAGCTGGTTACACGGGCATTCCTCTCTTTGGAGCACAGGGAGAGGACGCTCTCTACTTCACCACACACAGGGTCCCTCTCATAGCAGTTCCTATCTACAGGGATCGTCGTGATACTTACTTCCGCGAGCAGACTCCTCCCCGCCGTGCTCTTCGCCGTACCACTCGCCGTACTCCTAGACGCCGTCCTGCGTGATGAGCATTGGATTACCGTTGTATCCATTACTAGCTGTGTCTAGTTTATCCTTTCGTTTTCGAACCATTTATGGTGTGAGATTCTGATGTATTCGAACCTATGATGTACCTGTTGGTTATCTATTCATGCGTCGGAATAATCTCTCTTTCGGTTGCTAAGTTTACCCCTTCCTATTGTTGTGCTAAAATGAATTTCAATTCAGGATGGCTCCAACAAGGAACACCCCGCCTGAGCCACCGCCGATCGCGGAGCTCTTGACTCAGATGACCTAGGTCATGGCTCAAATGGTCCAGGTGCAGAACAATCAGCACCACCACCAGAATGCTCCAAGGGTCACCATCAAGGACTTCCTCAGTGTGGGTCCTAAGGCTCTCGTGGCAACACGCGAGCCTCTGGATGCTGACGACTGGATCCGTGACGTAGCAAGAGCTCTGGAGATTGCTCATGTTGCGGAAGAGGACAAGGTCAACTATGCTGCCTACCTACTGAAGGGTCAGGCAGCCTCGTGGTGGGAGAACTACCAGGCCATGAGAGCTGGCTATCCTATCACTTGGGGTTGCTTCAAGGATGCTTTCCTGAAGTACCACATCCCAGATGGTCTCATGGAGAGGATGCGCGAAGAGTTTTGCTCTCTGAAGCAAGGCAAGCTCGACGTCATCGGCTATCAGAACGAGTTCAATCGCCTCGCTCAATATGCTGGAGACGAGGTGTCTACTGAGACCAAGAAGATGGCAAGGTTCCGCCGAGGTTTTAACCCGGAACTGAAGTACGCTCTCAGAAACATCAAGTGCAAGGACTTCGTCGAGCTCGTGAACACCGCGCTCAATGAGGAGAATGGGCGCAAGGCGTTCGAGGATTCGCGCAAGCACTCGCGTGAGGGTGGTTCCTCCTCCAACATGACCACCCCCTCCCCCCCCGCAGAAGCGCCGCATCTGGGTGCCAAATGGTGCCGTCACTCGGGCTCCATACGCCCAAGCTTCTCCAGGCTTTGCTCCCCGCCCACCCAACCCAGCTCAGATGCAGAGTCAGAGGGTTCCAATGGGGCAGCCAAGGCCAGGACCTCCTCGTATCGTCACTTGCTTCAAATGCAAGGAGACGGGGCACTATGCTGACAAGTGCACTCAGAGGCAGCTACCTCCTCCACCACCTCGCCCCAACACCAACCAGGCGATGGTCCGCGCTCCTCCGCACAAGGCCTTCAACTCCAACAACAGGCCTGTCGGGAGGAACGCAAGGGTGAACCACGTCAAGGTTGACACAGCTGAGGAATCTGCCGACGTTGTTCTCGGTACATTACCCGTAAACTCTATTCCAGCTAAAGTGTTGTTTGATACCGGAGCATCGCATTCATTTGTGTCAAAAATCTTTGCCTCAACATACAACCTAACTCTGGTTCCACTAAGCAATCAAATCTATGTTCACTCTCCGGGAACTAAAATGATCACTTCCAAGATAAGTATGGACAACCAAATTCTGATTGGAGGTCGCATATTCCTTGCTTCACTCATGGTGCTGGGAAATTCTGACATTGATGTCATCCTTGGTATGGATTGGTTGAAGACCAACAAAGCCAAAATTGACTGTGCTCAAAAGTCAATAACTCTCTCCCACCCTTCTGGCCAGATAGTCTATTCTCCATATGGATCAAGTTCCACTCAGCTATACACACTCGATGCTAAACCTCTACCTCTACTCGAGAACGTTCCGGTGGTTTGTGAATTCCCTGACGTCTTTCCATAAGAATTGCCAGGGATGCCTCCGGACAGAGCAGTTGAGTTCGTGATCGAGCTTGAACCAGGTACTGCTCCAATCTCTAAGCATCCATACAAGATAGCTCCTCCTGAACTGAAGTTGTTGAAGGAGCAAATCGATATGTACATGGAGAAAGGCTACATTCAGCCTAGTTCCTCCGCTTGGGGTTGCCCAACTCTGTTCGTTGCCAAGAAGGACCAAACTAAGAGACTTGTTGTGGACTATCGTCCTCTTAACGAGAAAACCATCAAGAACAAATACCCAATTCCTCGTATCGATGATCTTTTTGATCAACTTGCTGGAGCCTCAATATTCTCAAAGTTGGACTTGAGGATGGGTTACCATCAAATAAAGATCAGAAAGGAAGATATTCCAAAGACAGCCTTCACCACTCGCTACGGTCTATATGAATACACCGTAATGTCCTTTGGTCTCACCAATGCACCGGCGACCTTCTCTCGACTAATGAATTCTGTCTTCCACGAATACCTCGACAAGTTCGTTGTGGTATATCTTGATGATATTCTTGTCTACTCAAAATCCGAGGAAGAGCATGAAGAACATCTTCGTCTCACTCTCATGAAACTCCGCGAGCATCGACTCTATGCCAAATACTCAAAATGTGAGTTCTGGATTTCAGAAGTTGCCTACCTTGGTCATATCATCTCTGCCAAGGGCATAGCCATTGATCCTGATAAGGTTAAGGCAATTGTTGATTGGAAGCCCCCTAGGACGGTGAAGCAAGTCAGAAGTTTTCTTGGCTTGGCTAGCTATTGTCGTCGTTTCGTCGAAAACTTCTCCAAGATTGCAAAACCTCTCACTGATCTCACCAAGAAGGACTAGAAGTTCGTTTGGTCTCCACAGTGTGATGAAAGTTTCAATCTCCTCAAAACTAAACTCACTTCTACTCCAGTTCTAGTTGGTCCAGATACCACCAAACCCTTCCAGATATTCTGTGATGCTTCTCTCCAAGGCCTAGGTGCAGTTCTTGTGCAAGAACGTCAAGTTGTGGCCTATGCTTCACGTCAGTTGAACCCACATGAGCAAAACTATCCCACTCATGATCTTGAACTCGCAGCAGTTGTGTTTGCCCTCAAGAAATGGAGACAATACTTGTTGGGTAACCGCACTGAAATCTTTTCCGATCACAAGAGTCTGAAATACATCTTCACTCAACCAGATCTAAACCTCAGGCAAAGGAGATGGATTGAAAAGATCAAGTCCTTCTCCATTGATGACAAAGGAGCTGTGTTCTTCGAAGGACGCATTGCAGTTCCTCAGATTCAAAGTCTCAAAGATATCATTCTCAAGGAGGCTCATGAAACTCCTCTCTCCATCCACCCTGGAAGTACAAAGATGTACAAGGATCTCAAGACACTCTATTGGTGGCCTAGCATGAAACGTGAAATTGCTCAATACGTTTCTGAATGCGACGTTTGTCAACGTGTCAAGGCAGTTCATCAGAAAACAGCCGGTCTTCTCCAACCTCTCAAAATCCCCGAGTGGAAGTGGGACATGATTGAAATGGACTTCGTTACTGGCTTCCCAAAGTCCAAGAAGGGCAACGATGCAATCTTCGTTGTCATTGATCGTCTCACTAAGGTTGCTCACTTCTTTGCTGTCAAAGAGACTATCTCAGCTAGCCAGTTAGCAGAACTCTACACAACAAAGATTGTTCCTCTTCATGGTGTTCCTTTGGAAATAAGCTCAGACCGTGGAAGCATATTCACTTCTCATTTCTGGAAGAGTTTCCAAGATGCTTTGGGCACTAAACTTCTGTTCAGCACAGCTTATCACCCTCAGTCTCAAGGGCAAGTCGAAAGAGTCAATCAGAATCTTGAGGATATGCTTAGAGCATGTGGTCTCTCCTTTGGCATGAAATGGGAGGATTGTCTTCCATATGCTGAATTCTCCTACAACAACAGCTACCAGGCAAGCCTAGGCAGGGCACCAGTTGAGGCATTGTATGGCCGCAGATGCAGGAGTCCAATCAATTGGTCTGGAGCTGGTGAACGTTCACTCTTAGGTCCTGACATTGTTAAAGAGGCCGAAGAGAAGGTTCGCATCATTCGTGACAATCTCAAGATTGCTCAGTCTCGTCAGAAGAGTTACTATGACAGCAAGCACATGGACATGATCTATGCTCCTGGTGACAAAGCATATCTCCGTGTAACTCCCTTCAGAGGCACTCATCGTTTTGGTGTGAAAGGAAAGTTGGCACCAAGATACATTGGTCCTTTCAACATCCTGTCAAGACGTGCGGAAAATGCCTATCGTCTTGAGCTTCCAGAAAAACTATCCAAAGTGCACGATGTGTTCCACGTGTCACAGCTCAAGAAGTGCTTCAAGGATCCAGATCGTGCAGTTGCTCATGATGACATTGAACTGCAAGATGATCTCTCTTATGAGGAGCACCCAGTCCGTATTCTTGATGAGACCGTTCATAAGACTCGCAACAAGAGCACCAAGTTCTTGAAAGTGCAATGGTCGCATCATTCCGATAAAGAGGCAACATGGGAGACCGAAGAGGATCTTCGCAAGAAGTATCCGGACCTTTTCATTTCTCAGTAGGGAATCTCGGGGCGCGATTCCTTCAAGGGGGGCGTTTTGTAACATCCAAGTATGAAAACTCCCTAGTTGTTTTACTTCCTTGTTTTATTTAAGCAATGCATCATGTCATCATCCTCATTTTATTTTCTGTTTGCATTGTTTTCATAATGAATTTCAAACTTAATCAACCTTGTCTTCATACTTGTCTGTTACAATCTTTTCAAATAAACAAATGCAAATCTAAAACCTCCTTTGTTTCCAAATAATCCATTAAGGTTCACTTATTAAATTGTTGGTTTTAATTAAACAATTAATTCAATCAATTAATTCTAAATCATTTTCAAAGTCAAACCAAGTCTTCAAATCAGTACCCTTTTGAATCCATGAACTTCACCAAACAAATGTAATCTTTAATCACATTAAATCTTAGGGGTAACCCTATTAAAAATGGTTGTTTTCAATAAGGTTTCATTAATATTAAAATTCCCCAAATTTGGTTTAATTTCAAACAGCAAACAAATATTTAAACTTTTGGAAATAAAAGCTACCAAATGTTTGCTTTTGGCCTAATGAACTTCCCCTAATTTTTCCAAATTTTTCTTTAAGCTAAAACCTATCCTTTTCTTCCAAATCTGTTTTCTGCAAAAAAAAATATAAAACAGAAAAAGAAAAGAAGGAGAAAACACAGCGCGCGCGTCACATAGCCAGCCCAGCCGGTTTCTCTCCCCCGCGCGCGCAGCCCAGCCCGCTAGCATCACTTACCGGTTCGATTAGAACCCCACCGTCTCTCCCGTGTACGGCACGCATCGCGCGGTGCCACGGCGGCAACCACAGCGAGCAGACGTCCATCCTCGGCGCCCGCGCTCTATATAGCCCCTACGAAACCCTAGGAACGCAAACCCTAACCCCTAGGCCTTCTGTCCCCTCCTCTCCGCCGCCGTCTGCCCTCTCCCGGCCACCTTCCCTCTCGGTATCCACCTCACCGGAGCAACTCGTTTGAATCCGTTCACCGCGCCGTCGCCATGTCGCTCCTCTACCCTACCTAAACCCTGGAACCACGTCGCCGTCGTCTCCTCTCTCCGTTGAACACCCGCACGCACTCGGTGAGCTTCTGATTCGCCGCCGCGATCCTCGCCCTCTCCGACCACCGTGGCACCATTGTTCTGAACCCGAGGTTCTCGTCTCCGTTGTAGAGCCCCTCGACGCCGATCGTTCGCTGGATTCGTTCCACCTCTTCTTCCTCTATGTGTTGGACACCGGAGGGAGCACGAAGGACCACCGGATCCGCGCCGCCGTCCTCTTCCCCGCCGCAGCAGTCGCCGTCAGCCTCACGTCATCGAGCCGCTGCATCGGCTACCTTCGTTGGTGAGCATCATGGCCTCTTCCTCTCACTCCCTGCTTGCGCACGCTTCCGTGCACGCGTTGCACACACACACCAGATCGCAGCGAGCACGAGCCCGTGGATCAACGCCGGCGAGCCGCGAGGTTCTGTCAGTCGCGGAAGCGTCTGTTCTTCAGAAAGTTCAGATCCGCGCTAAGTAACGATATCCTCACTGCAGCGTGGTTACCTGACAACAAACGCGCACTCACCGTGATGGTTCAGATAGCACGCACGCTAGCGAGAGGGGCAGGGATCGAATCCTGCTCCTCGCGCGGGATTTATCCCAACTTTTTGCGGCCAAGCGCTGACAGGGAGGGCCCCCTTTCAGCCTCTCTTTTGCCACGCAAGCGCAAGGCGCGCCACGATGGCCCCTGGCCCACGGGCAGTGGCTAGGGGTAGACAGCAGCGCCGTAATAAAAGTTTCTGCGCAATTTCTGTTAATTCCTAAATCATTTTAATTGGCAGAATTAAACACTAAACTTTAATCATTAATAACTTTTAAACTATAAGTCCAACTAATAAAAGTTGTATATGTTTATTGCTCCAAATTTAACTGTCTATCCAATTATTCCAAATGTGTACTGTTTTGAAAACTCCAAATGCATTTAAAATTCAAACTCAAATAATTCAAATGCTAATTTCTAAATTCAATAACTAATTCTTTATTAATCCAATAAATGCAAATAAAATATGTTTTCCATACCATTTCACCTCACCTTTTCAAATATAATTTTTGTTTCCTGTTTTGAATAATTTAAATTGCCTAAACAATTTAAATCTTGTTTAATTTAATTAAAATTGCTAAAATCATAACTTCCTCAAATTTAATTATTTGTAAACATGAAAAATATGTTTTCCAACCAGAAAACATAACCTATTCAAATATCAACTTTGTCAATTATGTTGAGCAACTTAACTTGATGAAAACAACAACTATTTGTATAACGTCATTAAGTAACCAAATTTCCAAACTTAATAATAAATTCCCTAACTTGTTAACTATCATTCCAATTGCATCTAATCTTGTTATCTTATTGTTTTCATCATGCATGCATCATGCTAACTCACTTACACATGATGTTTAGTTGTAGCCCAATTAATTCAACCATAAGGCATGGGCTTTCCATATGCAACCCTTGCATATGGGTCCATTTAAATTGTTTATCAAGTCAACTAGTTACTTTGATGCATCTATTAACATGACATGCATCATCCCATGTTTGTGCACCTATGCCATGTATTGATTGCCCGTCTTCCTTCGTTGTTGTTTTTTCTTCTTCTCGCTTTAGACGACAACGTTGAGACAGACGAGACTTACGACACCACTACCCAGGACCTAGCCCAGTACCAGGCTGCTGAGCTTCCAGGCAAGTTATCACTCACATGAATCATCGAGTTCTCTTCCACACTTGTTGTCGATACCATCCTTTTGTCTATTTCTGCTAGCCCTATGAATCGATGCTTGTTCTCCGAACCCATCACTTGATACCCTGAACCAATGATATTGCCTCACCTCCATACCTACAGCCATTGCTTGTGCCTTAATCTTATCTAGCATGCTTAGGGTTGCTTTTGCTCGAGTCTGTTGTCGGTTACTTCTTTTACTACTATTATTGTACCAGGGCTCGACTGTTAATCAATCAATCCTATTAATGCTATGATAATAATAATTTGATGATAAGGCACCGGCAGGAGGCCCTAAGTGGTTTTGAGGCCTGCTAGTGTCGACCCTAATAGGAAAAGGGTCTTGTCTACCGATCCATGATGAGCGCACTACCCGCATGTGGGAAGCGAGTATGGGCGCCCCCCTCAGTTGACCCGATTCGCATCTCGTCCAAATCGTCTCATTTAGTTCGGATTTTCCATTTGCTGCATGCATGATCTTGCGAGCCCTTGGATCCCGGGTGGAACTTTCGTAGTCGGCATATAGGGGGACACAGTCTTACAGTGCTATGAGGGTCCCTTTTCTTCGGGGCTCGATTAGCCGTGCGCCCAAGGTGCTTTGGGCTTGATGCGAAGAACGGTTGGATTGTGTTGAGTGCCCCGCTTGGTGGGTTTGATTCCCATCTGGCGGGATATTCATACGTGTACGGCCAAATTGGTGCAACCCTGCAGGGATAATCTTCTCGAGAAGCCGTGTTTTCCGCGGTTATGGACTACTTCGTGAAAGTACTGGCTAACAAGTACTCAGGACAACTTCAACCTAATGATCAATCATGTTACACCCAATGATTAATAACTTGACTAGTAATAGGTTATTCACACAATAACTTGATTCACCTTTAATACAACTGTGTGAGTTATCCTCGGATTGCTTCTTCGGATAAGGGGCAAGATCCAGGATGGGTTTGTTTGAAGTTATCTTTCAGTTGGTTACAACTCCTCGATCTTATCTTTTCTGTTAGCCGGACTTGTAGTTGTCTTCTGTAGTTGGTTAGAGCAGCCCGCTGCAGCTTTTATACTACCTATCTCTTCCGTTGATCCCAAGCATCTATGCTTGTGTTGACGGGTAACTCTTTGATGAAGTGTGAGTCTTGCTTGCCAGTACTTGGATGTACTGACCCCGTTGGGGCTGTGGTTTACGCAGACTACGACTACGACTACGATGCTTCCCAGGATGGCTACTTCGTGGAGTTTGAAGAGACTGCAGACGAGTAGACTAGCTGGACCTCGGGCAGGATCCAGAACCTACGTGGATGGGCTTCGTCTTCTTTATTTTCTCCGGCTTCTTAAGCCTTTGGATTTGTCTGTACTCAGACACCTTTGTTTGCTTCCGCTGATGTAATGAATGATATGTTGGGACATGTGTCCTCTGGATGAGTGTTTTGCTATTCTCTGCCTTAGTGAAGGCTATTTGCAATCTTATTTCAATCTTTTGTGTCTTAGAGACATTCTGTGCTATCATTTCGTTTAACGCTGTTGACGTACCCTGCGTGCTTGATATGAAGTACGTCGACAGTAGTGCCTTAGATTTCTAGCGGATAGTTTACATCGACGATGGAATAGCAGGGCTTGTGTTGTCGCGCATAAGCGCAGGCCTACGAGGAAGCTTGGACGTGGGAGCAGGTATGCCCCATAATCCAAGCACCTGCTATCCAGTTCGGCCCGATGAATATCCCCTAGAAGTCAGGGTGCGACAATTCATCACACCTCACGGTGTCTACTTCTACACGACAATGTCCTTCGGGCTGAAGAACGCAGGCGCAACATATCAGCGCTGCATGCAAAGATGCCTCGCCAATCTCATTGGCAAGAATGTACAAGTGTACGTTGATGACATTGTCATCAAGACTCTAGTGGAGGGCACACTCCTCGAGGACATTAGAGAAACATTTGACGCCCTTAATGCATATCGGATCAAGCTCAATCCGACCAAATGCGTCTTTGGCGTTCCCGCAGGAAAACTTCTCGGGTACCTGGTATCCGCCAGAGGCATTGAAGCCAACCCGGAGAAAACACAAGCCATTCTGACCATGAAGGAGCCAACCAATCTACCCGGAGTCCAGTAGCTCGCAGGGCGACTGGCCGCCCTAAGCAGGTTCATCGCACGATTGGGAGAGCAAGCGTTACCCTTCTACAAATTGTTGAAAAAGACGGACAAATTCGAGTGGACACCAGAAGCTAAACAAGCGTTCGCAGATTTAAAGCGTTCGTTGCAAAGCAGGCGCGTCCTTGCAACACCGCAAGAAAGGGAGCCACTTTACTTATACTTAGCTGCTACAAACCAGGTCATCAGCACAGCAATCGTAGTCGAACGACCTGAAGACGGCAAAGCATACGGAGTCCAACAACCAATCTATTACATCAGTGAAGTGCTCTCGCCGTGCAAGCAACGATACCCTCATTACCAGAAGATCGCATATGGAGTTGTTCTTACGGCCCGAAAGCTCAAGCATTATTTCCAGGAACACGCCATCACAGTGGTTAATGATGCGTCACTCGGGACAATCATGAACAACCCAATGGCATCCGGGAGAATAGCAAAATGGAGCATCGAGTTGGGCGCTTGGGACATCACCTATGCAGGACGCAACGCAGTTAAATCTCAGGTACTCGTGGAATTTCTAAGTGAATGGACAGAACTACAAACACCCGGACCGCCTGAGTACACAAGCAATTGGATATTGTAATTTGATGGATCCAAGAGAAATGAAGGAGCAGGAGCTGGAATCATTCTTATCTCGCCTCGAGGAGACAAGCTGCAATACGTCCTGCGACTGGACTTTCCACCAGATGATCCGGCATCGAACAACGACGCAGAATATGAAGCCCTGTTGCATGGGATGAAGATGGCAATCTCCTGTGGAGCTACCCGATTAATGATATACGGCGATTCCAATCTCATTGTGCAGCAGACAATGAAAGAATGTGACGCCATTCCTGAAAACATGGTCGCGTATCGCGCCATGTACAATCTACTCGAAGGAAGTTTTAAAGGGTGCGAGCTGATGCACATTGCAAGATCCAGCAACGAAGAAGCAGATAGATTGGCAAACATGGGTTCCACGAATACACCTATACCGCCAGGAATATATTTCGAACGGATGATCAAGCGATCGGTCAAAGTGAAGAAAGCTGCAGGAACACCCGCAGCGCCAGAAACAGAGGTCAGCCCGCAAGTCACCCTTATCGAGCTTATTCATAATATATCACGACATGTCTTTCTGGTCGAGCCAATCTGGACGCAGAAATATCTCGACTACCTGATCAACAGACAACTCCCGGCCGACCCACGCGAGGCTCGACAAATAATCAGGCATAGCAAATCCTTTCGGGTAGTCAATGGGGAACTATACAAGCAAAGCATCTCGGGGATACTTGAGCGCTGCATCGCACCCGAAGATGGCAAGGAATTTCTCTAGGACATACACCAAGGAGACTGCGGACATCATGCTAGCTGGAAAACAATAATGGGAAAAGCCTTTTGAGCAGGATTCTACTGGCTAACAGCAGCCACCGATGCAAAAGGCCTGGTCGAACGATGCGACGCTTGCCAGCGGTTCGCACCAAGACCACACGCGCCTGCTACGGAACTGCACATGATACCCATCGCTTGGCCCTTTGCACAATGGGGGCTAGACATGGTTGGACCAATACGCAAGTCCACGCCTGGTGGATATACACACTTGCTGGTCGCAGTCGACAAATTCACCAAATGGATTGAGGCTATGCTAGTAACTTCGGCTAGCGCCCAATGCGCCGTCAAGTTCATCGACTCCATTGTATGCAGATTTGGTGTGCCACACGACATCATTACAGACAATGGTACAAACTTGACAGCAAAAGAAACACAACAGTTCTGCGAGGAAAAGGGCATCAACTTCAAATTTGCTTCAGTTGCCCACCCGCAAACGAACGGACAAGTCGAAAGATCCAACGGCTTATTTTCGGATGGTATCAAGAAACGCCTACTCGATCGTCTACACCCCGCCGCAGGACATTGGGCAGAAGAGCTACCCTCCGTACTATGGAGCCTCCGCACAATTCCAAACCGATCTACGAAATACACGCCATTCTTCATGGTATACGGGGCAGAAGCAGTCCTTCCCGAGGACGTTCGATTCAGCGCCCCACGAGTTGTGGCCTACAGCGAAGAAACCTCCAACAAGGCACTCGCAGAAGATATGGACGCACTCGACGAGATGCGTGACATCGCACTCGCAAGATCCGCAGTATATCATCAATCACTGCAAAACTATCATAATCGCCGCATACGACACAGAGCATTCGCGGTTGGAGATCTAGTGTTGCGGCTCAAGCAGAAGGAAGGACACAAGATCGAACCGCCCTGGGAAGGACCCTTCATCATACATGAAGTCATCCCAGGTGGAGCCTACAGGCTGAAGAATCCATCGACTGGAGGAATCTATTCCAATCCGTGGAATATCGCATATCTCTGCAAATTTTATCCCTAGGTTTACTTGTTATCACAACAAAATAAGGCTATACTAGCCAGTCTTGTAGCTCGAATACATGGCTTCTCAGTCATTGCAATAAAGACATGATTTCTTCATCATATTCACTCGAAGCTTCCTATTCTTTACATGCTAAAAGTTACAGGTACACACCCCATAAACACACGGGGGCTACACCTACAACTAAGCATCACAGGAAAACATCATACATACAAGGTTACACACCTTATAACAGTTTTTACAAACTATAAAAAGATTACAAGATATACACATCCGACAATCAATCAAAACGCTGAGCATTCTCAGTCGCTAAAACTCTATCTACTTCCTCAGAGGTCAATCGGATGATTTTCTCTGCTGCAGGACGTACAGCATCATAGTAAGGCGAAATATCATCGATTGAATAATCTGGGCGCCTAGCTACGGAGTTAACATCTATTTCAGGATGCCATATCCGGACAAAAGAGAGAGCTACAACCGCGCCGCAAGTCATCTGATTGCGCACACACGCGCGAACTTCTCCTTCACGTCCGAACAACCTGAGAAGATAGCTCCAGTCTTCGGGACCCCTTTCGAGTGGGTAAAAGGCAACGTTCATCGCAACCAAGACCTCGTGAAAAGAGCTCACGAGAATTCTCGCCTGGATGACTCGGAACTTCAAGGTGGCCATCACAAATCCTCGACTGCGATCAGACCAAAAATTGTTCGCATGAGGTTTTGAGCTGCCAGTCTCTTGAAGAATGTCGTTTTCTACCCACTGCTTTTCTTCCCTGTCATCCGGTTTAAAAACTGAAGAGCAAAACATACTTAATCTGCTAAGGAAACAAGGAATAAGAAGACACGGGGGTTGTACTACTTACACAACAAATCCCTCGCAACTGAAGCCAACTCATCCATCAGAAACTGTTTGCGTTTAGCCGCCAATTTCTGCATGGACTTCGCCACATCGGCTACACCGCGCAGAGCTTTTAGCTTGCGCTCACCCTCCTGGACTTTATCGCGAAGACCCGCAAAAGTACCAACAGCGGCAACAAGTGGATTTACTGGAGTAGCACGTCCACCCGAGGTTTCCGCGGCAAACCCAGTATCCTGGAAGAGTACAAGGAAAGAAGTAAGACGCCCTACTCGAGGAATCTCTAGTCGCACATCTGACGAGTGCTCGGGGGCTACTCCCATCGGGAGCCAACACACAAACAAACAAGAAGTAATTTCCAGACGAACACTTCAATTAAGGACAACGAAGATACGGGAATACATCCCAAGGTTCATTACAATCAAGATGAAAAGAGAAAAACAAAACTATGAAGCTACAGTAGTGCTCCCGCTAGAGGCAGTCGCCACTCCTTTGAGTCGAGCAAATAGCTCAGACAGCTTCCGAGCAAGAATGGCGGCTTGCTCGCCAAAACGAGAGAGTCGTACCTTTTTTCCCGTGGAGGGGTCGACTGGAAGAGCTGAATAAGCCTCCTCCAAACCTTCGACTCCATGCGCCAGCGCAAATTGAATTGCAGTCTTCGCACCGGACTCCGACTGAGCGACCGCGAAGGCGTCCAGAAGATTGCCCTCCGAAAGGACCTTCAGCAGATCGTCTAGCGCGGGTGTAGGCGTAGCGTTGGCAACGAGGCGACTATGCAATTGCATCAACACTTGAGTAGCATCGATAATCAAGGAGAAAACTCCTTCAGCGTGCCTCTTGAGTTGAGCAAGAGTGTCGGTTAGCACATCTACCCGCTGGAGCCCAGAGATCTCTAGAGGAACATCCACAAGACCTACAAGAGAAGCAAATGTTAAGACTTGGCAAGTTCAGCAGGATAAAGGATGAAGTCGCGAGAGCCTAAAACACTTACCCGCGAGACGTTCAGCGAGGGGACGGAGGAACGTGACAAGGTCACCATCGGACTTATTGCCAGCATCCTCTAAGTCCTTCAGGGCCTTCCGCGCATCCGCAAGTTGTCTTTCAAGATCTTCTGATCGCATGCGGGAAGCCTCCAGCTCTTGTCGGATGGCCGTCAGGTCAGCCTCTCGAGCGGTTATCTGCTCAGAGAGTTTGACCTTCTCGGACTCCGAAAATTCAAGTCGAGCTACAGGGAGACACTTGTCAGAAATCAAGAATTGACGGAAGAATAAAGACGAGGAGATGATAAAACTTACCCTTAAGAAGCTCGTTCTCAGTACGAAGTCGGCTACGGTCTGCTCGAAGCGACTCGCAATCCGATTCGGCGAGAACAACGCGGCGACCAATCGCCGCATGGGAATCAACAAGCGACTGCAAAGGCACAAAGATAGAAGAATTAAAAGAGATAAATCGGAGCCTGTACCCGATTGAAATCAATCGACTACAGCCTCGGGGGCTACTCCCATCGGGAGCACTGCCGTGCACCCGATAAAGAAAATCACGAAGAAGAAAGAGACCAGACTTTGAGCCTGTAGCCGATCGCATGCAATCGACTAAAGCCTCGGGGGCTACTCCCATCGGGAGCACTGTCGTGCACCCGATAAAAATTTGAAGACAAAAGACAAAGTTCACCTGGCCCGTGGCACGAGAGAGGGGATCTGCGGAGCTATCCGTCACTTCCTTTGAAGCTGAAGTCCTGGCGGCAAAGCTGGGGGCTTCATGTTCCGCAGTCGCAGCATTAGGGGCTGCGCTGGGGGAATTCTGGATGGTGCCTGCAGTGGGAGTTTCACCCGCAGCACCTGCCTTATTCCTCTTTTCGGGAGGAATGGAAGAAGCGTACCTGCGAGGACTGATAGTCTGCAGGCTGCAGCAAAAGACGGAAAGCATCAGCATTGAAGCATGGAAGAATGTTCGACTAAGAAGAAAGAAAGGAACTTACTCATCATCTTCGTCGTCATCCATCAAATCCATGTTCCAAGCGGTTGCAATCACTGGGAATGAAGGCAAAGGGGCGAGTGAACGAAGTGGAGTCGCGGAGATAGGGGCCTTCCCGGGCGATTCTTCCACGGAGTTGTCCTTGGAAGTGGCCTCGTTATCATCCACCCGACGACGCCTGTGGGGGCCGCCATTCGAGTCCTCTGCACCATCCGAAGAATCGCGCTCGGAGCTCGAGGAAGCATCGGCGACGCTGGTATCAGCTGCACCATCCTGGTGACTCGCCAATAACTCCGAAGCGTCCTCTCCCGCAACTGGCGGGTAGCAGTCTGACATAGCTAGGCTCTACAAAGACAAAAAGAAAGGAAGAGAAAACTTTATCGACTAAGGCTCAGAACAAAGAAGGAAACAATAGAAGACAAGAAATAAAAACTAATCGCGGCTGGAGGAGGCTTCGAAGCGTCAAAAGCTTCGACTGAACAGTCGGGGAACTTCTCCCCCACCTTCAAACGAGTGATAGCCGCGATTTTCTTCTCGAACTCAACGTTCGAAAGTTCCTCGCGGGTCACTCGGCTGGGATCTTCTGAGCCTTGGTACTCCCACATAGTGGAAGACCTTTGCTGCAAGGGTTGGATCCTACGCTTCAGAAAAATACTCGCCAGATGCAGTCCGTTGAGCACAACTCCCGCAGTTTGATCCCGGAGAGCGGCTACTCTTGCGAGTAAGGGTGCCATAGTCTGAGTTTCCTCGGCTGACATCTTTTGATCCCAGGACTTCCGCCTCTTTAAAACAGCGAACGGGTGGAACTCGACGATCCCACCCGAGCTGTTGTCGATGACGTAGAACCATTTTTTACGCCAGCCTTGGGTGGAGTCAACGAAGTGCATGCTAAAATAGCTGCTCTCCAGTCGCGCCTGGATCTCGAAGCCGCCCGTGCGTAGTGGCTCGCCCGGCTCGGACTCTACCCGCGACTTCTCGCGGAAGATCCGAACCTTGAAGAGGGCCTTCCAGAGCGCCCAATGTGGGAGAATGCCAAGAAAGCATTCGCAGAACACGATGAAGCACGATATGTGCTGCACCGCATTCGGAGGAAGATCGTGAAGCTGTATGCCGTAGACATACAGCAACCCGGGGAGGAAAGGATGGAGAGGGAAGGAAAGACCCCGAGACACGTGGTCCGCAAAGACCACGCTCTCGTTCGACTGCGGGTTTGGTACCTCTTCTTTCTTCCCGAGGCGTACCCGCTTCTCAGTCTCCGCCGGCAGCAGCCCCTCCCGCTGCATCTCCTTGATGCTCTTCGCGGTGGTGTTGGGAGAGCGCCAGTCGCTGGCGCGGGGCGCAAGTTGCGCGGAAGCTTCTCCGGATGCGGAAGTGGAAGCGCCACGTCTTTTGCCTCTGGCCATGGCTAACAGTACGAGCTCGAGCGCGAGGAGGAAGGAGATGAGTGCGAGGAAGAAGATGGACGAAGGCAAAGGCTGGGAAAGTTTTACCGCAGCACTAAGACCCGTATTTATATACGGAGCGAGTCAATCCCAGCCGTATGATGCGTTACGTGGCACTTATCGCGGCCACCACGCATGAAGATGAAACGAAGGGACGGTGAACGCTGTTCCGTGCCACGATCTTAACGGAAGATCGTGCGCATTTACTGCGCAGTTCGCTAAAAACCGGGAGCGGTGTCTCGTTTCCCGGTCAAAAAGCTGACTAGGTGGGCCACCCATCTGCTACCACTCCGTCACGTCCCATCGGGAGGAGAAAAGTGCGCCATGACGTCATGGCATGCATCATCAAAATCAAGATATTTTCGGTTGGAAGTTCAAACGCGAAAATATCTTCGTACGAACATGAACTCCTTCGAATAAAAGCAATTCTTCTGTGAACAAATCATGGAACAAGACCTCTTTAAACAAGAGAGAAATACCCTATACACGAAAACTCTTTCGTATGGGCACAACATTCCAAACATGAAAACTCTTTCATATGGACATAACTTTTCCTCAGCACGAAACTTCTTTCGTGTGAAACTCAAACAATGGATCGGGTAGGAAGAACCTACCTCTTTTACACATGATATGTTTACATCATAAGAACCTGGATTGTTCAGCCGACTAGGCACATCCGGATGCCATATTCTTCGAATATGAAGGTAAGACCCAAAAAGATCTCTCTTTAGGGCCTGGAATCGCACTCGAAAGCTGCGTCCTCCGGTATAATTCCGTGTCAACAACACGAAGAAAAATCCTAGCGGACGCGCCGGGTACCCCCATAGGTTAAGTTCGACTCGATAAGTCCACAACGGCCCAGTCGCAACAATCACCTTATCGGGTTCGAGTCGGAGGTCTCGAATCTGTGTAGGCCAGGAATGTTTTTTCCCTAGTCGCAATTAATTGGCCCTGATCTCTCGGGAGAGCCAAGCTATTGTGCCACATCCTTCTGCGATAAAAGCAGCGAAAACAGGCACTTATGTTGCTCGATACTCGAGCATGAAGACTCGTTGCACAGGGAACACACCCTTTAAAAATAGAAAACTACCAAGCTGGTTATCCATAAAAGACCAAGAAAGGTTTGACCGTCTACTCGACTGGAAAAATCCCACTCGAGAAAACGCTCGGGGGCTACTGACGAAGATATGGATCCTGGACCCTACGGATAAGGACACCCCATCTCAGGCCCAAGGCTAAGGCCCAAGAAGAGGCGCCCTTGGAATACTCCAGAAGGCCCACGTGAAGCCCACGCGCACTAACTTGCGGGTTAAGCTAGGAAACATGTAACCGACCTAGTTAAAGTTCGAGTCCTCTCCGGGTAGGACTCGAGACCTGGCCATCTATATAAGGCCAGGAGAGCCCCCAGGAGAGGACCAAGCAATAACCGCACGACCCAAAGCCTTGAACTCGAGACCTACTCTCGATTCGAGCACCACCATTGTAACCGATCTAATCTTCAATACAGATCGACTAGAGGCAGGAGTAAGGGTTTTACCTCTAAGAGGGCCCCGAACCTGGGTAAATCTCGCCCCCTGTCTAGCCGACGATTCCACCAGCGCTCATGGGTTCTCCTAATCGAAACCCGATAGGTTCACCGAAGGGATTTGTTGAGTTAGGGATTCGACATGAAGGCTGCACCGTAGTGCATATGCAAGACATAAATATTACTATGTGATTCATGCCGGCATTACAACAAAATACATAGACCGTCATCCAACTACATCTATGACTAATAATCCACCCTCCGAATATCATCCAAACAAACGTTGGGTATTAAGTTGCAAACAACAGATTATCGCAGTAAGCAAAGTGTGTAATGTAAACAATGTAAACTAGGTAAACACCGTTGTTTTCTCCCTAATGGAAACAACACATCTTCCATCCGTCACGTTTCTGTCACTCAAGCACAGATGCAAAGGAGGCATGAACCCACTATCGAGCATCAATACGCCCTCTTTGAGTTACTAGCATCTACTTGGCCAGAGCATCTACTAATACCGGAGAGCATGCAAGATCATAAATAACATATGCATGAAGATAACATGATAGATTGATAATCAGAAGACATAGCATTCAACATTCATCAAATCCCAGCAAACACAACATGTAGAATTACATAAAGATGATCTCGATCATGTAAGGCAGCTCACGAGATCTAAACATGAGGTACAAAGTGGAGAAGACAGCCATCTAGCTACTGCTATGGACCAGTAGCTTCTAAAACAGTGATTTTCTTGTTGATACTTACTATTGATTCATTAACTTTGCTACCATTATCAAGAAACTTTGGCAAAATTTTCTCCACACAGTTTAGCTTTTTAATAACATCATCTAAAGTGATCTCAGTTTTAGCGACCTTAGAAGGTGGTGTTCCAACTAAACTTTCAATTAAATTACAGGCTTCGGAAGGAGGTGTTCCCTGAAAACTACCGCCTGTAAGAGTGTCTAGAACATACCTATACCAGATAGTAATACCAACATAAAAATTCCTAAGAAGGATTAAAGTGGAATATTTCTTAGTGCATCTATGATGAGCATCACTTATCCTATACAAAACATCTTTCAAACTTTCTCCACCTTGTTTCTTAAAGGAACAAACTTCAACCTCAGGAACACTCATTTTTAGCAAGACTAAAAACAGGAATAAAACTACAGCTAGAATAAGAACTAATTTTTTTGTGTGTTTTTGATAAATAGAAGCAAACAAGACAAAATAAATAAACTAAGCAAAACAAAAACAAAGTAAAGAGATTGGAAGTGAGAGATTCCCCTTGCAGAAATTCTCTTCCTCGCCGACAACATCACCAGAAAAATTAACGGAGCCTCGACGCCCTCGTTGGTAAACCCCAAAAGAAAGGTTGTAAAGAGTGCAACGTCAAGTTTACCCTCAGAAAAAAAAACAAGGTTGAATCGACTAGTAGGAGCACAAGCTATATCTTAAGGGTCATGCAGCCGAGCTGGCAGGGCGCACTACCGGTTCAGCAGCAATGTGGAATCTAGACAACACAATCAAATCACTTTGCCCCAACGAAGCAGAGAGGTTGTCAATCTCATCGGTTTTGCTGAACACAAAGAGGTTAAACGTATGGTGTGCAAATCTGTAGGAAAAAAGTTCTAAAGCAGTGGAAACAGTGTGAAAACAATATATGCAGTGTGTGTATTATCAATATGAGAAAATGGACCGGGGTCCTCAGTTCACTAGTGGTGTCTCTCCGTGAAAGATAAATAACATGTGTGATGAACAAATTAAAGCTGGGCAATTGACAGAAATGAAGGCTAAACCGTAGTTCATATGCAAGGCATAAAGATTACTATGTGATTAATGCGGGCATTACAACAAAATACATAGACTGTCATTCAACTGCATCTATGACTAATAATCCACCCTCCGAATATATTCCAAACAAACGTTGGGAGAACCCTAATTGTTATAGAGGGATGGAGGTGGATGTCGGGGATTATGGTGCCAGTGATGATAATGATGATGATGACGATGATGCTTTTTATGATGCCCGAAGTGATGACGGTGACGATAGCGATGATTTCCCCTCTCCGGGGAGGAATTTCCCGGCAGATTTCTCCGTGCCGTAGAGCGTTTCTCTCTCTGTTGGTTTCCGCCCCGAGGAGGTGGCGGAATATTTCTTTGATTTGTTCTGTAGGTCTTAGTGTTCCCTCGGGATGAAGTACACGGAAGAGGTCAGCCAGAGGTGGGCCAGGGTGGCCGCACCATCTGGCGGCACGGTCAGGGGGCGTGCCACTTAGTGGTGTGGGCCCCTGGTGGCCGCCCTCTGGCTCCCCTCGTGGTTGGCTTCCTCATATGGACTTCTAAGACTCCTCCTATGCCCCCTTCTTCTTATGGTCTTCACAAATAGGGTATCTTGAGAGTGCTTTTTCAATCAGATTTCTGGTCTGGGTGATTATTGTCCAATAATTATCAAACATGCAAAATAAGATGAAATAACACAAGTAATTCATCATATCGATGATTAACAAAAAAAATAATATATAAAATAGTTATGCAAAAATGGACGTATCACACAGCCGCAGTCGCCAACCTCAAGGGTGGCCCAGCATCATCCGGCCCATCCCCTCCTCCTTCGACAGTGCCTCTTCCTGCAGCAATAACACAAGAGGCCCAACCTGTGGGTTAGTGGGAGATGCAGTCCGTGGGGAAAACGGGCCATAGCGTTCCCCCTCCTCGGTGTGATACTGGTCAAACAACTTGTCTTCTACGGCGAGTCCCACCTGGACCAGCTGGCTCAGACAGCGCCAGATCTGCATGCCGCCCCACCAATAGGCTTTCACCAACAAGGTCTTGATCAAGGACACTATCTTGGACCGTCCTAGGTCCTCCTTCCCAAACTGATCGGTCGACTACTGTTCCGCGCATGCGCCGTAGCATGCGTCTCACTCCTGTGCCCCAACCTCTACGCAGCCACCAGTCACCGCGGTGTGCGACCGATGGGTCCCACCATTCCCATGCACCCTCCAGCCTCCCTGGACCTCTTTGCCAGCCCTTGGTTCCTGGTCCCAGCTCCAACGCCGACCACCCCTGCCTGCACTGCCGGTCAAGTTTCCAGCTCCACCTCAGCTCCTGGAGCCACAAGTGTACTCGTTTTTTTATATGTTTCCATGTGTGCATATGGGTTTTTCCTGTGATCTCATATTCAAGAATCATAATAGTTATAGCATAGAAATATAAACATTAGTTATGAACTATATATCAATAGTAACATTTCTTATTGTCTCTAGGTTATTTCTCCATTACTTTTCACTATTATCCCATATACGGTTTTATTACACACATATATTAGATTCTTGTGTGCATACGATATCCTCAATTATCTCCATGTTTAGATTTTTTTTAGAAAATAAGTTTAATGCTTGGACATTTATTACACCATTAATTCAAGGATATATTAATTCATATTATTATCAATAATTATGATCCGCGTTAAATTCTTGTGTCGAAACAATATCTCTCCATATTTTTTATGTTTGGATTATATTAGTAAATAGAGATCTCATACATTAAAACTGTATCTTTTCCCACGCATATATATATGTGATACACATTAATTTCTTGACATGTCATTACTTCCATACTGGAATGGCTGAGGTCAAATTAATTTATTGGATGGAAAATATCTTCATAAATATCTTTTTTATTTGATTTTGATCCCCAAATAAATGATCTTGAATAATAACTAAGACCTTCTTATTTGTAGGTTTCCTTTGAATTTCTATATATAAAGGTTGTGTTTAAAATAAAACATATTTCTTCTCATACGCTCTATGATGTCGAGATATAGTTTTCAATCTCTAGTTCTTCTCACCATTGCAAACCTCCTTTGCAAAAATGAAGCATGTCAATATTGTCACGCGATTAAGGCGGTAAGTGCAAACATTTTTAAATTCACGATCTCGTAGAGTGGCATGCAACAATAGCTTCATGCCTTATCATTTTATTTACTTTCTTTCCTCCCATATATACATATTTCCCATCACGTATATCAAATGATAAATGATGTGGTAGGGACCTTACCTACTGTTTTTTTATGTCAAAACAAAAAGGGAAACTTGTTATGTCACGTTATATTGGCTTGTAAACTATACGTTGTCAAATGGATGCAAAATTTCATATAGGAAGGAGACCAATGGGCATAATTATTTCAAGATTCTTTACCTTTATGTTTTTGGGTATTATGTGGACACTCCTATGCATCAAAAGGAGGTAAAATTGATTTTGTATATGTGAGTTTCATTTTTGGAGTCTAAAACTATTTTTTGATAAGATTAAAAAAATTCTTTCTTTCACATAAATTGCACCTAGTGTGCACATGTTAACTAAAATCTCATTGTAAGTTCAGTATTGAAGCATTGCTAGTTTACCATATGTTCAGAGGTTAAATATCTATCAATTTTTCATGAATGTATATTCAATAGCTTACATCGACCCACATGGCTCACAAATACAAACATAATTGTTTTCCTAATTTTGACACATTTGTTAGCAATTTTCTTGTGGTAGTATTGTCGCTATAATTTTTTTATTGTTTATAAAACAATTCTACCATGTGCATTTAAAAAAAATTGCATTCAATTATTCTTCAAATATAAAATCCTTAAATATGTTTGATTGCTAATGAATGGTCTAAATCCATTAGACCCTTTTCTATGCATATATGAACTTGAAGAGTAAGGTGTATTTTTTTGGAACATTCTCATGTTAAAATCTAACACTTCATTAGATCCATCAAGAATTAATTTCTTTTACACCATTAACTAATTTATATTCTCTAGTTCTTGTACACATTAAATTCTTATGTCGATACGATATCCTTAAATATATGTTTGTTGGGGTTATGTTAATTTTCATATTTATGAAGTCCCTTCAAAGAAATATTTAATTCACACTATTATTCTAAATAGTTTTTTGTGTTATATTATTATGTGAAAACTTTTCCTTCCATATATTTCCTTACTTATTGTAATAGTAACTAAATGATTATTTCATTAGCCATATATTTTTCCCATGCATATAGCTGATATACATAAGGACAACTTTTATTAAGGACCATATTCGATAGTGATATATGTCAATCATGATTAGTTACATCCCAGAATGATTTAGACTAATTTTTTTCTTACGTGTAATAAAACTCTATCCTTCTCTTTTTTTACTGGATTGTGACACCAAAATAAACTGTCCATACCATGACATATGTATTTCTATGTTTCCTTCTACTACCTATTTTTTAATTTATGGATTTGCATTATCCCTAGATCACCAATTTTACTTATGTAATATAAATTATATAGCATAATAATTACGCCATTTGAAAATATAACATATTAAGTTTCTAATGGTATATCTTTGTAATATATACCTTTTCTTTAGTTGCTCAAATTGAATGATTGGGATACACGCAAGACCTATAAACTGTATGAGAGGGATCAACTTTTCATATAAAAGATGTGCTTTGAGAAAAGTCACAATTGGTTGTATGTTTATCGTTGTTAAGATTTAGTTAGGTATGTGTAGTCCTTCTCGACATTTTAATTTTAAACAAAAATGAAGTTGGAATTGGTCCGACATGATTGAGTAGGTAAGTGAACACTTTGTTTAAATCTTGTCAAGTTGTTACTCTCCTATTGGATTATTTCTAGTAGAAGATTTGTGTGACTTCATGCCACTATAATGAATTCTCCAATTTTATATATATTACACGCATTAAGAGAGACATATTATGGTAAATTCAATGGGGTTTGCATATTTTAGTTTTTTAATGGAATTGAAAATTTCATGTGGAAGGGTAAACAATGGGGATAATTATTGAGGATGGTAATCTTCCTCTTTTCAGGCATCAACTCGACATGCCAATCCATCAGAAGGTGGTAGCGATGACGTGGTCTATGTGAGTTTTACTGTTGAAAATTTCTTGTAGAAGATGTACCACGTTCTTATAATTGTACATGTTCTTTAATTATTAGAATATCCTTGTACTTTTGTCATTGAATAATTATATGTTTAATACGAGTTAATGGATAAACTATCCATTAAAACTTCATTGTTTTTTTTTTGATAAAAGTAAGGAAATATATTGCACGTTCAGCGCCAATTTTTTCCTTAACATATTACAAATATATTTAGAACATGGTGCTACATATCAAAATTTGTAATAGAATTAACTCGTCAAATTTTCAGAAAGCTTACATTAGGACAATTTGGCACCACTTCTTGACTCGTTTCTCTTACAAAAAAGATCTTATGTTTCCAAAAGAAAACTATCTATGACTTACGGGACATCAACTCAGCTGGCATGAGAACCTAGTTGGATTCCACCAACCTTATAGTTTCAACGGGTTCATTATACAATTGGTGTGTTTTGTCAAGTAGTGGATCATCTAACTCCTAATATTCAGGTTTGATTTCAACGTGAACTATGTTATTCTGAGACCACTTCATTCTTCACTAATATATAGTTAACTTACCAATGCGGTGATGTTTCCTCCAACCAAACTTCATAGCATTTTACCATATGATTCACCTCACAATTATAGATAGACTCCTTGAATCCAAATAACTGTTTAATCCATTTTACTCATTCGTTATCATATCTCACACCTCTATTTTACACCTTGTTTCTTTATTTTGCATCGCCTAAGTAGGCACGTTTTTCTTGATTTTTCTCTATTTTTTGAAGAGAACATGATAAATCTAGGGGGCTAATATATATTTAGTGGATATACTACAAATAACCATTCTGTATTATCATAACTACAAATTAAATTTTCGATGGTACTTAAATTTCAAACATGCCTAATTATGTTTTCACCCCTTTGCAGACCGCGGGACATGCATCATTTCCAGGAAAGCCCTATGATGAGTACTATGGATTTGTTGCAACCATGGATGTGTATAGTTATAATCGTGACGCCTCGAGATCGGGCACTATGCAGATTTCAGCATTCCCGCCAAATCCGCATAATAACCGATTCCAGGTTGCCACTTATGACAACATTACAACAGTTCACGAATATACCACAATTATAACAGAAATAGATAGATACAAGATGACTCAAACGAGCCAAGGATAAAACTGATACAATACAAAGATCCAAATAACAGCGGAAGAAAAAAACTAAGTGTCCGGCTACGGACAAGATACAAATTGGACTAAGAGTCCTGAAGATAACCGAGAGCGTCCAATCCCTGCCCAGGCCAAGCCGGAGGGATTCCCAAGCTAACGTCGTCAGACTTCAAACCTGTTGACTGCAATGTTGAATATGCAGCCACGAAAATGAATTCGTGGGTCAGTACGGTTAAGTACTGGCAAGGGGATAAAACCCATACTCACAAGATACCGGCGTAACCAGTCATCACAAGATACAAATACTTTGGGTACAACGGCAAGAAAAGGATTATTGCAAAGAAGCGGCAGCGGGCTGCACTAACCAACTACAGAGATATACTACGAGTTCCGACTAACAGAAGAAGATAAGATCGAGTATTGTAACCAACTGAAAGATAACTTCGAACAAACCCATCCTGGATCTCACCCCTTATCCGAAGAAGCAATCCGAGGATAACTCACACAGTTGGATTAATGATGGTTCAGATTATTGTGTCAATAAGCCTATTACTAGGCAAGTTGTTAATCATTGGGTGTAAGATTGTTAATCATTAGGTTTAAGTTGTCCTGAGGACTTGTTAGCCAGTACTTTCACCAAGTAATCCATAACCGCGGAAAACACGGCTTCTCGAGAAGATTATCCCTGCAGGGTTGCACCAATTTAGCCGTACACACAAGAATAACCCGCCAGATGGGAGATCACCCCACCAAGCGAGGTACTCTACACAATCCAACCCTTCTTCGCATCAATCCCAAAGCACCTTGGGCGCACGGCTAATCGAGCCCAGAAGAAAATGGACCCTCATAGCACTCTAAGAACGTGTCCCCCTATATGCCGACTACGAAAGTTCCACCCGGGATCCAAGGGCTCGCAAGATCATGCATGCAGCAAATGGAAAACCCGAACTAAATGAGGCGATTTGGACGAGATGCGAATCGGGTCAAACTGAGGGGGGCGCCCATACTCGCTTCCCACATGCGGGTAGTGCGCTCATCATGGATCAGTAGACAAGACCCTTTTCCTATTAGGGTCGACACTAGCAGGCCTCAAAACCACTTAGGGCCTCCTGCCGGTGCCTTATCATCAGATTATTATTACCATTAGCATTAACAGGATTGATTGATTAACATCGAGCCCCCGGTACAAGAATAATAGTAAAAGGAGTAACCGACAACAGACTCGAGCAAAAGCAACCCTAAGCATGCAACTACGAGACGAGGGCCAACAGGGTAAACAAACAACAGTTATTAGGAAGTGGAAGGAAAAGGCTATATCATGGCTGCAAGGTAAACATACGATAGGATCGAGACACAAGCATCGAATCAAAGGCTAGAATAAGATCAACGGAAAGAATCGGTAACAAATGATGAAAGGCAACACTGATAGCAAGTGAGTATACTTGCCTGAGATCCAGCAAGGTAGCAGAACTTGTCGTTGCTCACATCATCTCAATGTCCTATCCGCGAACAAGCAACGAACTAAAAGAAACACCGGATGCAACAATTACTACTACGGCAAAAGATCCAGCATGATCCTATTTTATATGCATGGCATGGCAAGATGCAACGGAGAGTAAACAACTTAAGCAATTTAATCGGAACCGGAGTCCGGACAAATAATTATTGGTTCAAGTTGTTTAGCTAACCATCAATATTAAATGTTGATTAACAGGTTTAAACAAGGTAGAGGTGATCTATTCAATATTAAATGGAATAGGGCAACAATTGAATTAAATACCCCAACACATTCCATATTTAATTATTAGGTGACATTACTATTACCCGCACCCACAACATGCAATGCAAACATGATGCGATGACATTTTAAATATAGTTGATATGTTATAGAAAATAGGGCATAGGTATAGGGGATTTAGGGTTTGGGTTCGCACGCGTGGAGAGGATCGTTGTGTTCGACGCCGGAAAGAGGAGACCTTCGGGGCAACGCCGGAGTCTTCAGGACGTGGAGGAAGTAGAAGAAGAATGGGAAGTAGACGAAGTCGTCGATGTCGTGGAAGTAGTCGACGTAGTCGTTCTCGTTCCGTAGCCGAGGTAGTCGTTCACGTCATCGGTGGTCGTGGTCGATCTTTTCATCAGGGTCCGAAGAGGAAGTAGACGTTCGTTCTCAAACCACACGATCATCGTCGTCGACGTAGTCGTTCAACGTCCGGAGCCGGTGTAGTCGTAGTAGTCGTGGGCGAGCCGCTACCGCATAGTCTTCGGGGTCGGGGTGATCGTGCCGCATCTCCGGTCGATGAGAAATTCATGGACGCGCACGAAGGCGGCCAACGCAAAGCGGACACGTCGAAGGCGATGTAGTCGTTCACGGTTCGTTCTTGTCGAAGGAGATCATGGCGACGAGGTGATGTACGGCGTCCATAGGAGGCGGATGCGGTGGTCGACGGCGATCTCGGAAGCGAGCGCGGCGCCTCGGCGTTCCCCGGCCTCGATCTCTTCAGCGAAAAGGTCGAGGGGAACGGCCTGGTCGCTGTCCCGTGGTCGTGCTGGCGCAAGGACGGACAGGGGCTCGACGGCGCTCGAGTCACGGGGTGTTCGCCACGGTGATGCTCTCCATCCTCGAGGCGCAGACCTGGACACACCGGAGGCTGTTGCTGACGAGCCGTAGGCGCAGCCCCAAACTCGCACGGATGTTGAGGATCTCAAGGACGGGGCTCCTGGCGACCGCAGCAGCTGCCAGAGAGGAGGGAGAGGGAGATGGCGGCCGCCCTGCTGCCGCACGGAGGGCGTCGGGGAAGGGGAGCAGCAGCGGCGCCGGCGTGCCCATCGGGACGGGGAGGAGGTCGAGGTGGCGGGGACCTGCTGTCGGAAGAGGGGGCGATGGCGTGCGGGTCTTGGGAGGATGGCGGCCAGCCGGGGCAGGGGAGAGGTGGCTCGCCGGCCGGTGCTGGAGGTCGGGGAAGGAGGCAGAATGGCGGACGGGGCCGACGACGTCCGGCAGCGGGGCGGGGATGGAGAAGGAGTTCCGGCGGGGCGCCGGCCGTCGGGGGGAGGGGAGGCCACCTGCCGGTGGGAGAGGAGGCGAGGGCGACCGAGAGGAGGAGGGGGGTAGCGAGCGAGAGAAGGAAGAAGGGGATCGGGGCGATGGGGGCGGAGGACGACGCTGGGGTTCGATCGATCGATAGCGAGCAGTCCCGTGCGTGCGTGCGTGAGTTGGTTCTGGTCGGGTGCGTGTGTGCGTTCTTTTTTTTTCTTTTGCACCGGTGGGAGGACCCGTTTGCAATTAGTGGAAACGGCGGGGGCAAAAGGAGGAGGGGGAGAGAAATTTAGGGTTTGGGTGGGGATTTCGGTGGGGGCTGGCTGGGCCTATTTCGGCCCAGTTCGGCCGGCTGCGCTCTCTCTCTTTTTTTTTCTTTTTTTTCAGAAATTGGTTAGGCACAAATAAAAATAGATTTTAGGCATCAAATTAATTCCAGAAAGCTTTTAGAAAATGTGACTTGATGAGTTCAATAAACTTTGCAAGTTTTTAAGTGCACGATGATGCATGAGGATGCCATGCGATGCGAAAAAGGAAAACAACGAACAAAACCTTGTTAGGGAAAACCCCGGCCGTTACAGACGACACCACTAACAAGGGGATTGCGCCCTCGCAATCCACCTACTAACCCGGGAGGGGAAAGAAGTTCGACTATCGAGTCTTCGGTCATCTTGTTGATCTTCTCGACACCACTAACAAGAGATTCTTGCTCACGTTGATGACGATGTTCTTCCGTCGAGAATTCTTCCGAAGATCGAATCTATTAGGTTAAAAGGCTAAGAGAACGTACACCCACGTAGGATCCTAACACTTTGAAAGATTGAGTACGAGAGTAGACTCCAAAACAAATGAGATAGAAGGAGAAGTAGAATATAGATAAGGAGAAAACAAGAATCCTATTGAGATGTTTCCAAAAATAGTTTTAGCACAAATAGTTTTTGACACTCTAGAAACAACGACCGTTAACGAGGTTATCCTACAGGCTTTGCGGACCCGTTGCTTCGATAACCATTCGTATCGAAACAATCTCGGGAATCGAAACCAAGGCTCTGATACCATTTTGTGACGCCCCGAGATCGGGCACTATGCAGATTTCAGCATTCCCGCCAAATCCGCATAATAACCGATTCCAGGTTGCCACTTATGACAACATTACAACAGTTCACGAATATACCACAATTACAACAGAAATAGATAGATACAAGATGACTCAGAAGAAGAATAGGAAGTAGACGAAGTCGTCGATGTCGTGGAAGTAGTCGACGTAGTCGTTCTCGTTCCGTAGCCGAGGTAGTCGTTCACGTCATCGGTGGTCGTGGTCGATCTTTTCATCAGGGTCCGAAGAGGAAGTAGACGTTCGTTCTCAAACCACACGATCATCGTCGTCGACGTAGTCGTTCAATGTCCGGAGCCGGTGTAGTCGTAGTAGTCGTGGGCGAGCCGCTACCGCATAGTCTTCGGGGTCGGGGTGATCGTGCCGCATCTCCGGTCGATGAGAAATTCATGGACGCGCACGACGGCGGCCAACGCAAAGCGGACACGTCGAAGGCGATGTAGTCGTTCACGGTTCGTTCTTGTCGAAGGAGATCATGGCGACGAGGTGATGTACGGCGTCCATAGGAGGCGGCTGCGGTGGTCGACGGCGATCTCGGAAGCGAGCGCGGCGCCTCGGCGTTCCCCGGCCTCGATCTCTTCAGCGAAAAGGTCGAGGGGAACGGCCTGGTCGCTGTCCCGTGGTCGTGCTGGCGCAAGGACGGACAGGGGCTCGACGGCGCTCGAGTCACGGGGCGTTCGCCACGGTGATGCTCTCCATCCTCGAGGCGCAGACCTGGACACACCGGAGGCTGTTGCTGACGAGCCGTAGGCGCAGCCCCAAACTCGCACGGATGTTGAGGATCTCAAGGACGGGGCTCCTAGCGACGGCAGCGTCGATGTCGCCGTTCTTCACAAGGACAAGGCAGAGGCCGAGCTTGGGAGGGAGTCCATCCACGCGAGGAAGATGGAACCGCAGCTGCCCGCAGCAGCTGCCAGAGAGGAGGGAGAGGGAGATGGCTGCCGCCCTGCTGCCGCACGGAGGGCGTCGGGGAAGGGGAGCAGCAGCGGCGCCGGCGTGCCCATCGGGACGGGGAGGAGCTCGAGGTGGCGGGGACCTGCTGTCGGAAGAGGGGGCGATGGCGTGCTGGTCTTGGGAGGATGGCGGCCAGCCGGGGCAGGGGAGAGGTGGCTCGCCGGCCGGTGCTGGAGGTCGGGGAAGGAGGCAGAATGGCGGACGGGGCCGACGACGTCCGGCGGCGGGGCGGGGATGGAGAAGGAGTTCCGGCGGGGCGCCGGCCGTCGGGGGGAGGGGAGGCCACCTGCCGGTGGGAGAGGAGGCGAGGGCGACCGAGAGGAGGAGGGGGGTAGCGAGCGAGAGGAGGAAGAAGGGGATCGGGGCGATGGGGGCGGAGGACGACGCTGGGGTTCGATCGATCGATAGCGAGCAGTCCCGTGCGTGCGTGCGTGAGTTGGTTCTAGTCGGGTGCGTGTGTGCGTTCTTTTTTTTTTCTTTTGCACCGGTGGGAGGACCCGTTTGCAATTAGTGGAAACGGCGGGGGCAAAAGGAGGGGGGGGAGAGAAATTTAGGGTTTGGGTGGGGATTTCGGTGGGGGCTGGCTGGGCCTATTTCGGCCCAGTTCGGCCGGCTGCGCTCTCTCTCTTTTTTTTTCTTTTTTTTCAGAAATTGGTTAGGCACAAATAAAAATAGATTTTAGGCAACAAATTAATTCCAGAAAGCTTTTAGAAAATGTGACTTGATGAGTTCAATAAACTTTGCAAGTTTTTAAGTGCACGATGATGCATGAGGATGCCATGCGATGCGAAAAAGGAAAACAACGAACAAAACCTAGTTAGGGAAAACCCCGACCGTTACATAATCTAAGTCGGGGCCAAATGAGCACGTCTGGAATTTGGGTTGTTAATGTTGGAAATTGGTCCAAAGAAAGCTTCAATTCCATTACTGTTGGTTGGATGGTAAGCGATACTCTCCATTTATATAGATTGATTTATAAAAAATTTAAAACCCTCTACTTTTCAAGAAGTTTCAAGATATCATAAATGCCTATGTAAAGTGATCATTCATGACCAATTCCTTTTAAGACACTAAAATTTTAATTTATTCCCATTTTTCAAGAACCATGTATTGCAATGTTATATTTTTTTAATTCTTTTAATAGTATCAATCATGGATTCTCCTACTACTCTACCTACTCCTTTTTTAATTACTTTATCCTTCTGTCATATGATCCTCCCATGCTAAAAGTATCCCAGTGGCCCTCGGTTATGTCCCAAAGATCTAACCACCAACATTGTGTTGGCCTTTTGTGCATCCTACTTTTCACTTCCATCATTCTTGATGTCTACTTATATACACCGTTTGCATCATATGGTTGAACTAAAGTTGCCGAGTATTTTCACTTATACTAGTTCTATTTATATCCATCAATCAAGCTATGTGAATATTTTAGAATTGTTTTATCTCATGGTCACAATGGACCGAGAAAAATGGTTAGTTTATTCCCCGCATTTTGGGTTTTTGTCCTAACATTCCACATATAAAGTGGGGTCGTCATCCTAGAAGTTTTTCACCACCATCAACCACCACCGACGGCCATTCTAGTGAGACCATTGGATGGTACTTCCCCATAAAACGACACCATACCTACACCATACTAGCATGGTTCATCACGTTTTCTTGTGATGGCCGCAACCAAAAGTGTTTTAATCATGAGAGTGTATCATAGTGAATTTTAAACCAAGGATTGTTCTAACATAATCAGCATAATTAGTGCCTAGAGGATCTACATTTACTTGCACTTTGATACCGCATAGCAATGGATTTCCCGTTCAATTCTTATGACGATAGGTAATCTCAACGAATGCCACCTCCAACAATAGATGCTCACACCATAGCCCATGCACTTTTCCTGCATAGTGCAAGACCATTTTCTTAATGAGTTATACGAAGTGGCGGAGCTGCAGTACAAGCATTGGGTGCAGATGAACCCGATAAAGTATGTGGTATGCTTCACTAGTCTAAGCTTTGTCATCTTATTAGTTAAAAAATATACTACAAACAACGCACTGAACCTAATGAATTTATGAGCTAGCTTCGCTAGTGGTTATACGTAGGGGAGAACACGAGAAATATATTTGACGCAATCATATGAGCAATAAGTTCCCCGTGTTGTGAGACATAATAAAGTCAACCATTAAAACTACGGGTCTGATTATTTATCATACTACAAAGAAGATTCTATTTTGAAGTGATGATTTAAAGAGCGGCCAATTAACTTTATAATTTCACAAAAACAACACATTTTTCTTGTTCCGGTAACATACTACACATGACTAATTTTTTTTGTGTGCTATTTTATATTTCAGGTTTCTCCTGATGCATACGGTGATTCACATGCTCACTTCTACACTGATTGGACTATATGTTTCCTTATTTTCTTCTAGTACCTAACTTTGTGGTCTAAATTAATGACACTACAATATTATACTTCTAAACAGATAGATGGATATGGGAAAAGTGGGTGCTTAAACATGGATTGCCTTGGTTTTCAATTAGAAGAGGGATCAAAGATAACTCCAGGTGCTGTTATAGATAGTGCTTCTACAACTGGTGGGTCGGGGCACACTATTACACTCAAAGTGTTCAAGGTATGGAAACCTTATGCATTATTGTCTATACGTTGATACTTAAAATTTACAAAACCAGGTTGAATATTTTAGTTTCCATAGGACTTTAAATTTTTATATACTTTTATTCGTATTGTACTTCTTTTTTTTATCCAACTTGAAAATCAATATTTGAAAAAATGCCTTAAGAGGACATCAAAATCGATCTGTTAAGCTATGAAATAAAGAAGTACCTATTCCTAAGAGGGTTAAATCATCAACAATATGAGCAAAAGAGTAAGAAATGAATTAATTTGCAATTAAATTAAATATGACATATGTTTGATTTATTTAGAGAGTTTACCTTCTCATAACCATTTTAACATAAAATAACTAATGACCACGAGGGTAGGGTTATTACACAATCTCAACATATCTTGACCAGTCCAACCAGAAGCATATAAATTAGTCAAATGGTAGACAAGTTGAAAAAACACAACTTAAATTCAAGAAGAAGAAATTATGTATCCTAAACATCTCAAGTCTCTTATGTTTATTAAAAAAATGGAAACAGTTGAGATTTATTGCATCCTTCGTTACATACACGTGGAGTTAATTGTTACAATATATAGGTTACATAAACAAAGGTAAATATTCTAAAAATTCAATGCAAATAATACTATTAATGGCGACCCAAGTTAGCTATGGTTTGCATTGCCACCACCTCTAATTACAGATCTCATTCATGATTGAAACATCGTATCGTTTTAACCTATGCTCACACATTAATATATAATATTCTTGGCCATGTTTTATGCAAGCCACTGAAAATATTTGTGAACCATGGATGTTGTATGTGTAGATCCACATGTTTTTTTTCACAAAATATTACTTGCGATGATAGAAATAATGAAAAATTTGTTGTATTCTCTATCAATTTTATTAGGTTAATTAATTACTTCGGTAGAAATCCTTCCTATATATTAGTGCAAGTACTCATCCCAAGAATCTAGTACCATATTAGAGTTAACATTTTATTGAGAGCGCCTCTTATAGCGGTAATAGATGGACCTCACATGAAGGCATGAGGTGTTAGTGTTTCTTCCTTGTGGAAACACATGATATGAAAGGAAGACAATGAAAATGGAGCTACTAACGGCCATATATATAAGGAGTAACATAATTAATGGAAAAAAAAAATCTTCAACTCGCGTGATAAACCTTTTCTTGGGACATTGTGAGGAACTATTTTTGAACCATTGTCTTCAACCATGATTTGAGATGAGAAAATCAGGCGTGTGCAATTTCCATAAATAAGGACACACGTTTTGTTTCCAAGAATGGCACAAAACATATTTGCTCCAAACTTCACCGGTTAAATATTTTGCACACTTGTTCGGAATCGCAGCCAGTATTCCCACATTTCGTATTTAATACTTTTCTGTTAATGACAGGAGAAGTCGAGTGGAAATTGGTGGGTGTATTGCGGGATCAATGATGACACACCAACAGCAGTGGGGTACTATCCAGCTAACTTATTTACAACATTGGCCGCAAAATCAAACGGCATTTCTTTTGGCGGAGAATCAAGCGCCAAAAGAAGTCTTAGAACTCCTCCAATGGGCAGTGGATCTCTTCCATCTGAAAAAGCTGCATCATTTTCCAACCTTCAGTTCGTTGATCAGAATGGTCAAGCGAGCCTTATACAATCAGACTTGACAATTGTTGCGAAAACACCCAAATGTTATTATGTGTCGCCAATAGTAGATGCCAAGTTTTTCTACGGTGGCCCAGGAGGCTGCTTTTAGATACATCACTACTGGAATCTGGGAGTACGCCGTGTATCAGAAAGACTCGGGGAAGGCTGAAAAATACTCGGCAACCTCTTTGCCGAGTGCCACACTCGGCACACAGGGCTCGGCGTCGTTCATCTCGGCAACCGAATGTTTGCCGAGTGTCAAAGCGCGGGCTGCTCGGCGAACGTTTTGCCGAGTATATACAGAGGACACTCGGCAAAGAATCCTGGAACAGGCTCCGTTCCTTAGACCCATAACGGAACGGTGTTCGAAGCTTTGCCGAGTGTCGACACTCGGCAAAGACCCTGAGACCAGGCCTCCCCAGTAGCGCCACGTGGAGCGGTGTTCGAATCTTTGCCGAGTGTCACACTCGGCAAAGACCACGAGACCAGGCCTCCCCAGTTGCGCCACGTGGCCACAACGCCGAGTGCCAGGGCACTCGGCAAAGCGTACGCCGAGTCACATCTATGCCGAGTGTCGCTTTGCCGAGCACTCTGGCTCAGCCGAGTGGTCACTACACCGAGTGTCGCGGACACTCGGCAAAACGTACGCCGAGTGTTTTTGTACGCCGAGTGCCATTTTGCCGAGCGAACACGCTCCACCGAGTGGGGCCTATGCCGAGTGCTAGATACACTCGGCATAGTCCATCCCCTGGTACGCCGAGCCGCCTGTTTGCCGAGTGTTCCACTCGGCAAAGAGGTTGCCCAGGCGACCAAATGGCACCTGGGAGCAGTCTTTGCCGAGTGTTATTCTGGTGCTCGGCAAAGGCGTGCTCCCAGGTGCCATTTGGTCGCCTGGGCAACGTCTTTGCCGAGTGTAACACTCGGCATAGTGACCATTTTGGTCTTTGCCGAGTGCAACACTCGGCAAAGACGTTGCAATTTTACCTGAAACTGCCTGCATTTGCTTCATTCCCTGCAATCAAATCACAAATTATATTTGTTTCACAATATTCAGTACCAGAACACTCAAAACACACAACTTTCAACAAAATAGCAACAAATGCATGATATAATTCATAGTTAACTCCACAAGCATACATATACATGTCACAAATGTTCAAAAGTTCACAAGATCATCCTAGAAGCATCATACAAGTTCAAAAGTTCACAAGATCGTCATAGAAGCATCATACAAGTTCAAAAGTTCACAACATCATCCTAGAGGCATCATATAAGTCTACGGAGCCGACTCGTCACCGTCAGCTCGAGATCCGTCCTGGTCCATGTCGTTCTGGGTTCCCGATGATGAAGCATTTCCCTATAAAGATCCATATTAGTCGACTAAGCTGAAAAAATGAATCAGCTAACAAGCTGCAAGCCAACTTACCAAGTTCAGGTTAAACGGCGGTAGAGGAGGTAGAGGGGGAGCTGATGGATCCCGTGGAAGAGCGCTGACCATCTGCAAAGATGAAAAGAGATAGACCGGTGAGTTTACACGCATATAATGATGAATGGAACTAAAAGGGGTGAAAATAATACCTGCATCATTGCCTGCATCCATGCATGCTGGCTACTCATCTGCGCCTCCATTCTTTGGACCTTCTCTTGGGACTCCATCGCGATCCGCTTGTTTTCATCAACTTCATCCTACGGGATGTTTAATGTCAACAATTGCGCAACGGAAACAAGATATACGGGTGCTGAAGAATGATTGTACCTGCATAGCGGCGATGGCATCTAGTCCTGGCCGTGGGTCGCGCTCGATAGAGGGCGATGAGCTGACCGACCTCGCACGGATCTGGGAGAGTGTGGGTGTACCTGTGGTATCGAAGGCGCCATTGGCGAAGGCAAATCTGCCGTTCCTTCGACCCTCTCCCGCAACCATAGCAACCTGTGGATCATAGGGGGCCGTGAAGGGGTCACAGTCAGGGCCGTGCTTCTCCTTCATCTTCTCGACGTACTTGTCCCACTTCTTGCCGGTTTGTGAGTTGATCCACTGCTGATCAGCCGGTACATCAGGTTTCAGCACCTTGGGGGTCCGGGTCCTACGGAAGGCCTGCATGCGAGTGATCTCATTGCCCTTCTCGGCCTACAATTGAAAGCAGAATTATATTAGCAAAAACCTATAAAGTTACAAAGAACATTGCATTGAAACGGTTATTTACCTCTCTCTGGACGATGCCGGTGAGGGTGAGGCCGCCCTGACGGTGTCCCTCGCCTAGCAGAAGACGTCGGGCCCGGCACGCGGAGTGTTCCGCCTTGTACCCGTCGCTCACCCACTTCGCGACCATCACCTTATAGCAAGGCAGCTTGTTGGCCAGCCACTAAGGCACCACCTGTTTGAAAAAATTAGAGCCACGTGAGACCACCCGGCGGCCATATACGAATAACTTTAAAGACTATGTCCTTACCTTCAAGTATTGGACCTCCGACATGTGAATCTGTCGGGCGTCCTTCTTGGACAACGTGGTGTTCAAGTATTTGGCGTAGAACTTAACCACGCACAGCACACGCGCCTCGTAGTGCATGTCACGGATAAGCTTCTTGGCCATCTTGATCAGCACAGCCGTGGCCCTACCCTCTTCCCCCTCGACGCAGGTGAAGTAGTCCTACAACCATTGCAGAAATTGAATACATTAGCACGATATATATATATTTCACGAAAGATATTGCCCTAAAACCATTTAGCATTGGAAAATATACTAACCCAGAAATCTGTAATCACCCGGGTGCCTAAGTGGTCGTACACCCGGCCCCACTTGTCCGCCACATCGGGCACCTGCTCGTAGTGCTTCCAGGAAGCAGCTGGCTCCTCCTTGCCATCCAGGGTGACCAAGCCTGGGAAATGCTTCTTGCAAAGAAGCCCAAGGATGCCGCTCATGGGCCGTGGTGGCCTGGGCCCCACATACGCCAAGGACCTGCACGTGCACAAAAGAAAAACAAGCTAGTTAGTTATGTTTTGATGAAAAATTAATATAGCAAAAATGTAGCAACGATGATTAACAATCACTTACGTGTCGCCGTCCGGTCTGACAAAGTGGTGCCGGTGGGGGTATGGCGGCTCAGGTAGCCGCGTGGGCCCGCGCAGAAAAGGTTTCTTGTCCGCGGGCCACACTTTCCCTAGCTGGGGGAGCGGGTGTGCGAACAAGTCCTCGTCCTCCTCGGACTCCGGGTCCGAGGGCTGCTGCTCCTCCTCCTCGTCCCGGTCAGACCCGTCCTCGGCGTCTGACCCCTCCTGCTCGTGCTCCTCCTCCTCCTCCTGCTCCTCATCCTCCTGCTCCTCCTCCGAGTCAGAAGAAGTAACCTCGGGCAAGGGGCTCTGTGAGCGGGCAGCCCGGTGCGAACCACGCCCCCCTGGGCGACGGGCCGTGGCTCTCCGTGAGCTAGAGGTCTCCTCCGTGCCCGCGTCGGGCGTCGCAACCCGTCGTCTCAATATAAGTGTGTGCGCGCCATCCTCAGATCTGGCGTACAAGCCCGTCACATGGGCCTTCTTGGTGGCGGTGCGCTTTACCCCCTTGGGGGCCTTGGAACCTGCCATGTTTCACCTGTTATGACACAAGAGGGAACCCGATTAGTACAGGTGATAACAAATGTTAAAAAGTTAAATAAACAAAGAGTAATTCATACAAAGCATATTATGTACACGCAAAAAAAAATTAAAGCGCAATTAAAATAGTAAAGTGTCACAATTTCACCTTTTCTGTACTTAAATGTCTAAATATAAACTAGCAGAAGCGCTCATCGTAACCACGTGCTGCTTAAAATCCTGACATTTGTCATGTGCACGGTTTTCTGCTGAAAATCTCCTCCCATGAGCTTGAAGAACCTGATCTTGTTCACGGCCATGTGCTCCCAGAAGTAGTGCTCTTGCCACTCCCTGCACCAATATTTTGGTGACCAAAATAACAGCGTAGGGAGTGGCAAGAGCACTACTACTGGGAGCACATGGATGTGAGCAAGATCAGATTCTTCAAGCTCATATGGGAGGAGATTTTGAGCACAAAATCGTAAGTGCTTGGAGACTGTAAGAACCATGACAAACGTCAGGATTTTAAGCGCAAGTAATGTAATAGCAATAAGAAATTCGGAATAGAAAAATATTACAAGCTATAAGTTTCGAAGTGACACACAAATAGTGAAAACTAAATGCTAATTATACATTGACGGTTACATAGTTGGAAAACAAATGGTTCAGAACCCATTGTCTACATCCTTGGGGTCATAACTTGGACCGGGATCATCATCGTCGTCGCTATCACGGGTGTACCACCACTCTTCCATGTAGTTCGATGGTGGCCCGCTCGGCTCCTCAACATCGGGTATGTGGAGACGTTCAAGTAGTTCCACGTCCTTAGAGTTAAGAACAGCTGGATCGTCGTCTTGCTCACTCTCGGCGCCCATGCCATCATCACCGTCGTCTTCTACCATTTCGTCAATTGTGGGCAAGTCGATGCTGAACCGGCCGGTGAGCCCATCGGCGTCCTCTTGATATAACTCTCCCTCATAGGTGATGGGGTTTATGCGCTGGTGGTAATCTTCATCGTTTGGAGGAGGTGGTCTATTACGCGGTGGCACCGTGATCACCACATCCCACCCCTGGAGACGTTTCATAGTTTTGCATGGGTAGGGGAGATAGAATACTTGGGTGGCATGTTGTGCAATGATGTAGACATCATCTCCCCCATAGACAGATGCTCGTTCAATTTCGATCAATCCATTTTTCAGGATTTCGTCTCACTCTAGTTGGATCGAACCAATGGCATTTGAATACAACCGGGTTCTTCTTGCCGAAATGGAAATCGAGATCATAAATTCCCTCGACGATGCCGAAGTAATCACCACCGGCATTCGTGAAGACCCCGAAATTATTTGTCTTCCGGTTCGGCCGTTTCTCATCGTAAGAACGGGTCTGGAAGCGATACCCATTCACATCGTAAGATGTGAATGTCTTGAGGGAGTAGGTGAACCCGCGGGCAAGTTGCCGCAACTCGGGACTCATTTCCTTGTCGGTTAAAGCCTACAAGGTCAATAGGAGTGTTACTTAAAGCTAAGATCGGCGTAAAATATGTCTCACTAGAAACCATGTAAGATAGAGTGTTACTTTTGTGGCGAACCAACTAATGAAACCGCTGCCTCCTTTGCCACCCTTCTTAAAAATAGTAGTCTTCTCGTCGTAGGTAGGTTCTCGGGAATGATGTTTCCAGGTTTCTTTCTCAAATAACCTAGGTGCGGAATGACAAAAATCGGAGTTAGACACAAACTATGGGAATGAAAGCTTGTGAAAAGAAGGTGTTGAGCACTTACTCAATGTAGGGCTTTACTTCCGCCGTGTTCTTCAGGACACACGAGAGAATAGCCGTCCATTGTTCATGTGAGTCTACTTGCTCTTGCTTCGCGCCACTTGATCTGCCACCAAGCCCTGCAAGTATGCTAAGCTCGGGTGCATCCGCGGAGTTGGGGTCATTATTGTACCGAGAAACTGGATTATGACGAGTGGGAAGACTTTCATGATAGTACTTTGTCGTAAAGTTTGCCACCTCCTCGTTGAGGGTTGCCTCACATATGGATGCGTCGATGCGACATTTGTTCGTGCTTTTCTCTCTAAGTTTCTTCTGCTCTCTCTCGGTTCAAAACATCCAGCGGTACTGCACAGGGCCACCCAATCGTGCCTCTTCAGCGAGATGCAAGAGCAAGTGTTGCATCGGATTAAAGAAGCCGGGGGGAAAGATCGCCTCTAGGTCCACCAGTAAGCCGGCAACCTGTTCCTCCAACTTAGCAACCACAGCTCGGTCTAATTCCTTGGCACAAAGCTGGCGAAAGAAAAAACTCAACTTGGCTAGCACTAGCCAAATTTCCTCATCAACGTATCCTCGAATCATGACAGGCATGATCCGCTCAATCCATACGTGGTAGTCATGACTCTTGAGCCCTGTTATCCATCATTATATTAGCTGCGTACCCATCAGGGAAGAAGAGACAGTCCAAGATCCACTGGAGAACTTCTTTCCTTTGGGCCCCAGTCAGGCAGAAAGGGGCCGGTGGCTTCGTCCAGGTTTTTTTGGTTTTGGTGGGAGGCTTCATGTTTAAATGTTTCCTGTCACATAGCTCCTCTTGAATAACTCTTGCCTTAACGTTATCCTTCGTCTTCTCAAGATCCATAAGTGTTGCCCAAAGGGCCTCGGCGATATTTTTTTCCGTGTGCATGACATCAATGTTATGTGGAAGAAGAAGATCCTGCATGTAAGGGAGCTTCCACAGGCATGAGATGTGAGTCCACTGGTGCCACTCTCCATATCCCAGAAAGCCAGTCCCCTCGGCATTGAGCTCCAGACTTTCTAGCTGAGCCTTCACGTCTACACCGGTCATCAAAGTTGGTCGTGGAGCATCGACAGCTACATCTTTCGTCCACTTCTTTTTATTTCGCCGGTATTTGTGACCAAGACGAAGGAACTGACGATGTTGGTCAAAGCATGAGTATTTTCCACCCTTTTTGAGCCAAAGGAAAGTCACAGCCTGGTAGCACACCGGACAAGGCCACTTCCCATGAGTGCACCAGCCGCAGAATATCGCGCGAGCCGGAAGGTCATGTAGGGAAGTGAAGTACCAAACATACATATCAAAGTGCTTCTTTTCTGCGGCGTCGTATGTCCGTACCCCGGTGTTCCAAGCAATGAGGAGATCATCTACCAGCGGCTCCATGAACACGGACATATTCTTCCCTGGATACTCAGGCCCTGGAATTATCAGCGACAGGAACATGTTCTGCCGTTGCGTGCACACGCCGGGGGGGAGGTTCATCGGGATAACAAACATCGGCCAACAGCTGTATGAGGCAGACGTCATACCATATGGGTTGAAACCATCGGTTGATAACGCAACGGCTACACTCCTGGGGTCACCCGCTTTCTTCTTATGTTTGCCAACGAAGTCCTTCCATGCTTCACCATCAGACGGATGTATCATCTTATGAGGACGGTACCTCTTCCCGTCTGACGGCCATCTCATCTGTTTCGCAGATTCCTCGGTCATAAAAAGCCTTTGGATCCGCGGTATGAATGGAAGATATCGAAGGATCTTTTTGGCGACCGTTAGCTGCGTCTTCTGACCATTACCGGAGTCCACCTCCAGAAACCTAGAGGCCCCGCATTTGACACAGTACTTTGTCTTCTCATGCTCTTTCCTGAACAACATGCAACTCTTCGGACAACAATCTATCTTTTCATACGGCATCTTAAGGGAACCGAGGATTTTTTTCGACTCGTACATGTTCTTTGGAAGAAGGTGTTCCGCCGGCAAGAGGGTGGCAATAACGGTCAGAAATGCATCAAAGGCGGCTATGCTTACATTGGGCTGGCTTTTGACCGCCATAAGCCGGCCGATGGCATCAATTTGAGAAACTCGTGTATGCTCGTGCAATGGTTTTTGTGTCTCAAACAATGTGTCATAGAACTCTTTCGTACTCTCCTCCGCATACTCGGGGGCATCTCCCTCACCGGTTGGATTTTCAGGTTCCACTTTGCTACCCACTTCCGGCTCACGCAGAGGGGGCTAGACGCAGGTTCCGTCTTTTTCTACACCGGGGCTAGTGTATCTCCGGAGAGGGGACCCGAAGCGTCGGGATCCCACCTAAACCAATGTTTTTCCATTCCATGTGTGTTAGATTGTATCATGGGTGTTGGGTGCCAAAGATACCATCACTCTCTGTGCCGGGGCCTCACCGACGTCGGATTCTCTCTCGCGGGTTCCAGGACTGCTCACACCCCGAAACTCCCGGATCTGACGTAACGGGGGGAATATTGCAAGTAGGTGGGCCCTACCATTGTCAATGGTGTTCCTTGGGCCTAACATGACACAACCAAGCAACCATTTCCACTTTGCTACCCACTTCCGGCTCACGCAGAGGGGGCTAGACGCAGGTTCCGTCTTTTTCTACACCGGGGCTAGTGTATCTCCGGAGAGGGGACCCGGAGCGTCGGGATCCCGCCTAAACCAATGTTTTGCCATGCCATGTGTGTTAGATTGTATCATGGGTGTTGGGTGCCAAAGATACCATCACTCTCTGTGCCGGGGCCTCACCGACGTCGGATTCTCTCTCGCGGGTTCCAGGACTGCTCACACCCCGAAACTCCCGGATCTGACGTAACGGGGGGAATCTTGCAAGTAGGTGGGCCCTACCATTGTCAATGGTGTTCCTTGGGCCTAACATGACACAACCAAGCAACCATTTCCACTTTGCTACCCACTTTCGGGTCACGCAGAGGGGGGTAGACGCAGGTTCCGTCTTTTTCTACACCGGGGCTAGTGTATCTCCGGAGAGGGGACCCGGAGCGTCGGGATCCCACCTAAACCAATGTTTTGCCATGCCATGTGTGTTAGATTGTATCATGGGTGTTGGGTGCCAAAGATACCATCACTCTTTGTGTCGGGGCCTCACCGACGTCGGATTCTCTCTCGCGGGTTCCAGGACTGCTCACACCCCGAAACTCCCGGATCTGACGTAACGGGGGGAATCTTGCAAGTAGGTGGGCCCTACCATTGTCAATGGTGTTCCTTGGGCCTAACATGACACAACCAAGCAACCATTTCCACTTTTCTACCCACTTCCGGCTCACGCAGAGGGGGCTGGACGCAGGTTCCGTCTTTTTCTACACCGGGGCTAGTGTATCTTCGGAGAGGGGACCCGGAGCGTCGGGATCCCACCTAAACCAATGTTTTGCCATGCCATGTGTGTTAGATTGTATCATGGGTGTTGGGTGCCAAAGATACCATCACTCTCTGTGCCGGGGCCTCACCGACGTCGGATTCTCTCTCGCGGGTTCCAGGACTGCTCACACCCCGAAACTCCCGGATCTGACGTAACGGGGGGAATCTTGCAAGTAGGTGGGCCCTACCATTGTCAATGGTGTTCCTTGGGCTTAACATGACACAACCAAGCAACCATTTCCACTTTGCTACCCACTTCCGGCTCACGCAGAGGGGGCTGGACGCAGGTTCCGTCTTTTTCTACACCGGGGCTAGTGTATCTCCGGAGAGGGGACCCGGAGCGTCGGGATCCCACCTAAATCTATGTTTTTCCATTCCATGTGTGTTAGATTGTATCATGGGTGTTGGGTGCCAAAGATACCATCACTCTCTGTGCCGGGGCCTCACCGACGTCGGATTCTCTCTCGCGGGTTCCAGGACTGCTCACACCCCGAAACTCCCGGATCTGACGTAACGGGGGGAATCTTGCAAGTAGGTGGTCCCTACCATTGTCAATGGTGTTCCTTGGGCCTAACATGACACAACCAAGCAACTAGTTCCACTTTGCTACCCACTTCCGGCTCACGCAGAGGGGGCTAGACGCAGGTTCCGTCTTTTTCTACACCGGGGCTAGTGTATCTCCGGAGAGGGGACCCGGAGCGTCGGGATCCCACCTAAACCAATGTTTTGCCATGCCATGTGTGTTAGATTGTATCATGGGTGTTGGGTGCCAAAGATACCATCACTCTCTGTGCCGGGGCCTCACCGACGTCGGATTCTCTCTCGCGGGTTCCAGGACTGCTCACACCCCGAAACTCCCGGATCTGACGTAACGGGGGGAATCTTGCAAGTAGGTGGGCCCTACCATTGTCAATGGTGTTCCTTGTGCCTAACATGACACAACCAAGCAACCATTTCCACTTTGCTACCCACTTCCGGACCACGCAGAGGGGGCTGGACGCAGGTTCCGTCTTTTTCTACACCGGGGCTAGTGTATCTCCGGAGAGGGGACCCGGAGCGTCGGGATCCCACCTAAACCAATGTTTTGCCATTCCATGTGTTTTATATTGTATCATGGGTGTTGGGTGCCAAAGATACCATCACTCTCTGTGCCGGGGCCTCACCGACGTCGGATTCTCTCTCGCGGGTTCGAGGACTGCTCACACCCCGAAACTCCCGGATCTGACGTAACGGGGGGAATCTTGCAAGTAGGTGGGACCTACCATTGTCAATGGTGTTCCTTGGGCCTAACATGACACAACCAAGCAACCATTTCCACTTTGCTACCCACTTCCGGCTCACGCAGAGGGGGCTAGACGCAGGTTCCGTCTTTTTCTATACCGGGGCTAGTGTATCTCCGGAGAGGGGACCCGGAGCGTCGGGATCCCGCCTAAACCAATGTTTTGCCATTCCATGTGTGTTAGATTGTATCATGGGTGTTGGGTGCCAAATATACCATCACTCTTTGTGCCAGGGCCTCACCGACGTCGGATTCTCTCTCGCGGGTTCCAGGACTGCTCACACCCCGAAACTCCCGGATCTGACGTAACGGGGGGAATCTTGCAAGTAGGTGGGACCTACCATTGTCAATGGTGTTCCTTGGGCCTAACATGACACAACCAAGCAACCATTTCCACTTTTCTACCCACTTCCGGCTCACGCAGAGGGGGCTGGACGCAGGTTCCGTCTTTTTCTACACCGGGGCTAGTGTATCTTCGGAGAGGGGACCCGGAGCGTCGGGATCCCACCTAAACCTATGTTTTTCCATTCCATGTGTGTTCGATTGTATCATGGGTGTTGGGTGCCAAAGATACCATCACTCTCTGTGCCGGGGCCTCACCGACGTCGGATTCTCTCTCGCGGGTTCCAGGACTGCTCACACCCCGAAACTCCCGGATCTGACGTAACGGGGGGAATCTTGCAAGTAGGTGGGCCCTACCATTTTCAATGGTGTTCCTTGGGCCTAACATGACACAACCAAGCAACCATTTCCACTTTGCTACCCACTTCCGGCTCACGCAGAGGGGGCTGGACGCAGGTTCCGTCTTTTTCTACACCGGGGCTAGTGTATCTCCGGAGAGGGGACCCGGAGCGTCGGGATCCCACCTAAACCTATGTTTTTCCATGCCATGTGTGTTAGATTGTATCATGTGTGTTGGGTGCCAAAGATACCATCACTCTCTGTGCCGGGGCCTCACCGACGTCGGATTCTCTCTCGCGGGTTCCAGGACTGCTCACACCCCGAAACTCCCGGATCTGACGTAACGGGGGGAATCTTGCAAGTAGGTGGGCCCTACCATTGTCAATGGTGTTCCTTGGGCCTAACATGACACAACCAAGCAACCATTTCCACTTTGCCCACTTCCGGCTCACGCAGAAGGGGCTGGACGCAGGTTCCGTCTTTTTCTACACCGGGGCTAGTGTATCTCCGGAGAGCGGACCCGGAGCGTCGGGATCCCACCTAAACCAATGTTTTGCCATGCCATGTGTGTTATATTGTATCATGGGTGTTGGGTGCCAAAGATACCATCACTCTCTGTGCCGGGGCCTCACCGACGTCGGATTCTCTCTCGCGGGTTCCAGGACTGCTCACACCCCGAAACTCCCGGATCTGACGTAACGGGGGGAATCTTGCAAGTAGGTGGGCCCTACCATTGTCAATGGTGTTCCTTGGGCCTAACATGACACAACCAAGCAACCATTTCCACTTTGCTACCCACTTCCGGCTCACGCAGAGGGGGCTGGACGCAGGTTCCGTCTTTTTCTACACCGGGGCTAGTGTATCTCCGGAGAGGGGACCCGGAGCGTCGGGATCCCACCTAAACCAATGTTTTGCCATGCCATGTGTGTTAGATTGTATCATGGGTGTTGGGTGCCAAAGATACCATCACTCTCTGTGCCGGGGCCTCACCGACGTCGGATTCTCTCTCGCGGGTTCCAGGACTGCTCACACCCCGAAACTCCCGGATCTGACGTAACGGGGGGAATCTTGCAAGTAGGTGGGCTCTACCATTGTCAATGGTGTTCCTTGGGCCTAACATGACACAACCAAGCAACCATTTCAACTTTGCTACCCACTTCCGGCTCACGCAGAGGGGGCTGGACGCAGGTTCCGTCTTTTTCTACACCGGGGCTAGTGTATCTCCGGAGAGGGGACCCGGAGCGTCGGGATCCCACCTAAACCAATGTTTTGCCATGCCATGTGTGTTAGATTGTATCATGGGTGTTGGGTGCCAAAGATACCATCACTCTCTGTGCCGGGGCCTCACCGACGTCGGATTCTCTCTCGCGGGTTCCAGGACTGCTCACACCCCGAAACTCCCGGATCTGACGTAACGGGGGGAATCTTGCAAGTAGGTGGGCCCTACCATTGTCAATGGTGTTCCTTGGGCCTAACATGACACAACCAAGCAACCATTTCCACTTTGCTACCCACTTCCGGCTCACGCAGAGGGGGCTGGACGCAGGTTCCGTCTTTTTCTACACCGGGGCTAGTGTATCTCCGGAGAGGGGACCCGGAGCGTCGGGATCCCACCTAAACCTATGTTTTTCCATGCCATGTGTGTTAGATTGTATCATGTGTGTTGCGTGCCAAAGATACCATCACTCTCTGTGCCGGGGCCTCACCGACGTCGGATTCTCTCTCGCGGGTTCCAGGACTGCTCACACCCCGAAACTCCCGGATCTGACGTAACGGGGGGAATCTTGCAAGTAGGTGGGCCCTACCATTGTCAATGGTGTTCCTTGGGCCTAACATGACACAACCAAGCAACCATTTCCACTTTGCTACCCACTTCCGGCTCACGCAGAGGGGGCTGGACGCAGGTTCCGTCTTTTTCTACACCGGGGCTAGTGTATCTCCGGAGAGGGGACCCGGAGCGTCGGGATCCCACCTAAACCAATTTTTTGCCATGACATGTGTGTTATATTGTATCATGGGTGTTGGGTGCCAAAGATACCATCACTCTCTGTGCCGGGGCCTCACCGACGTCGGATTCTCTCTCGCGGGTTCCAGGACTGCTCACACCCCGAAACTCCCGGATCTGACGTAACGGGGGGAATCTTGCAAGTAGGTGGGCCCTACCATTGTCAATGGTGTTCCTTGGGCATAACATGACACAAACAAGCAACCATTTCCACTTTGCTACCCACTTCCGGCTCACGCAGAGGGGGCTGGACGCAGGTTCCGTCTTTTTCTACACCGGGGCTAGTGTATCTCCGGAGAGGGGACCCGGAGCGTCGGGATCCCACCTAAACCAATGTTTTGCCATGCCATGTGTGTTAGATTGTATCATGGGTGTTGGGTGCCAAAGATACCATCACTCTCTGTGCCGGGGCCTCACCGACGTCGGATTCTCTCTCGCGGGTTCCAGGACTGCTCACACCCCGAAACTCCCGGATCTGACGTAACGGGGGGAATCTTGCAAGTAGGTGGGCCCTACCATTGTCAATGGTGTTCCTTGGGCCTAACATGACACAACCAAGCAACCATTTCCACTTTGCTACCCACTTCCGGCTCACGCAGAGGGGGCTGGACGCAGGTTCCGTCTTTTTCTACACCGGGGCTAGTGTATCTCCGGAGAGGGGACCCGGAGCGTCGGGATCCCACCTAAACCTATGTTTTTCCATGCCATGTGTGTTAGATTGTATCATGTGTGTTGGGTGCCAAAGATACCATCACTCTCTGTGCCGGGGCCTCACCGACGTCGGATTCTCTCTCGCGGGTTCCAGGACTGCTCACACCCCGAAACTCCCGGATCTGACATAACGGGGGGAATCTTTCAAGTAGGTGGGCCCTACCATTGTCAATGGTGTTCCTTGGGCCTAACATGACACAACCAAGCAACCATTTCCACTTTGCTACCCACTTCCGGCTCACGCAGAGGGGGCTGGACGCAGGTTCCGTCTTTTTCTACACCGGGGCTAGTGTATCTCCGGAGAGGGGACCCGGAGCGTCGGGATCCCACCTAAACCAATGTTTTGCCATGCCATGTGTGTTATATTGTATCATGGGTGTTGGGTGCCAAAGATACCATCACTATCTGTGCCGGGGCCTCACCGACGTCGGATTCTCTCTCGCGGGTTCCAGGACTGCTCACACCCCGAAACTCCCGGATCTGACGTAACGGGGGGAATCTTGCAAGTAGGTGGGCTCTACCATTGTCAATGGTGTTCCTTGGGCCTAACATGACACAACCAAGCAACCATTTCAACTTTGCTACCCACTTCCGGCTCACGCAGAGGGGGCTGGACGCAGGTTCCGTCTTTTTCTACACCGGGGCTAGTGTATCTCCGGAGAGGGGACCCGGAGCGTCGGGATCCCACCTAAACCAATGTTTTGACATGCCATGTGTGTTAGATTGTATCATGGGTGTTGGGTGCCAAAGATACCATCACTCTCTGTGCCGGGGCCTCACCGACGTCGGATTCTCTCTCGCGGGTTCCAGGACTGCTCACACCCCGAAACTCCCGGATCTGACGTAACGGGGGGAATCTTGCAAGTAGGTGGGCCCTACCATTGTCAATGGTGTTCCTTGGGCCTAACATGACACAACCAAGCAACCATTTCCACTTTGCTACCCACTTCCGGCTCACGCAGAGGGGGCTGGACGCAGGTTCCGTCTTTTTCTACACCGGGGCTAGTGTATCTCCGGAGAGGGGACCCGGAGCGTCGGGATCCCACCTAAACCTATGTTTTTCCATGCCATGTGTGTTAGATTGTATCATGTGTGTTGCGTGCCAAAGATACCATCACTCTCTGTGCCGGGGCCTCACCGACGTCGGATTCTCTCTCGCGGGTTCCAGGACTGCTCACACCCCGAAACTCCCGGATCTGACGTAACGGGGGGAATCTTGCAAGTAGGTGGGCCCTACCATTGTCAATGGTGTTCCTTGGGCCTAACATGACACAACCAAGCAACCATTTCCACTTTGCTACCCACTTCCGGCTCACGCAGAGGGGGCTGGACGCAGGTTCCGTCTTTTTCTACACCGGGGCTAGTGTATCTCCGGAGAGGGGACCCGGAGCGTCGGGATCCCACCTAAACCAATTTTTTGCCATGACATGTGTGTTATATTGTATCATGGGTGTTGGGTGCCAAAGATACCATCACTCTCTGTGCCGGGGCCTCACCGACGTCGGATTCTCTCTCGCGGGTTCCAGGACTGCTCACACCCCGAAACTCCCGGATCTGACGTAACGGGGGGAATCTTGCAAGTAGGTGGGCCCTACCATTGTCAATGGTGTTCCTTGGGCCTAACATGACACAACCAAGCAACCATTTCCACTTTGCCACTTCCGGCTCACGCAGAAGGGGCTGGACGCAGGTTCCGTCTTTTTCTACACCGGGGCTAGTGTATCTCCGGAGAGCGGACCCGGAGCGTCGGGATCCCACCTAAACCAATGTTTTGCCATGCCATGTGTGTTATATTGTATCATGGGTGTTGGGTGCCAAAGATACCATCACTCTCTGTGCCGGGGCCTCACCGACGTCGGATTCTCTCTCGCGGGTTCCAGGACTGCTCACACCCCGAAACTCCCGGATCTGACGTAACGGGGGGAATCTTGCAAGTAGGTGGGCCCTACCATTGTCAATGGTGTTCCTTGGGCCTAACATGACACAACCAAGCAACCATTTCCACTTTGCTACCCACTTCCGGCTCACGCAGAGGGGGCTGGACGCAGGTTCCGTCTTTTTCTACACCGGGGCTAGTGTATCTCCGGAGAGGGGACCCGGAGCGTCGGGATCCCACCTAAACCAATGTTTTGCCATGCCATGTGTGTTAGATTGTATCATGGGTGTTGGGTGCCAAAGATACCATCACTCTCTGTGCCGGGGCCTCACCGACGTCGGATTCTCTCTCGCGGGTTCCAGGACTGCTCACACCCCGAAACTCCCGGATCTGACGTAACGGGGGGAATCTTGCAAGTAGGTGGGCTCTACCATTGTCAATGGTGTTCCTTGGGCCTAACATGACACAACCAAGCAACCATTTCAACTTTGCTACCCACTTCCGGCTCACGCAGAGGGGGCTGGACGCAGGTTCCGTCTTTTTCTACACCGGGGCTAGTGTATCTCCGGAGAGGGGACCCGGAGCGTCGGGATCCCACCTAAACCAATGTTTTGCCATGCCATGTGTGTTAGATTGTATCATGGGTGTTGGGTGCCAAAGATACCATCACTCTCTGTGCCGGGGCCTCACCGACGTCGGATTCTCTCTCGCGGGTTCCAGGACTGCTCACACCCCGAAACTCCCGGATCTGACGTAACGGGGGGAATCTTGCAAGTAGGTGGGCCCTACCATTGTCAATGGTGTTCCTTGGGCCTAACATGACACAACCAAGCAACCATTTCCACTTTGCTACCCACTTCCGGCTCACGCAGAGGGGGCTGGACGCAGGTTCCGTCTTTTTCTACACCGGGGCTAGTGTATCTCCGGAGAGGGGACCCGGAGCGTCGGGATCCCACCTAAACCTATGTTTTTCCATGCCATGTGTGTTAGATTGTATCATGTGTGTTGCGTGCCAAAGATACCATCACTCTCTGTGCCGGGGCCTCACCGACGTCGGATTCTCTCTCGCGGGTTCCAGGACTGCTCACACCCCGAAACTCCCGGATCTGACGTAACGGGGGGAATCTTGCAAGTAGGTGGGCCCTACCATTGTCAATGGTGTTCCTTGGGCCTAACATGACACAACCAAGCAACCATTTCCACTTTGCTACCCACTTCCGGCTCACGCAGAGGGGGCTGGACGCAGGTTCCGTCTTTTTCTACACCGGGGCTAGTGTATCTCCGGAGAGGGGACCCGGAGCGTCGGGATCCCACCTAAACCAATTTTTTGCCATGACATGTGTGTTATATTGTATCATGGGTGTTGGGTGCCAAAGATACCATCACTCTCTGTGCCGGGGCCTCACCGACGTCGGATTCTCTCTCGCGGGTTCCAGGACTGCTCACACCCCGAAACTCCCGGATCTGACGTAACGGGGGGAATCTTGCAAGTAGGTGGGCCCTACCATTGTCAATGGTGTTCCTTGGGCATAACATGACACAAACAAGCAACCATTTCCACTTTGCTACCCACTTCCGGCTCACGCAGAGGGGGCTGGACGCAGGTTCCGTCTTTTTCTACACCGGGGCTAGTGTATCTCCGGAGAGGGGACCCGGAGCGTCGGGATCCCACCTAAACCAATGTTTTGCCATGCCATGTGTGTTAGATTGTATCATGGGTGTTGGGTGCCAAAGATACCATCACTCTCTGTGCCGGGGCCTCACCGACGTCGGATTCTCTCTCGCGGGTTCCAGGACTGCTCACACCCCGAAACTCCCGGATCTGACGTAACGGGGGGAATCTTGCAAGTAGGTGGGCCCTACCATTGTCAATGGTGTTCCTTGGGCCTAACATGACACAACCAAGCAACCATTTCCACTTTGCTACCCACTTCCGGCTCACGCAGAGGGGGCTGGACGCAGGTTCCGTCTTTTTCTACACCGGGGCTAGTGTATCTCCGGAGAGGGGACCCGGAGCGTCGGGATCCCACCTAAACCTATGTTTTTCCATGCCATGTGTGTTAGATTGTATCATGTGTGTTGGGTGCCAAAGATACCATCACTCTCTGTGCCGGGGCCTCACCGACGTCGGATTCTCTCTCGCGGGTTCCAGGACTGCTCACACCCCGAAACTCCCGGATCTGACATAACGGGGGGAATCTTTCAAGTAGGTGGGCCCTACCATTGTCAATGGTGTTCCTTGGGCCTAACATGACACAACCAAGCAACCATTTCCACTTTGCTACCCACTTCCGGCTCACGCAGAGGGGGCTGGACGCAGGTTCCGTCTTTTTCTACACCGGGGCTAGTGTATCTCCGGAGAGGGGACCCGGAGCGTCGGGATCCCACCTAAACCAATGTTTTGCCATGCCATGTGTGTTATATTGTATCATGGGTGTTGGGTGCCAAAGATACCATCACTATCTGTGCCGGGGCCTCACCGACGTCGGATTCTCTCTCGCGGGTTCCAGGACTGCTCACACCCCGAAACTCCCGGATCTGACGTAACGGGGGGAATCTTGCAAGTAGGTGGGCTCTACCATTGTCAATGGTGTTCCTTGGGCCTAACATGACACAACCAAGCAACCATTTCAACTTTGCTACCCACTTCCGGCTCACGCAGAGGGGGCTGGACGCAGGTTCCGTCTTTTTCTACACCGGGGCTAGTGTATCTCCGGAGAGGGGACCCGGAGCGTCGGGATCCCACCTAAACCAATGTTTTGACATGCCATGTGTGTTAGATTGTATCATGGGTGTTGGGTGCCAAAGATACCATCACTCTCTGTGCCGGGGCCTCACCGACGTCGGATTCTCTCTCGCGGGTTCCAGGACTGCTCACACCCCGAAACTCCCGGATCTGACGTAACGGGGGGAATCTTGCAAGTAGGTGGGCCCTACCATTGTCAATGGTGTTCCTTGGGCCTAACATGACACAACCAAGCAACCATTTCCACTTTGCTACCCACTTCCGGCTCACGCAGAGGGGGCTGGACGCAGGTTCCGTCTTTTTCTACACCGGGGCTAGTGTATCTCCGGAGAGGGGACCCGGAGCGTCGGGATCCCACCTAAACCTATGTTTTTCCATGCCATGTGTGTTAGATTGTATCATGTGTGTTGCGTGCCAAAGATACCATCACTCTCTGTGCCGGGGCCTCACCGACGTCGGATTCTCTCTCGCGGGTTCCAGGACTGCTCACACCCCGAAACTCCCGGATCTGACGTAACGGGGGGAATCTTGCAAGTAGGTGGGCCCTACCATTGTCAATGGTGTTCCTTGGGCCTAACATGACACAACCAAGCAACCATTTCCACTTTGCTACCCACTTCCGGCTCACGCAGAGGGGGCTGGACGCAGGTTCCGTCTTTTTCTACACCGGGGCTAGTGTATCTCCGGAGAGGGGACCCGGAGCGTCGGGATCCCACCTAAACCAATTTTTTGCCATGACATGTGTGTTATATTGTATCATGGGTGTTGGGTGCCAAAGATACCATCACTCTCTGTGCCGGGGCCTCACCGACGTCGGATTCTCTCTCGCGGGTTCCAGGACTGCTCACACCCCGAAACTCCCGGATCTGACGTAACGGGGGGAATCTTGCAAGTAGGTGGGCCCTACCATTGTCAATGGTGTTCCTTGGGCATAACATGACACAAACAAGCAACCATTTCCACTTTGCTACCAACTTCCGGCTCACGCAGAGGGGGCTGGACGCAGGTTCCGTCTTTTTCTACACCGGGGCTAGTGTATCTCCGGAGAGGGGACCCGGAGCGTCGGGATCCCACCTAAACCAATGTTTTGCCATGCCATGTGTGTTAGATTGTATCATGGGTGTTGGGTGCCAAAGATACCATCACTCTCTGTGCCGGGGCCTCACCGACGTCGGATTCTCTCTCGCGGGTTCCAGGACTGCTCACACCCCGAAACTCCCGGATCTGACGTAACGGGGGGAATCTTGCAAGTAGGTGGGCCCTACCATTGTCAATGGTGTTCCTTGGGCCTAAAATGACACAACCAAGCAACCATTTCCACTTTGCTACCCACTTCCGGCTCACGCAGAGGGGGCTGGACGCAGGTTCCGTCTTTTTCTACACCGGGGCTAGTGTATCTCCGGAGAGGGGACCCGGAGCGTCGGGATCCCACCTAAACCTATGTTTTTCCATGCCATGTGTGTTAGATTGTATCATGTGTGTTGGGTGCCAAAGATACCATCACTCTCTGTTCCGGGGCCTCACCGACGTCGGATTCTCTCTCGCGGGTTCCAGGACTGCTCACACCCCGAAACTCCCGGATCTGACGTAACGGGGGGAATCTTGCAAGTAGGTGGGCCCTACCATTGTCAATGGTGTTCCATGGGCCTAACATGACACAACCAAGCAACCATTTCCACTTTGCTACCCACTTCCGTCTCACGCAGAGGGGGCTGGACGCAGGTTCCGTCTTTTTCTACACCGGGGCTAGTGTATCTCCGGAGAGGGGACCCGGAGCGTCGGGATCCCACCTAAACCAATGTTTTGCCATGCCATGTGTGTTATATTGTATCATGGGTGTTGGGTGCCAAAGATACCATCACTCTCTGTGTCGGGGCCTCACCGACGTCGAATTCTCTCTCGCGGGTTCCAGGACTGCTCACACCCCGAAACTCCCGGATCTGACGTAAAGGGGGGAATCTTGCAAGTAGGTGGGCCCTACCATTGTCAATGGTGTTCCTTGGGCCTAACATGACACAACCAAGCAACCATTTCCACTTTGCTACCCACTTCCGGCTCACGCAGAGGGGGCTGGACGCAGGTTCCGTCTTTTCCTACACCGGGGCTAGTGTATCTCCGGAGAGGGGACCCGGAGCGTCGGGATCCCACCTAAACCAATGTTTTGCCATGCCATGTGTGTTAGATTGTATCATGGGTGTTGGGTGCCAAAGATACCATCACTCTCTGTGCCGGGGCCTCACCGACGTCGGATTCACTCTCGCGGGTTCCAGGACTGCTCACACCCCGAAACTCCCGGATCTGACGTAACGGGGGGAATCTTGCAAGTAGGTGGGCCCTACCATTGTCAATGGTGTTCCTTGGGCCTAACATGACACAACCAAGCAACCATTTCCACTTTGCTACCCACTTTCGGCTCACGCAGAGGGGGCTAGACGCAGGTTCCGTCTTTTTCTACACCGGGGCTAGTGTATCTCCGGAGAGGGGACCCGGAGCGTCGGGATCCCACCTAAACCTATGTTTTGCCATGCCATGTGTGTTAGATTGTATCATGGGTGTTTGGTGCCAAAGATACCATCACTCTCTGTGCCGGTGCCTCACCGACGTCGGATTCTCTCTCGCGGGTTCCAGGACTGCTCACACCCCGAAACTCCCGGATCTGACGTAACGGGGGGAATCTTGCAAGTAGGTGGGCCCTACCATTGTCAATGGTGTTCCTTGGTCCTAACATGACACAACCAAGCAACCATTTCCACTTTGCTACCCACTTCCGGCTCACGCAGAGGGGGCTAGACGCAGGTTCCTTCTTTTTCTACACCGGGGCTAGTGTATCTCCGGAGAGGGGACCCGGAGCGTCGGGATCCCACCTAAACCTATGTTTTGCCATGCCATGTGTGTTAGATTGTATCATGGGTGTTGGGTGGCAAATATACCATCACTCTCTGTGTCGGGGCCTCACCGACGTCGGATTCTCTCTCGCGGGTTCCAGGACTGCTCACACCCCGAAACTCCCGGATCTGACGTAACGGGGGGAATCTTGCAAGTAGGTGGGCCCTACCATTGTCAATGGTGTTCCTTGGGCCTAAAATGACACAACCAAGAAACCATTTCCACTTTGCTACCCACTTCCGGCTCACGCAGAGGGGGCTGCACGCAGGTTCCGTCTTTTTCTACACCGGGGCTAGTGTATCTCCGGAGAGGGGACCCGGAGCGTCGGGATCCAACCTAAACCAATGTTTTGCCATGCCATGTGTGTTAGATTGTATCATGGGTGTTGGGTGCCAAAGATACCATCACTCTCTGTGCCGGGGCCTCACCGACGTCGGATTCTCTCTCGCGGGTTCCAAGACTGCTCACACCCCGAAACTCCCGGATCTGATGTCGCACCCCGGTTTCTAGAGGATACTCATCGCACGAACTGGATAGCAGGTGCTTGGATTATGGGGCATACCTGCTCCCACGTCCCAGCCTCCTGGTAGGCCTGCGCTTATGCGCGACAACACAAGCCCTACTTCCACCGTCGAAGTAAACTATCCGCTAGGAACCTAAGGCACTACTGTCGACGTACTTCATAACAAGCACGCACTGTACGTCAACAGCTTTGAACAAAAGGAAATCACAAAATGTCTCTAAGACACAAAAGAATGAAATAAGTTTGCAAATAGCCTTCACTAAGGCAGAGATAGCAAAACACTCATACAGAGGACACATGTCCCAACATATCATTCATTACATCAGCGGAAGCAATCAAAGGGGTCTGAGTACAGACAAATCCAAAGGCTTAAGAAGCCGGAGAAAATAAAGAAGACGAAGCCCATCCACGTAGGTCCTGGATCCTGCCCGGGGTCCAGCTAGTCTACTCGTCTGCAGTGTCGTCAAACTCCACGAAGTAGCCGTCCTGGGAAGCATCGTAGTCGTAGTCGTACTCTGCGTAAACCACAGCCCAACGGGGTCAGTACATTTGATGTACTGGCAAGCAAGACTCACATTTCATCAAGGAGTTACCCGTCAACACAAGCCGGGATGCTTGGGATCAACGGAAGAAGATAGGTATATAAAAGCTGCAGCGGGCTGCTCTAACCAACTACAGAAGATAACTAATTGTGTCCGGCTAATAGAAAAGATAAGATCGAGGAATTGTAACCAACTGAAAGATAACTTCAAACAAACCCATCCTGGATCTCGCCCCTTATCCGAAGAAACGATCCGAGGATAACTCACCCAGTTGTTATAAGGTGAATCAAGTTATTGTGTGAATAACCTATTACTAATCAAGTTGTTATTCATTGGGTGAAACATGATTGATCATTATGTTGAAGTTGTCCTGAGTACTTGTTAGCCAGTACTTTCACCAAGTAATCCATAACCGCGGAAAACACGGCTTCTCGAGAAGATTATCCCTGCAGGGTTGCACCAATTTGGCCGTACACGTATGAATACCTCGCCAGATGGGATGCCTCCCACCAAGCGTGGCACTCAACACGGTCCAACCCTTCTTCGCATCAAGCCCAAAGCACCTTGGGCGCACGGCTAATCGAGCCCAGAAGAAAATGGACCCACATAGCACTCTAAGAACGTGTCCCCCTATATGCCGACTACGAAAGTTCCACCCTGCGCTGGGCTCGCAAAAACATGCATGCGGCAAATAGAACACACGAACTAAATGAGGCGATTTGGACGAGATGCAAATCGGGTCAAACCGAGGGGGGCGCCCATACTCGCTTCCCACATGCGGGTAGTGCGCTCATCATGGATCAGTAGACAAGACCCTTTTCCTATTAGGGTCGACACTAGCAGGCCTCAAAACCTCTCATGGGCCTCCTGCCGGTGCCTTATCATCAGATTATTATTAAGAGTAGCATTAACAGGATTGATTGATTAATATTCGAGCCCCCGGTACAAGTAGTAATAGTAGTAAAAGAAGTAACCGACAACAGACTCGAGTAAAAGCAACCCTAAGCATGCTAGATAAGAACAGGCTCAAACAAAGGCTGTAGGTATGGAGGTGAGGCAATATCAGGGCTCAAGGTATCATGTGATGGGTTCGGAGAACAAGCATCGATTCATAGGGCTAGCAGAAATAGACAAAAGGATAGTATCGACAACAAGTGTGGAAGAGAACTCGATGATTCATGTGAGTGATAACTTGCCTGGCAGCTCAGTAGCCGGGTACTGGGCTAGGTCCTGAGTAGTGGTGTCGTAAGTCTCGTCAAGCTCAGCGTCGTCGTCTAAGCGAGAAGAAGCAAACACACAATCGAAAGGACGAACAATCAATACATGGCATAGGTGCACAAGCATGGGATGATGCATGTCATGTTAATAGATGCATCAAAGTAACTAGTTGACAAGAGGAAGCAATTTAATTGGACCCATATGCAAAGTGAATTGCATACGGATGCAAATTGTTTAGGTTGAAGCAATGCTCTACATTTGATTAACAAGTGTAAGTAGTTAAACATTATGCATGCATGATGTATAACAATAACATAACAAGATTAATTGCAATTGGAATGAGGGTTAACAATTTAAGAAAACATTTATCAAGTTTGGAAATTATTGTTACTTTATGGTGTTAAACAAGTAGTTGTTGTTTTCAACTAGTTAAAGTGCTCAAAGCAATTAACAAAGCTTATATTTGAAAAGTTTATCAAATTTTAGTTGGATTACATGTTTCACATTTTGAAATTGGACTTAGCTTTATTTAATTATGAATTAAACAATATTAAACAATTTTTAATTGAATTAAACAAGATTTAAATTGTTTAGGCAATTTAAATTATTCAAAACAGAAAACAAAAATTATATTTGAATAGGTTATTTAAAATGGTATGGAAAACATATTTTATTTGTAGTTATTGGATTAATAAATAATTAGTTATGGAATTTACAAATTAACATTTGAATTATTTAAATTTGAATTTTAAATGTTTTTGGAAAAGTCAAAACAGTGCACAAATGGAATAATTGGAAAGGTTATAAAATTTGGAGCAATAAACATATAAAGTTTTTATTTATTGGATACATATATTAAAAGTTATTGATTTATGAAGTTGGGTGTTTATTCTGCCATTTTAAAAGGAATAAAAATTACACAGATTCGTCTAAAAACTTTTGTTACCGCAACTGGTTCTACCCACACGCTGTCAGGAGGGCCCCGTGGCTTGCTGTGCCCGCGTGGCACTAGAGGGACTGACCAGTGGGCCCTGGCTGTCAGCGCGGTAAAAGATGAGAAAAATGGGGGCTTTTGCCTCCGAGGGGTTCGACCCCGAGATCGATTGGCTCGCGCGCGCAAGGAACGGGCCAGCTGGGCTGCTGCTTCACTCGTGACAGATGAGGGGGTGCGTGGGATTTTTAGGTTCAGCGTTTGCACTCGCACTGAAACTGAACTTGCAGTTTCAGGTAACAGGGACAGGTTGCCGTGGCCAGCTCGCCGGAGTGGCGCTGCGTCACAGCGGCTGCTGCTCGTGGGCGGTGCAGTGGTGCGTTGTGCTGCTGGGGTGTGGGCCTAGGGCTCGGGTGCTCGTGCAGCGAAGTAGGGCGAGGGGAAACGACGGAGACGCTCAACTGCGCTGCAGGCGTAGCAGAGTGTCGACGCAGGGGCTCGCCGGAGAAATCACGGACGGCGGCGTGGCTCTGGTCCTCCTCAGGCTCCACTGTGGTGTTGGTGACGAAGGGGTTACCGAGGCCTACCCATTCCCGTGGCTAGCTCACGATGCAAACCATTGGAGACGGTGCTCGTCGTCGGGGTTCAGGGAGGCGGCGACCGAATTGCAGTACAGAGGACGGATCGGTGGAGGAGAAGGTGGAAAAAAGGGCAGACGGCGGCGGAGCTCGAGGGGTGAGGGGTCTAGGTGGTCTAGGGCTCGCAGGGCTAGGGGGGTAGGGTTTTATAGTGACCTAGGGGAGCGGGTGGCCGTCTGCTCGCTCGGATGTCGTCGTGGCCTCACCGATTCGACGCCGTACAGGCTGACGATGAAGGTAAGGGCGAAGGGGTACTGGGCTGGATAGTTGGGTTGGGCCGCGGGTAGATTAGGTGCTGCTGCGCGCGCTAGTTAGCTGCTTTTTATATTTCTGTTTTTTTTTTATTTTTTTTTGTAGTTTTGCTTTTGGAAGAAACTGTTAAGGTTTTAGTTAATAAAAATTACAGAAAAATTAGTTTAGGCTTGTTAGGTAATTAGAACCCATATTCCAAGAGTGGATTTCAAAATTTGAGATTTTAAAATGAGGTTTGTATTTGAACCCAAAAATAGAGGGATTTTTAACATTAATAAACCATTAAGAAAAACATGCATTTGAATAGGGTTACCCCTAGGGTTTTTAGAATGATTTAAGGAGGGCAATTGTGTGGTGAATTTTATGGTTTCAAAAGGTACTGAATTTTAAGGGTTGGTTTGAATTGGAAAATGATTTAGGAGTTAATGATTTGAATTAATTGATTGGAATATTGGTTTGATTAAAGCAACAATTTGAGAAGTAAAGAATTATTTGGAAAACAAAGAAGGTTTTGTTTTGCAATTAGTTATTCGGAAAAGATTGTAACAGACAAGTGTGAAAACAACTGTTGATTAAAGATTGAATTTCATTAAGAAAACAATGCAACAGAAATAAAATGAGTATGATGCCATGATGCATTGCATAAATTAAACAAAGAAGTAAAACAACTAGGGTGTTTTCATACTTGGATGTTACAAAACGCCCCCCCTTGAAGGAATCGCGCCCCGAGATTCCTTACGGAGAAGAGAAAAGGTCCGCATACTTCTTGCGAAGATCCTCTTCGGTCTCCCATGTTGCCTCTTTATCGGAATGATGCGACCATTGCACTTTCAAGAACTTGGTGCTCTTGTTGCGAGTCTTACGAACGGTCTCATCGAGAATACGAGTAGGGTGCTCCTCATAAGAGAGGTCATCTTGCAGTTCAATATCATCATGATCAACTGCACGATTTGGATCCTTGAAGCACTTCTTGAGCTGTGACACGTGGAACACATCGTGCACTTGGGATAGTTTTTCTGGAAGCTCGAGACGATAGGCATTTTCTGCACGTCTTGACAGGATGTTGAAAGGACCAATGTATCTTGGTGCCAGCTTTCCTTTCACACCAAAACGATGAGTGCCTCTGAAGGGAGTTACACGGAGATATGCTTTTTCACCAGGAGCATAGATCATGTCCCTGTGCTTGCTGTCATAGCAACTCTTCTGACGAGACTAAGCAATCCTGAGATTGTCACGAATGATGCGAACTTTCTCTTCGGCTTCCTTAACAATGTCAGGACCCAAGGGTGAATGTTCACCAGCTCCAGACCAATTGATTGGACTCCTGCATCTGCGGCCATACAATGCCTCAAATGGTGCCATGCCTAGGCTTGCCTGGTAGCTGTTGTTGTAGGAGAATTCAGCATATGGAAGGCAATCCTCCTATTTCATGCCAAAGGAGAGACCACATGCTCTGAGCATATCCTCGAGAATCTGATTGACTCTTTCGACTTGCCCCTGAGACTGAGGGTGGTAAGCTGTGCTGAACAGAAGTTTAGTGCCCAATGCATCTTGGAAACTCTTCCAGAAATGAGAAGTGAATATGCTTCCACGGTCTGAGCTAATTTCCAATGGAACACCATGAAGAGGAACAATCTTTGTGGTGTAGAGTTCTGCTAACTGGCTAGCTGATATTGTCTCTTTGACAGCAAAGAAGTGAGCAACCTTGGTGAGACGATCAATAACAACGAAGATTGCATCGTTTCCCTTCTTGGACTTTGGAAACCCAGTAACGAAGTCCATTTCAATCATGTCCCACTTCCACTCGGGAATTTTCAGAGGTTGGAGAAGACCGGCTGTTTTCTGATGGACTGCCTTGACACATTGACAAACGTCGCATTCAGAAACGTATTGAGCAATTTCACGTTTCATGCCAGGCCACCAATACACAGTCTTAAGATCCTGGTACATCTTTGTACTTCCAGGGTGGATGGAGAGAGGAGTTTCATGAGCCTCCTTGAGAATGATATCTTTGAGACTTTGAATCTGAGGAACTGCAATGCGTCCTTCGAAGAACACAGCTCCTTTGTCATCAATGGAGAAGGACTTGAACTTATCACTTCCCTCTTTGATTTGCTCTACCATCTTCTTGATTTCAGCATCACGAAACTGCTCAGACCGAATCTTGTCCTCGAGAGTTGGACTGGCTGTCAGGCTAGCAAGATAGCCTTGAGGAACAAGACCAAGGTTCAGCTTCTGGAATTCTTCATGAAGTGGAGGTTGGCTGTCCATGATCATGAGATTGTTGCAATAGGATTTGCGACTGAGAGCATCGGCCATAACATTAGCCTTGCCTGGAGTGTAAGAAATGGTGAGATCGAAGTCTTTGATCTTTGCAATCCATCTCCTTTGCCTGAGGTTTAGATCTGGTTGAGTGAAGATGTATTTCAGACTCTTGTGATCGGAAAAGATTTCAGTTTTGTTACCCAACAAGTATTGTCTCCATTTCTTGAGGGCAAACACAACTGCTGCAAGTTCAAGATCATGAGTGGGATAGTTTTGCTCATGTGGGTTCAACTGACGTGAAGCATAGGCCACAACTTGACGTTCTTGCATAAGAACTGCACCTAGGCCTTGGAGAGAAGCATCACAGAATATCTGGAAAGGTTTGGTGGTATCTGGGCCAACTAGAACTGGAGTAGAAGTGAGTTTGGTTTTGAGGAGATTGAAACTTTCATCACACTGTGGAGACCAAACAAACTTCTTGTCCTTCTTGGTGAGATCAGTGAGAGGTTTTGCAATCTTGGAGAAGTTTTCGACGAAACGACGGCAATAGCTAGCCAAGCCAAGGAAACTTCTGACTTGCTTCACCGTCTTAGGGGGTTTCCAATCAACAATTGCCTTAACATTTTCAGGATCAATGGCTATGCCCTTGCAGAGATGATATGACCAAGATAGGGCACTTCTGAAATCCAGAACTCACATTTGGAGTATTTGGCATATAGACGATGCTCGCGGAGTTTCATGAGAGTGAGACGAAGATGTTCTTCATGCTCTTTCTCGGATTTTGAGTAGACAAGAATATCATCAAGATATACCACAACGAACTTGTCGAGGTATTCGTGGAAGACAGAATTCATCAGTCGAGAGAAGGTCGCCGGTGCATTCGTGAGACCAAAGGACATGACGGTGTATTCATACAGACCGTAGCGAGTGGTGATGGCTGTCTTAGGAATATCTTCCTTTCTGATCTTTATTTGATGGTAACCCATCCTCAAGTCCAACTTTGACAATATTGAGGCTCCAGCAAGTTGATCAAAAAGATCATCGATACGAGGAATGGGGTATTTGTTCTTGATGGTTTTCTCGTTGAGAGGACGATAGTCCACCACGAGTCTCTTAGTTTGGTCCTTCTTGGCTACGAACAGGGTTGGGCAACCCCAAGCGGAGGAACTAGGCTGAATGTAGCCTTTCTCCATGTACATGTCGATTTGCTCCTTCAACAACTTCAGTTCAGGAGGAGCTATCTTGTATGGATGCTTAGAGATTGGAGCAGTACCTGGTTCAAGCTCGACCACGAACTCCACTGCTCTGTCCGGAGGCATCCCTGGCAACTCTTCTGGAAAGACGTCAGGGAATTCACAAACCACCGGAACATTTTCGAGTAGAGGAAGAGGTTTAACCTCGAGTGTGTATAGCTGAGTGGAACTTGATCCATATGGAGAATAGACTATCTGGCTAGAAGGGTGGGAAAGAGTTATTGACTTTTGAGCACAGTCAATTTTGGCCTTGTTGGTCTTCAACCAATCCATACCAAGGATGACATCAATGTCAGAGTTTCCCAGCAACATGAGTGAAGCAAGGAATATGCGACCTCCAATCAGAATTTGGTTGTCCATACTTATCTTGGAAGTCAACATTTGAGGCCCCGGAGAGTGAACGGTGATTTGATTGCTTAGTGGAACCAGATTTAGATTGTATGTTGAGGCAAAGATTTTAGACACAAATGAATGCGATGCTCCGGTATCAAACAACACTTTAGCTGGAATAGAGTTTACGGGTAATGTACCGAGAACAACGTCGGCAGATCCCTCAGCAGTGTCAACCTTGACGTGGTTCACCCTTGCGGTCCTCCCGACAGGCCTGTTGTTGGAGTTGAAGGCTTTGTTCGGAGGAGCGCGGACCATCGCCTGGTTGGTGTTGGGGCGAGGTGGTGGTGGAGGAAGCTGCTTCTGAGGACACTTATCAGCATAGTGCCCAGTGTCCTTGCACTTGTAGCACGTGACGATACGAGTAGGTCCCGGCCTTGGCTGCCCCACTGGACCCCTCTGACTCTGCATCTGAGCTGGGTTGGGTGGGCGGGGAGCAAAGCCTGGAGAAGCTTGGGCAGGGGGAGCTCGAGTGACGGCACCATTTGGCACCCAGATGCGGCTCTTCTGCGGAGGGGTGGTCATGTTGGAGGAGGAACCACCCTCACGCGAGTGCTTGCGCGAATCCTCGAACGCCCTGCGCCCATTCTCCTCATTGAGCGCGGTGTTCACGAGCTCGATGAAGTCCTTGCACTTGATGTTGGTGAGAGCGTACTTCAGTTCCGGGTTAAAACCTCGGCGGAACCTTGCCATCTTCTTGGTCTCAGTAGACACCTCGTCTCCAGCATACCGAGCGAGGCGATTGAACTCGTTCTGGTAGCCGATGACGTCGAGCTTGCCCTGCTTCAGCGAGCAAAACTCTTCACGCATCCTCTCCATGAGACCATCGGGGATGTGATACTTCATGAAAGCATCCTTGAAGCAACCCCAAGTGATAGGATAGCCAGCTCTCATGGCCTTGTAGTTCTCCCACCACGATGCTGCCTGACCCTTCAGTAGGTAAGCAGCATAGTTGACCTTGTCCTCTTCAGCCACATGAGCAATCTCCAGAGCTCTTTCTACGTCACGGATCCAGTCGTCAGCATCCAGAGGCTCACGTGTTGCCACGAAAGCCTTGGGACCCACACTGAGGAAGTCCTTGATGGTGACCCTTGGAGCATTCTGGTGAGGGTGGTTCTGGTTGTTCTGCACCTGGACGATCTGAGCCATGACCTGAGTCATCTGAGTCAAGAGCTCAGCGATCGGCGGTGGCTCAGGCGGGGTGTTCCTTGTTGGGGCCATCCTGAATTGAAATTCATTTTAGCACAACAATAGGAAGGGATAAACTTAGCAACCGAAAGAGAGATTATTCCGACGCATGAATCGATAACCAACAGGTACATCAATAGGTTCGAGTACATCAGAATCTCACACCATACATGGTTCGAAAACGAAAGGATAAACTAGACACAGCTAGTAATGGATACAACGGTACTCAGCTATGAGCATGGTTGTAGAACTTCTGATTGGCGCCGGTAAAAGGGGTTGAAGTTGAAAACAACTACAAGATTTCAACGGACGATAGGTTCTTGAGAGAAAGCATGATATTGAGGTACTACGGAGAACCCAAAACACGTGAAATCCTAACTTGAAAGTTTAGGTGAGGAGGGAAAATCAACGTTACACTTCATTACCAGAAAAGGGGTGGGAGGGAGGGGAAAGAAGAAAAAGAACAGAGTTCCTACTCTCACGTTTCATTTTTCCTATATAGCTACAAAATAGTTTCTAGACTCAAACTGCGACCAGTAAAAGGGATCCTACGGTCAGACAGGCTCTGATACCATTTGTCGCACCCCGGTTTCTAGAGGATACTCATCGCACGAACTGGATAGCAGGTGCTTGGATTATGGGGCATACCTGCTCCCACGTCCCAGCCTCCTGGTAGGCCTGCGCTTATGCGCGACAACACAAGCCCTGCTTCCACCGTCGAAGTAAACTATCCGCTAGGAACCTAAGGCACTACTGTCGACGTACTTCATAACAAGCACGCACTGTACGTCAACAGCTTTGAACAAAAGGAAATCACAGAATGTCTCTAAGACACAAAAGAATGAAATAAGTTTGCAAATAGCCTTCACTAAGGCAGAGATAGCAAAACACTCATACAGAGGACACATGTCCCAACATATCATTCATTACATCAGCGGAAGCAATCAAAGGGGTCTGAGTACAGACAAATCCAAAGGCTTAAGAAGCCGGAGAAAATAAAGAAGACGAAGCCCATCCACGTAGGTCCTGGATCCTGCCCGGGGTCCAGCTAGTCTACTCGTCTGCAGTGTCGTCAAACTCCACGAAGTAGCCGTCCTGGGAAGCATCGTAGTCGTAGTCGTACTCTGCGTAAACCACAGCCCCAACGGGGTCAGTACATTTGATGTACTGGCAAGCAAGACTCACATTTCATCAAGGAGTTACCCGTCAACACAAGCCGGGATGCTTGGGATCAACGGAAGAAGATAGGTATATAAAAGCTGCAGCGGGCTGCTCTAACCAACTACAGAAGATTACTAATTGTGTCCGGCTAATAGAAAAGATAAGATCGAGGAATTGTAACCAACTGAAAGATAACTTCAAACAAACCCATCCTGGATCTCGCCCCTTATCCGAAGAAGCGATCTGAGGATAACTCACCCAGTTGTTATAAGGTGAATCAAGTTATTGTGTGAATAACCTATTACTAATCAAGTTGTTATTCATTGGGTGAAACATGATTGATCATTATGTTGAAGTTGTCCTGAGTACTTGTTAGCCAGTACTTTCACCAAGTAATCCATAACCGCGGAAAACACGGCTTCTCGAGAAGATTATCCCTGCAGGGTTGCACCAATTTGGCCGTACACGTATGAATACCTCGCCAGATGGGATGCCTCCCACCAAGCGTGGCACTCAACACGGTCCAACCCTTCTTCGCATCAAGCCCAAAGCACCTTGGGCGCACGGCTAATCGAGCCCAGAAGAAAATGGACCCTCATAGCACTCTAAGAACGTGTCCCCCTATATGCCGACTATGAAAGTTCCACCCTGCGCTGGGCTCGCAAAAACATGCATGCGGCAAATAGAACACACGAACTAAATGAGGCGATTTGGACGAGATGCAAATCGGGTCAAACCGAGGGGGGCGCCCATACTCGCTTCCCACATGCGGGTAGTGCGCTCATCATGGATCAGTAGACAAGACCCTTTTCCTATTAGGGTCGACACTAGCAGGCCTCAAAACCTCTCATGGGCCTCCTGCCGGTGCCTTATCATCAGATTATTATTAACAGTAGCATTAACAGGATTGATTGATTAATATTCGAGCCCCCGGTACAAGTAGTAATAGTAGTAAAAGAAGTAACCGACAACAGACTCGAGTAAAAGAAACCCTAAGCATGCTAGATAAGAACAGGCTCAAACAAAGGCTGTAGGTATGGAGGTGAGGCAATATCAGGGCTCAAGGTATCATGTGATGGGTTCGGAGAACAAGCATCGATTCATAGGGCTAGCAGAAATAGACAAAAGGATAGTATCGACAACAAGTGTGGAAGAGAACTTGATGATTCATGTGAGTGATAACTTGCCTGGCAGCTCAGTAGTCGGGTACTGGGCTAGGTCCTGAGTAGTGGTGTCGTAAGTCTCGTCAAGCTCAGCGTCATCGTCTAAGCGAGAAGAAGCAAACACACAATCGAAAGGACGAACAATCAATACATGGCATAGGTGCACAAGCATGGGATGATGCATGTCATGTTAATAGATGCATCAAAGTAACTAGTTGACAAGAGGAAGCAATTTAATTGGACCCATATGCAAAGTGAATTGCATATGGATGCAAATTGTTTAGGTTGAAGCAATGCTCTACATTTGATTAACAAGTGTAAGTAGTTAAACATGATGCATGCATGATGTATAACAATAACATAACAAGATTAATTGCAATTGGAATGAGGGTTAACAATTTAAGAAAACATTTATCAAGTTTGGAAATTATTGTTACTTAATGGTGTTAAACAAGTAGTTGTTGTTTTCAACTAGTTAAAGTGCTCAAAGCAATTAACAAAGCTTATATTTGAAAAGTTTATCAAATTTTAGTTGGATTACATGTTTCACATTTTGAAATTGGACTTAGCTTTATTTAATTATGAATTAAACAATATTAAATAATTTTTAATTGAATTAAACAAGATTTAAATTGTTTAGGCAATTTAAATTATTCAAAACAGAAAACAAAAATTATATTTGAATAGGTTATTTAAAATGGTATGGAAAACATATTTTATTTGTAGTTATTGGATTAATAAATAATTAGTTATGGAATTTACAAATTAACATTTGAATTATTTAAATTTGAATTTTAAATGTTTTTGGAAAAGTCAAAACAGTGCACAAATGGAATAATTGGAAAGGTTATAAAATTTGGAGCAATAAACATATAAAGTTTTTATTTATTGGATACATATATTAAAAGTTATTGATTTATGAAGTTGGGTGTTTATTCTGCCATTTTAAAAGGAATAAAAATTACACAGATTCGTCTAAAAACTTTTGTTACCGCAACTGGTTCTACCCACACGCTGTCAGGAGGGCCCCGTGGCTCGCTGTGCCCGCGTGGCACTAGAGGGACTGACCAGTGGGCCCTGGCTGTCAGCGCGGTAAAAGATGAGAAAAATGGGGGCTTTTGCCTCCGCGGGGGTTCGACCCCGAGATCGATTGGCTCGCGCGCGCAAGGAACGGGCCAGCTGGGCTGCTGCTTCACTCGTGACAGATGAGGGGGTGCGTGGGATTTTTAGGTTCAGCGTTTGCACTCGCACTGAAACTGAACTTGCAGTTTCAGGTAACAGGGACAGGTTGCCGTGGCCAGCTCGCCGGAGTGGCGCTGCGTCGCAGCGGCTGCTGCTCGTGGGCGGTGCAGTGGTGCGTTGTGCTGCTGGGGTGTGGGCCTAGGGCTCGGGTGCTCGTGCAGCGAAGTAGGGCGAGGGGAAACGACGGAGACGCTCACCTGCGCTGCAGGCGTAGCAGAGTGTCGACGCAGGGGCTCGCCGGAGAAATCACGGACGGCGGCGTGGCTCTGGTCCTCCTCAGGCTCCACTGTGGTGTTGATGACGAAGGGGTTACCGAGGCCTACCCATTCCCGTGGCTAGCTCACGATGCAAACCATCGGAGACGGCGCTCGTCGTCGGGGTTCAGGGAGGCGGCGACCGAATTGCAGTACAGAGGACGGATCGGTGGAGGAGAAGGTGGAAAAAAGGGCAGACGGCGGCGGAGCTCGAGGGATGAGGGGTCTAGGTGGTCTAGGACTCGCAGGGCTAGGGGGGTAGGGTTTTATAGTGACCTAGGGGAGCGGGTGGCCGTCTGCTCGCTCGGATGTCGTCGTGGCCTCACTGATTCGACGCCGTACAGGTTGACGATGAAGGTAAGGGCGAAGGGGTACTGGGCTGGATAGTTGGGTTGGGCCGCGGGTAGATTAGGTGCTGCTGCGCGCGCTAGTTAGCTGCTTTTTATATTTCTGTTTTTTTTTGTTTTTTTTTGCAGTTTTGCTTTTGGAAGAAACTGTTAAGGTTTTAGTTAATAAAAATTACAGAAAAATTAGTTTAGGCTTGTTAGGTAATTAGAACCCATATTCCAAGAGTGGATTTCAAAATTTGAGATTTTAAAATGAGGTTTGTATTTGAACCCAAAAATAGAGGGATTTTTAATATTAATAAACCATTAAGAAAAACATGCATTTGAATAGGGTTACCCCTAGGGTTTTTAGAATGATTTAAGGGGGGCAATTGTGTGGTGAATTTTATGTTTTCAAAAGGTACTGAATTTTAAGGGTTGGTTTGAATTGGAAAATGATTTAGGAGTTAATGATTTGAATTAATTGATTGGAATATTGGTTTGATTAAAGCAACAATTTGAGAAGTAAAGAATTATTTGGAAAACAAAGAAGGTTTTGTTTTGCAATTAGTTATTCGGAAAAGATTGTAACAAACAAGTGTGAAAACAACTGTTGATTAAAGATTGAATTTCATTAAGAAAACAATGCAACAGAAATAAAATGAGTATGATGCCATGATGCATTGCATAAATTAAACAAAGAAGTAAAACAACTAGGGTGTTTTCATACTTGGATGTTACATCTGACGTAACGGGGGGAATCTTGCAAGTAGGTGGGCCCTACCATTGTCAATGGTGTTCCTTGGGCCTAACATTACACAACCAAGCAACCATTTCCACTTTGCTACCCACTTCCGGCTCACGCAGAGGGGGCTGGACGCAGGTTCCGTCTTTTTCTACACCGGGGCTAGTGTATCTCCGGAGAGGGGACCCGGAGCGTCGGGATCCCACCTAAACCAATGTTTTGCCATGCCATGTGTGTTAGATTGTATCATGGGTGTTGGGTGCCAAAGATACCATCACTCTCTGTGCTGGGGCCTCACCGACGTCGGATTCTCTCTCGCGGGTTCCAGGACTGCTCACACCCCGAAACTCCCGGATCTGACGTAACGGGGGGAATCTTGCAAGTAGGTGGGCCCTACCATTGTCAATGGTGTTCCTTGGGCCTAAAATGACACAACCAAGCAACCATTTCCACTTTGCTACCCACTTCCGGCTCACGCAGAGGGGGCTAGACGCAGGTTCCGTCTTTTTCTACACCGGGGCTAGTGTATCTCCGGAGAGGGGACCCGGAGCGTCGGGATCCCACCTAAACCTATGTTTTGCCATGCCATGTGTGTTATATTGTATCATGGGTGTTGGGTGCCAAAGATACCATCACTCTCTGTGCCGGGGCCTCACCGACGTCGGATTCTCTCTCGCGGGTTCCAGGACTGCTCACACCCCGAAACTCCCGGATCTGACGTAACGGGGGGAATCTTGGAAATAGGTGGGCCCTACCATTGTCAATGGTGTTCCTTGGGCCTAACATGACACAACCAAGCAACCATTTCCACTTTGCTACCCACTCCCGGCTCACGCAGAGGGGGCTAGACGCAGGTTCCGTCTTTTTCTACACCGGGGCTAGTGTATCTCCGGAGAGGGGACCCGGAGCGTCGGGATCCCACCTAAACCTATGTTTTGCCATGCCATGTGTGTTAGATTGTATCATGGGTGTTGGATGCCAAAGATACCATCACTCTCTGTGCCGGGGCCTCACCGACGTCGGATTCTCTCTCGCGGTTTCCAGGACTGCTCACACCCCGAAACTCCCGGATCTGACGTAACGGGGGGAATCTTGCAAGTAGGTGGGCCCTACCATTGTCAATGGTGTTCCTTGGGCCTAACATGACACAACCAAGCAACCATTTCCACTTTGCTACCCACTTCCGGCTCACGCAGAGGGGGCTAGACGCAGGTTCCGTCTTTTTCTACACCGGGGCTAGTGTATCTCCGGAGAGGGGATCCGGAGCGTCGGGATCCCACCTAAACCTATGTTTTGCCATGCCATGTGTGTAATATTGTATCATGGGTGTTGGGTGCCAAAGATACCATCACTCTCTGTGCCGGGGCCTCACCGACGTCGGATTCTCTCTCGCGGGTTCCAGGACTGCTCACACCCCGAAACTCCCGGATCTGACGTAACGGGGGGAATCTTGCAAGTAGGTGGGCCCTACCATTGTCAATGGTGTTCATTGGGCCTAACATGACACAACCAAGCAACCATTTCCACTTTGCTACCCACTTCCGGCTCACGCAGAGGGGGCTGGACGCAGGTACCGTCTTTTTCTACACCGGGGCTAGTGTATCTCCGGAGAGGGGACCCGGAGCGTCGGGATCCCACCTAAACCAATGTTTTGCCATGCCATGTGTGTTAGATTGTATCATGGGTGTTGGGTGCCAAAGATACCATCACTCTCTGTGCCGGGGCCTCACCGACGTCGGATTCTCTCTCGCGGGTTCCAGGACTGCTCACACCCCGAAACTCCCGAATCTTGCAAGTAGGTGGGCCCTACCATTGTCAATGGTGTTCCTTGGGCCTAAAATGACACAACCAAGCAACCATTTCCACTTTGCTACCCACTTCCGGCTCACGCAGAGGGGGCTGGACGCAGGTTCCGTCTTTTTCTACACCGGGGCTAGTGTATCTCCGGAGAGGGGACCCGGAGCGTCGGGATCCCACCTAAACCTATGTTTTGCCATTCCATGTGTGTTAGATTGTATCATGGGTATTGGGTGCCAAAGATACCATCACTCTCTGTCGTGGGATAATCACGGCAGATGTTACCTGGGGTAACTGATCTTGGGGCAAGTCGACACACGTATTCGGGAGAGGGTTTAGCTCGAAGGAAGACATGGCGAAAAGCAATCTAAGAACCGGAAAACAACTCGCCGGATCTCAATACGAACTATGCTGGATACTCGATAACAGGTGTTACAATTATGACTTGAATCTCTCTCAGGCTAAGCCTAGGGGTCGGTTTATAAAGCACCCATACCCCCCTTGGCTTGTCCTACAAGACGCGTCCTGGGTCCTACTCGAACTCTACATACAAACCCTAACTTTCCTTACCGCAACCCACAATCCGGGTTATGAATCTTACAAGCCTTTGGGCCTTCCGGCAGTCTCTTTATCCTTAGCCGGATATCGCCCAGCGCATCTTGGGCCGAGTTGCACCTTGAGGTGGGCCTACCGGGTTACTATCCCCCCATCAGTAGTCCCCAGGATAGCACGGGTTTCACAGATTCATCTTTGAAGCGCTCGCTATTCCCTGAAAAAGATACGAAACACTCAAGTTCATAGAGGCCGGGTTAAATTGCTCTGGTAGACGGCTAGGCACAGCTCCATGACGGCCACACAGCAACCCGGTTCCTCCCCCGGATGCCTAGCATGCCTTTCCAGATCTGAACCCTAAAATACTAAGATTCCACACTCGATACGGATCCCTAATATCCCGGGGTAAGTTGCACTTCCTCCGTCAACGGAACACTTTATTCCGTTCCAGACGCATGCACCACCAAATCCGTGCGGATAATTACTGTTCCGTAATTTCCGGTTTTCCAGTCGTGGAGGTGAGCTCACCACCTCCCTTATAAATAACAGACGAAGGCAACCCTAGGTCCTTCACCTCGCCTCATCATCCCCTTTCTCCTCGCTTCCTCGCTGTGCCTGCCGCCGGGGCTCGCGCACACCATAAAAACAAGGCCATTTCCAGCCGCGCTCGACCTCGAGCTATCCCGCGCCGCCATCAAGCGCCGTCGTCGCATCTTCGTTTCTCTCTTGGAGGGCCGTGGAGGGACACTCAAGTCGCACCACACGTCACCATCCTTTCGGACCTCAATCCCTTCGGTAAGCCTCTCTCAATCGTCCAATTGAACCTTGCAATTTCTTCAATTTAACAAGGATCGGATCTGGGTCAACCCGTAAATTACCTTTCCGGTATCGTCAAATCAAACCGCTTCGATAGTTCCCAGCTCCTTTAAGCACCTGACGCACAGTCGCAATTCATCCCCGCGCCTTTTATCGACCATCAAACCTTATACAAGATCGCTCGCAAGTTTTTCTATCTAGATCCGTTCCTCCTTGTTTTTTCCGCTTGTCTCATTAACATCCGGAAAATCCTCTTTTTCCAGCTATTTCCTTCGCAATAAAGGTATGGGCAACCATCCGTGCTCACCCAACCCACCTCAATACGTAAGTAGCTAATGATTTACTCATCCTCATCTAACACCCGGAAAACTCTCCGCATTTAACACCGTAGTGCATTACCCGGGTATTATTTAGCCTTCACACCGTCTTGATATTCCAGATTCGGATAATCTGATATTCCGAATCTTATTCCTTACATCTCTTGTCCCCTGCAGGTCAACTCCATGGCTCCGAAAAGACAGGGAAAACAACCGGCCCAGGCAAAGACCTCCCAAACCATTTCTGCCAACTGGGGTCGGTCTTCAACGACAAAGGCCAAGCTGGATGGGATGGCCGAGCTAGGAATCCTTCCTTCTCAAAAGGAGATACATTGGAGGGCTCCTGACGATGAGACCCGTCCCGCTCCTGCCGGGAATGAGGTAATTTGTTTTACCGAGCACGTGACCCGGGGATTCCGTCCTCCGGGTCACCCTTTCTTCCGGGAAATCTTGAGCCACTACGGCCTCCGGGTGTTCGACATAGGGCCTAACTCTATGTTGAACATTACCCATTTCATAGTTTTGTCCGAGTCTTACTTATGCATTCCACCAAACCTGACTCTTTTTACCGAGTTATTCCAATGCGAGCCGTGCCGCGAGAGCGGTGACGGAGCATTTCTTACCTGCGGCGGGGTATCTATCCAGCGCCGCAAGCACTCACTGATGCCACCTCTTAACCTGAACCTCCACGTCAAAAACTGGCAACTATCTTTCTTCTATTGCCATGACACTTCCCCGGATGGTGAGAGGAAATTGCCGGGTTACTCGGAGAGCCTCCTTGAAGCCTCCGAGTCTTTTAGCGCTTTTGCCCCTGACCCTGATAGAGAAGCGATTCAGCCTTTATTGGCCAAACTAGCAGCCCTCTCAGCCCATGGCCTTCAGGGGCTTAATCTAGTAAGGACTTGGGTAGATTTCCGGGTTCAGCCCAACTCCATTCGTTCCAAGTTGCTACATGAATACTCGGGTCACATCACGGACTCCCTCCGCTATTCCACCAAGAATTTCCCCGCTGGTAACACTAACAAGACCATCAAGGGTTTCCTGATGGAGAGGCTAGATGTGATAAAGAACACCACCGGGTTACCCCCGTTTACTCGGGAGAATCCTGCTCCAGCGGTAAGACCTGAACCTTTTTCCTCGTTTCGGCGCTTTTACCCGTTATAGTCTCTAACCGTTACTTGCATTTATTTGTTCACAGGCTGACGATCCCTTCTGGAGGGTTGAAAACTCTCCTCCTTCCCAAGACCCCGAAGAGGAAAATGAGCCAGTTGATGATGACGAAGGTACTTTTCCTTAACCTTTATATCTGCCTTTTATCTGTACCATCTTTGTTATCACTCGTCTTTCCTTACCTGATGCATACTCGGCTTTCAGGGTCAGAGGACGAAGAGGAAGAAGAGGAAAATGATCCGGAAGCCACCGAGTCTGACCAAGAACCCCCAGTTGGAAACAAGAGGAAGGCTAGAGGGGTAGTCGCAAAGGTTCCCTTCTCTTCCATGTCTCGTGCGCCTTACTCCTTTGACACTATGCATAAACTTAATGAGCGATTATCACATTCACCCTTCTTGAAGGATCCTCTCCCGACTAAGCGTAGGGTGACCCGGAGTTCCCCGGGGGATGATCCCCTTAACCCGGGTATCTCCACTTCACCCGCTCATCGAGCTAGCACCCCTCCAGCTCAGCCTTCCCAATCTCCTCAACGTCACCCATCTCCTAGCCATCCACTTGCCGGGCAATTTCGAGTACCGCAGCCAGTGCTTTTACCAACATCATCCGCCTCCAGCTGCGAGCTTCCCCCGGACTATGCCGTGAACACCGGGTAAACTACCTTTACTTGACATCCTTTCGTACTTGTTATCTTCCTTTTTTCCATATATACCACTAATCAATGTCTCCTTTTTTCCCTTCAGTGCCACAGTTACAGTGAGTAACCCGGATATTCCTGAAGCAGAAAGACAAGCAGAGGAGAAGCCGAGTAATAACATGGACATTGCTGCTGAGGACGAGGCTGAAGACGGAAGGGAAGAAGACCCTTTTAAGGACCCACCTCCACCGGAGACCGCATCACTCCAGTCCTCTGAAGAGGTGGACGAAGATATCATCCTGGAGACCAAGTCAGGTTCTCCTAATCCGGATACTCGAACGGTCCGGGTTTCGACCCCTAGACCCGGAACAACCCTTCAACAGGAAGGCCAGTCTTCCGGCCCTTCACAACTTCTCCCTGAAGACATGACTTTTGCTCAAATGCTAGATGCCCTCTATACCTTGAGGGGAGATGAAGAAAACATACTAGACGCCTTAATATCCAAACACAAGGTAATCCCGAGTAATACCAATTGTTTCCACACATAGTCCCCAAGTTCCGAGTGAATTACTAAGTAACTTGCTTGGAACTTTGTATAATGTTTCTAGCTGATCCTTCTTCATGCTTCCTTGTAGGACTACGTTTCGCGGTCCGAGAAGAAGCTAGCCAAGTCCACCAGGCGTATCGAAAAAGAGACGGCCCTTCACGAAGCTGCTGAAGCTGAAGCTCGCAGGTGCCAAAAAATGACGAAAAGGTACAGGAAAAGAGCTCACGATGCTGAGGACAAACTAACAACACTTTCCGTGCAAATTGCTGACGTTTATCGTACCGCAACTGGTACGATCTTTAAACTCCACCTTTTTATGACCCGGATTCCTTTTTATGACCCGGATTCCTTTAATATGAATAACTGTACTTGCTTACTTATTATCTTTGCTCCTCTTGCCTCTTTAGCAGGCCCGAGTGACGCGGCCCCCGAAGAAGATGATGCTGCCAAGCTAAAAACCATCAAAAACACTCTTCGCCAACTTTGCAGCGGAGTTAGTTGGATTCTTGATGAGTTACGACTGCCGGGTGTCAGGCCAGATAATATGAAGAGATTGCTGGAATTCTGCTCCACGATCCCTGAGTGGATTTGGCACTGGAGACGGTCCTCCTGCCGATTTGGGGTGACCCGAGGGCTTGCGTTGGCTAAAGCTTACTTTCCCAAGCTAGAGCCGGCCAAGCTTATGGGCGGATTTCCAGAGTTCAACTTGGATGGATCCAAGTTTTTGCCGAAGGACTTCAAGGCTATTCAGAAAGAAGTCCGTCATCCGGCTAGCGTTATCGCTGATAGCTTGGACATTGATGTGATTCTCCCTGCATATGATGCTAATGACAATATTGTCAAGGCGGACCGCCCCCAGCCGTACGATATGCTTGCCCGGTGGAGGAAGGAGGCAATCAAGATAAGGGAAGAAGCCGCCAAGAAGGCCGAAGCCGACTCTGCTCCTGCAACTTCTACTCCTGTCGTGCCTCCCCCTGCGCAAACCGGGGTTGCTACTGATCCGAGTGGCACCGCCACTACGAGTGGCGACAAGGGCAAGGCCAAGATGGATCCTGCAGCTTGAAGCAACGAATATCGCCTGCCATTCCATATGCGTCAGTCGGCGAAGCGCCATGGAAACAACTTTATTTTTTGAGCGGAGCGCCTGTGCTCTTTTGATACTTTTAGTAAGGCTTTGTAATATTTTATAAACTCCCGATGCACTTTTCACCCCTTTGGACTTTTGATTAATGTGTCTTTGTACCCACTTATTCTTGATATCCCACTTGCCTTATTCTTGATACCCTGCACTTTTTTATGCTTTCCTTTGCGAGACTCGACCTCCGGGTTTCGTTGGCATGTGGAGAACGGACTTATGCCCGAGTCCCCAAGCCCCCAAGACCCGGATGCGTGGCTCCTTGGAGTTTTAATGGCTGGATAACGCTGTTTCTCTTTCAGAACTCACGAGTCCCCCCAGTCCGGGTTTCCGCTCCTAAGACACGTGATTTTTTCTTTTAAAAGCAAACGAATTGACTGCCGCTAAATGCTCAAAAGACCTCGGGACAGCTTTTTATGGGGTTTAAAGTTATGCTTAATAATCGTTGAGTTTCCGGCTGTTAGCCTTATACTCTGCATAACTTGTGGTTTAGATGACCCTTTCAACTACCTTGTACTATAAGCCGGCTTTCGCGTGGATACCATGTTGTTACATCAATACGAAAACGGGGTCAAGCAAGTCCCATTTGGGTTTCATGGCTGACAGTAATCGTAAGCGAACAAATCATGCCACTTTGTTGCGAGTCACATCGAGCTTAAGTAAGAATAGCCGAGAAATTTGGACTTCTTTGTCCGGTTATAAGATTGTAGCCGCACTCGTTTTTTCGAGTGACCGGCCCCTATAACTCATTGGCATCAAGGCCGGGTCTTTTTGAGTTTGCAGCTGTGCTTATAGGAGCGACCAGCCCTCAAGACCTGAATATGCACACCGTATAAATGACAGTTGCCTCTTTTCTTGATAACCCCCTTTTTATTTGATATGAGAAAATTAGGTCAGCAAGCCGCCTCATTAAAAACCTATCCAGTCCCCAAGGGTGCCCCGGATAGGAAAAGAGTGCGTCTGAAACCTGCTGCCTGTTACATCGTTTCCGCTAAGTATAATACGGACGTAGCTGAGCCACGTTCCACGGTCTATCTCTTTCTTGCATAGGGGCGGTAGTGTGAGCAGTGTCGTTGATTGTGGCCGATTCTTCTCTTGCGTCCACCAAGTAATATGACCCATTATGCAGACTCCGGCTTACGATGAAAGGTCCTTCCCATGGTGGCGATAGTTTGTGTTTTCCCTCGTTTGTCTGAACCAAGCGCAGGACCAAGTCTCCCTCCTGGAAGACCCGGCTTTTCACCCGCCGACTATGATATCTTCGCAAATCCTGCTGATATATGGCGGACCTTTCTAAGGCTTGTTCCCTTTGTTCTTCTAACATATCCACGGCGTCTTGCCGGGTCTTCTCGTTCTCCACTTCGACATAGGCTGCCACTCTTGGTGAATCATGGATGATGTCGCTTGGTAATACCGCTTCTGCGCCGTAGACCATGAAGAAAGGTGTCATCTGGGTGGATCGGTTAGGTGTAGTATTGATACCCCAGACGACGGAAGGAAGTTCTTCGACCCATGCCCCAGCGGCCCTGATACAAGGAACCCTCAGTCGCGGTTTCAATCCGCGAAGTAACTCTTGGTTTGCTCTCTCCACTTGCCCGTTAGCTTGCGGATGTGCCACTGATGCTACATCAAGCCGGATTCCATTGCTGCCACAAAATTTGTCCATCTCTCCAAGGGACATGTTGGTTCCATTGTCGGTAATTATGCTGTGGGGATATCCAAACCGGTAGATAATTCTTTTCAGGAACTTGACTGCTGTGGCCGCTTCGCAATTGGTAACTGGCATAACCTCCACCCATTTGGTAAACTTATCAACAACCACTAAAAGATGTGTCTTCTTGCAAGGTGACATATGGAAGGGGCCAACCATGTCCATACCCCAAACAGCGAATGGCCAAGTTAATGGGATGGTCCGTAATTCCATAGCCGGCACATGAGTTTGGCGAGCGTACCTTTGACATCCGTCGCACCTTGCCACTAACCGTTCCGCGTCGGCTAGAGCCGTGAGCCAGAAGAATCCATGCCGATAGGCCTTGGCCACAAGGGATCTTGTGGACGCATGATGCCCGCAATCACCTTCATGGATCTCCTTAAGGATCTGTCGGCCTTCTTCTGGTGTCACACAGCGCAAAAAGACTCCTGCTGCACTTCTCTTGTACAACTCCCCATTGATAATAGCGTATCCTTTTGCTCGCCTCAGGATTTGTCTTGCTAGTACCTCCTGCTCTGGTAGCTCGCCTCGTGATAAGTAGGCCAGATATGGCTCTGTCCACTCAGGAACGGTACGTACTGTGGCCACAAGCTCCACATCCGGGTCTTGACTTGCCAGTTCTTCTTCAGACTCGGATTTAACTAACGGTCGCCATAACTCGTCCAGGAAAACATTAGGTGGGACCGGCTCCCTGCGTGAGCCGAGTCTGGCGAGTGCGTCCGCCGCCTCGTTCTTTCTTCTGTCTATGTGCTCCACTTCATACCCGGAAAAACACCCGGCAACCCTATCAACCTCCCTGCGGTACGCTGCCATAGTGGCGTCCTTTCTATCCCAGGTTCCTGATACCTGTTGCACCACGAGATCCGAATCTCCAAAGCATCGTATCCTTCTAATGTTCATCTCCTTGGCTACCTTTAAGCCATGCAACAGAGCCTCATACTCGGCCACGTTGTTTGAACAATCGAAGTGAATCTGCAGCACGTAACTTAATTTATCCCCCTTGGGCGATGTCAGCACTACTCCAGCTCCTGATCCCTCGTACTGCTTTGATCCATCGAAGTGCATGGTCCATGACTCGGAACTTGGAACTGTGGTAGCCATTCCAGTGTGCGTCCAGTCGTTAACGAAATCAACCAAGGCCTGGGACTTGATTGCCGATCTGGGCTCGTAGCTGATATGATAATCTCCCATCTCTATTGCCCACTTGGCTATTCTTCCCGTTGCATCCGAGTTTCTGATGATATCCGACATTGGTATTGAACTAACCACTGTTATGGGATGCTCCTGGAAATATGGCTTCAACTTCCGGCTGGCCATAAAGACCCCGAATACCAACTTTTGCCAATGTGGGTAACGATGCTTCGCTTCTGATAACACCTCGCTGACATAATAAACCGGCCTCTGGACCGGGTAGCCTTTCCCATCTTCTTTGCGTTCCACGACAACTACTGCGCTGACGGCTCGGGGACCAGCTGCCACGTATAGTAGCATAGGCTCTTTAGGACCCGGCGCCGCTAGCACTGGCGCTTCAGATAGCTGCTTTTTTAGTGCTTCAAACGCCTCATCTGCCTCTTGATCCCATACGAATTTATCTGATTTCCGCAAAAGCCGGTACAAGGGTATTGCCTTTTCTCCAAGCCTGGATATGAATCGGCTCAAGGCTGCTACGCAGCCCGTGAGCTTTTGAACGTGTTTCAAATTTTCCGGTTTTTTCAAACTTTGTATGGCCTTGATTTTATCCGGGTTTGCCTCGATTCCTCTCTCGGAGACTATAAAGCCGAGTAATTTCCCAGCCGGAACTCCGAATACACACTTTGTTGGGTTAAGCTTCATCTGATACCTCCTCAAGTTTTTAAACGTCTCCTTTAGATCATCGATAAATGTCTCTGCCTTCCGGGTCTTAATGACCACATCATCCACATACGCATGCACGTTGCGCCCAATTTGGTCTTCGAAGCACTTCTGAATACACCGCTGGTAAGTTGCGCCCGCATTTTTTAATCCAAACGTCATGGTTTTGTAGCAGAAGGCCCCAAAAGGGGTTATGAACGACGTTTTCTCCGAATCCTCCCTTTTGAGTTTAATCTGGTGATATCCCGAATATGCGTCCAGGAAACACAGCAAGTCGCTCCCGGCTACCGCGTCTATGATTTGGTCTATCCTTGGTAGCGCGAACGGGTCTTTTGGGCAATTCTTGTTGAGGCTCGTAAAATCGATGCACATCCTCCACTCATTCGTCTTTTTCATCACAAGAACCGGATTTGCTAACCAGTCCGGGTGAAATACTTCCATGATAAAGCCCGCGGTTAATAGTCGCGCGATTTCCTCACCTATAGCTCTTCTCCTTTCCTCATTCATTTTTCTCAAACCTTGCTTCACAGGCCTAGCCTTGGGATCCACATGCAAACTGTGCTCTGCCAACTCGGTGGGGATACCCGGCATGTCGCTGGGTGTCCAGGCAAACACGTCCGCATTTGAACGGATGAACTCCACTAGAGCCTTTTCTTGCGCACTTTCCAAATTGGACCCTATAGTAAACTGCTTGGTGGGATCTCCTTCCACAAAATCTACTTTCTTGGTGTCTTGAGCTGCCTTGAATTTTACTCTTTCGTCCTCGTCATCTGGTCTTCTCAATGCTGTGCCATCATCCGGATCCACCTGAGACCGGTAATATTTAAGTTCTTCCTTTCTGCAAGCTTGCTCAGCCATTACTGAATCTCCCTCATCGCACTCTGCTGCTATATCCCGGTTTCCGTGGATAGTGATGGTCTGCTTGGGGCCCGGAATCTTTAGCTGCAGATATACATAGCACGGCCTAGCCATGAACTTAGCGTAAGCCGGCCTTCCGAACAGCGCGTGGTAAGGGCTATGCAACCTGACCACCTCAAACGTGAGCCACTCCACCCGATAGTTATCCACCGACTCTCCGAAGGCTACTTCCAATGTAATTTTTCCTTCGGGGCGCGCCGAATGACCCGGCACGATTCCATGAAAAACCGTCGAACTTTTCTGTAGCTGAGATTCTTTGAGGTTCATGCGCAAGAAGGTTTCCCAATATAGGATGTTGATGCTGCTCCCTCCGTCCATCAATACCTTTCTCAATTCATAACCATTGACCTGTGGCGAGACTACCAACGCCAAGGTTCCGGGGCGCTCTGTTCCTTCCGGATGATCCCTTCTGCTCCACGTTATCTCTTGCTCCTCCCATCTCGAGTATCCCGGAGCGGCCGAGGAGACCGAATTCATTGTTTGCTTTAACGCCTTTTCGTCCCTGCTAGAAGTCCCTGTAACATGCACATGATATTGTCCTTTTAAATTGAGCGTACGTACCATACCGATGAAGATACTGATTTGGCCGATCGACACCGTAGACCCGGATTCGAGGTGATCCGGTTCCAACTCCCACCCTGAATTGTCCACTATCTTTTCTCCTTCGTCATTGGAGTAGATCTCGCCGACGACAAAGTTCTTCATGTTCTTCCGAGCTTCTCCCGTGATGTAAACACCTTTGGACGCAGGCCCCACGGTGGGCGCCAACTGTCGTGGGATAATCACGGCAGATGTTACCTGGGGTAACTGATCTTGGGGCAAGTCGACACAGGTATTCGGGAGAGGGTTTAGCTCGAAGGAAGACATGGCGAAAAGCAATCTAAGAACCGGAAAACAACTCGCCGGATCTCAATACGAACTATGCTGGATACTCGATAACAGGTGTTACAATTATGACTTGAATCTCTCTCAGGCTAAGCCTAGGGGTCGGTTTATAAAGCACCCATACCCCCTTGGCTTGTCCTACAAGACGCATCCTGGGTCCTACTCGAACTCTACATACAAACCCTAACTTTCCTTACCGCAACCCACAATCCGGGTTACGAATCTTACAAGCCTTTGGGCCTTCCGGCAGTCTCTTTATCCTTAGCCGGATATCGCCCAGCGCATCTTGGGCCGAGTTGCACCTTGAGGTGGGCCTACCGGGTTACTATCCCCCCATCACTCTCTGTGCCGGGGCCTCACCGACGTCGGATTCTCTCTCGCGGGTTCCAGGACTGCTCACACCCCGAAACTCCCGGATCTGACGTAACGGGGGGAATCTTGCAAATAGGTGGGCCCTACCATTGTCAATGGTGTTCCTTGGGCCTAACATGACACAACCAAGCAACCATTTCCACTTTGCTACCCACTTCCGGCTCACGCAGAGGGGGCTAGACGCAGGTTCCGTCTTTTTCTACACCGGGGCTAGTGTATCTCCGGAGAGGGGACCCGAAGCGTCGGGATCCCACCTAAACCTATGTTTTGCCATGCCATGTGTGTTAGATTGTATCATGGGTGTTGGATGCCAAAGATACCATCACTCTCTGTGCCGGGGCCTCACCGACGTCGGATTCTCTCTCGCGGGTTCCAGGACTGCTCACACCCCGAAACTCCCGGATCTGACATAACGGGGGGAATCTTGCAAGTAGGTGGGCCCTACCATTGTCAATGGTGTTCCTTGGGCCTAACATGACACAACCAAGCAACCATTTCAACTTTGCTACCCACTTCCGGCTCACGCAGAGGGGGCTAGACGCAGGTTCTGTCTTTTTCTACACCGAGGCTAGTGTATCTCCGGAGAGGGGACCCGGAGCGTCGGGATCCCACCTAAACCTATGTTTTTCCATGCCATGTGTGTTAGATTGTATCATGGGTGTTGGGTGCCAAAGATACCATCACTCTCTGTGCCGGGGCCTCACCGACGTCGGATTCTCTCTCGCGGGTTCCAGGACTGCTCACACCCCAAAACTCCCGGATCTGACGTAACGGGGGTAATCTTGCAAATAGGTGGGCCCTACCATTGTCAATGGTGTTCCTTGGGCCTAACATGACACAACCAAGCAACCATTTCCACTTTGCTATCCACTCCCGGCTCACGCAGAGGGGGCTAGACGCAGGTTCCGTCTTTTTCTACACCGGGGCTAGTGTATCTCCGGAGAGGGGACCCGGAGCGTCGGGATCCCACCTAAACCTATGTTTTGCCATGCCATGTGTGTTAGATTGTATCATGGGTGATGGATGCCAAATATACCATCACTCTCTGTGCCGGGGCCTCACCGACGTCGGATTCTCTCTCGCGGGTTCCAGGACTGCTCACACCCCGAAACTCCCGGATCTGACGTAACGGGGGGAATCTTGCAAGTAGGTGGGCCCTACCATTTTCAATGGTGTTCCTTGGGCCTAACATGACACAACCAAGCAACCATTTCCACTTTGCTACCCACTTCCGGCTCACGCAGAGGGGGCTAGACGCAGGTTCCGTCTTTTTCTACACCGGGGCTAGTGTATCTCCGGAGAGGGGACCCGGAGCGTCATGATCCCACCTAAACCTATGTTTTGCCATGCCATGTGTGTTAGATTGTATCATGGGTGTTGGGTGCCAAAGATACCATCACTCTCTGTGCCGGGGCCTCACCGACGTCGGATTCTCTCTCGCGGGTTCTAGGACTGCTCACACCCCGAAACTCCCGGATCTGACGTAACGGGGGGAATCTTGCAAGTAGGTGGGCCCTACCATTGTCAATGGTGTTCCTTGGGCCTAACATGACACAACCAAGCAACCATTTCCACTTTGCTACCCACTTCCGGCTCACGCAGAGGGGGCTGGACGCAGGTTCCGTCTTTTTCTACACCGGGGCTAGTGTATCTCCGGAGAGGGGACCCGGAGCGTCGGGATCCCACCTAAACCTATGTTTTGCCATGCCATGTGTGTTATATTGTATCATGGGTGTTGGGTGCCAAAGATACCATCACTCTCTGTGTCGGGGCCTCACCGACGTCGGATTCTCTCTCGCGGGTTCCAGGACTGCTCACACCCCGAAACTCCCGGATCTGACGTAACGGGGGGAATCTTGCAAATAGGTGGTCCCTACCATTGTCAATGGTGTTCCTTGGGCCTAACATGACACAACCAAGCAACCATTTCCACTTTGCTACCCACTTCCGGCTCACGCAGAGGGGGCTAGACGCGGGTTCCGTCTTTTTCTACACCGGGGCTAGTGTATCTCCGGAGAGGGGACCCGGAGCGTCGGGATCCCACCTAAACATATGTTTTGCCATGCCATGTGTGTTAGATTGTATCATGGGTGTTGGATGCCAAAGATACCATCACTCTCTGTGCCGGGGCCTCACCGACGTCGGATTCTCTCTCGCGGGTTCCAGGACTGCTCACACCCCGAAACTCCCGGATCTGACGTAACGGGGGGAATCTTGCAAGTAGGTGGGCCCTACCATTGTCAATGGTGTTCCTTGGGCCTAACATGACACAACCAAGCAACCATTTCCACTTTGCTACCCACTTCCGGCTCACGCAGAGGGGGCTAGACGCAGGTTCCGTCTTTTTCTACACCGAGGCTAGTGTATCTCCGGAGAGGGGACCCGGAGCGTCGGGATCCCACCTAAACCTATGTTTTGCCATGCCATGTGTGTTAGATTGTATCATGGGTGTTGGGTGCCAAAGATACCATCACTCTCTGTGCCGGGGCCTCACCGACGTCGGATTCTCTCTCGCGGGTTCCAGGACTGCTCACACCCCGAAACTCCCGGATCTGACGTAACGGGGGGAATCTTGCAAGTAGGTGGTCCCTACCATTGTCAATGGTGTTCCTTGGGCCTAACATGACACAACCAAGCAACCATTTCCACTTTGCTACCCACTTCCGGCTCACGCAGAGGGGGCTAGACGCAGGTTCCGTCTTTTTCTACACCGGGGCTAGTGTATCTCCGGAGAGGGGACCCGGAGCGTCGGGATCCCACCTAAACCTATGTTTTGCCATGCCATGTGTGTTAGATTGTATCATGGGTGTTGGGTGCCAAAGATACCATCACTCTCTGTGCCGGGGCCTCACCGACGTCGGATTCTCTCTCGCGGGTTCTAGGACTGCTCACACCCCGAAACTCCCGGATCTGACGTAACGGGGGGAATCTTGCAAGTAGGTGGGCCCTACCATTGTCAATGGTGTTCCTTCGGCCTAACATGACACAACCAAGCAACCATTTCCACTTTGCTACCCACTTCCGGCTCACGCAGAGGGGGCTGGACGCAGGTTCCGTCTTTTTCTACACCGGGGCTAGTGTATCTCCGGAGAGGGGACCCGGAGCGTCGGGATCCCACCTAAACCTATGTTTTGCCATGCCATGTGTGTTATATTGTATCATGGGTGTTGGGTGCCAAAGATACCATCACTCTCTGTGTCGGGGCCTCACCGACGTCGGATTCTCTCTCGCGGGTTCCAGGACTGCTCACACCCCGAAACTCCCGGATCTGACGTAACGGGGGGAATCTTGCAAATAGGTGGTCCCTACCATTGTCAATGGTGTTCCTTGGGCCTAACATGACACAACCAAGAAACCATTTCCACTTTGCTACCCACTTCCGGCTCACGCAGAGGGGGCTAGACGCGGGTTCCGTCTTTTTCTACACCGGGGCTAGTGTATCTCCGGAGAGGGGACCCGGAGCGTCGGGATCCCACCTAAACATATGTTTTGCCATGCCATGTGTGTTAGATTGTATCATGGGTGTTGGATGCCAAAGATACCATCACTCTCTGTGCCGGGGCCTCACCGACGTCGGATTCTCTCTCGCGGGTTCCAGGACTGCTCACACCCCGAAACTCCCGGATCTGACGTAACGGGGGGAATCTTGCAAGTAGGTGGGCCCTACCATTGTCAATGGTGTTCCTTGGGCCTAACATGACACAACCAAGCAACCATTTCCACTTTGCTACCCACTTCCGGCTCACGCAGAGGGGGCTAGACGCAGGTTCCGTCTTTTTCTACACCGAGGCTAGTGTATCTCCGGAGAGGGGACCCGGAGCGTCGGGATCCCACCTAAACCTATGTTTTGCCATGCCATGTGTGTTAGATTGTATCATGGGTGTTGGGTGCCAAAGATACCATCACTCTCTGTGCCGGGGCCTCACCGACGTCGGATTCTCTCTCGCGGGTTCCAGGACTGCTCACACCCCGAAACTCCCGGATCTGACGTAACGGGGGGAATCTTGCAAGTAGGTGGGCCCTACCATTGTCAATGGTGTTCCTTGGGCCTAACATGACACAACCAAGCAACCATTTCCACTTTGCTACCCACTTCCGGCTCACGCAGAGGGGGCTAGACGCAGGTTCCGTCTTTTTCTACACCGGGGCTAGTGTATCTCCAGAGAGGGGACCCGGAGCGTCGGGATCCCACCTAAACCTATGTTTTGCCATGCCATGTGTGTTAGATTGTATCATGGGTGTTGGGTGCCAAAGATACCATCACTCTCTGTGCCGGGGCCTCACCGACGTCGGATTCTCTCTCGCGGGTTCTAGGACTGCTCACACCCCGAAACTCCCGGATCTGACGTAACGGGGGGAATCTTGCAAGTAGGTGGGCCCTACCATTGTCAATGGTGTTCCTTCGGCCTAACATGACACAACCAAGCAACCATTTCCACTTTGCTACCCACTTCCGGCTCACGCAGAGGGGGCTGGACGCAGGTTCCGTCTTTTTCTACACCGGGGCTAGTGTATCTCCGGAGAGGGGACCCGGAGCGTCGGGATCCCACCTAAACCTATGTTTTGCCATGCCATGTGTGTTATATTGTATCATGGGTGTTGGGTGCCAAAGATACCATCACTCTCTGTGTCGGGGCCTCACCGACGTCGGATTCTCTCTCGCGGGTTCCAGGACTGCTCACACCCCGAAACTCCCGGATCTGACGTAACGGGGGGAATCTTGCAAATAGGTGGTCCCTACCATTGTCAATGGTGTTCCTTGGGCCTAACATGACACAACCAAGCAACCATTTCCACTTTGCTACCCACTTCCGGCTCACGCAGAGGGGGCTAGACGCGGGTTCCGTCTTTTTCTACACCGGGGCTAGTGTATCTCCGGAGAGGGGACCCGGAGCGTCGGGATCCCACCTAAACATATGTTTTGCCATGCCATGTGTGTTAGATTGTATCATGGGTGTTGGATGCCAAAGATACCATCACTCTCTGATGAGGGGATAGTAACCCGGTATGCCAACTCCCAGGTGTAATCCGGCCCAAACGGCGGATGGACCAAATCCGGCTAAGAACAAAGAAGCTTCAGAAAGGCCCAGGGCTTGTAAGGATCGTAACCCGGATTGTGGGTTATGGTAAGGAAAGTTAGGTTTGTATATAGAGTTCGAGCAGGACTCAAGGAGCGCTTTGTATGGCAAGCCAAAGGGGGTATGAGTACTATATAAACCAACCCCTAGGCTTCGCCTGAGAGAGATTCAAGTCATAACTGTAACACCTATTATCGAGTATCCAGTATAATCATATCGAGATCCGGCGAGTTGTTTTCCGGCTCTTAGATTGCTTTTCGCCATGTCTTCCTTCGAGCTAAACCCTCTCCCAAATACCTGTGTCGACTTGCCCCTAGATCAGTTACCCCCGGTAACATCTGCCGTGATTATCCCACGACAGTTGGCGCCCACCGTGGGGCCTGCGTCCAAAGGTGTTTACATCACGGGAGAAGCTCGGAAGAGTATGGAGAACTTTGTCGTCGGCGGGATCTACTCCAATGACGAAGGAGAGCAGATAGTGGACAATTCCGGGTGGGAGTTGGAGCCGGATCACTTCGAATCCGGATCCATGGTGTCAATCGGCCAAATCAATATCTTCATCGGCATGGTACGTACGCTCAATTTGAAAGGACAATATCATGTGCATGTTACAGGGACTTCCAGCAGGGACAAAGGGGCGTTGAAGCAAACAGTGGATCCAGCCTCCTCGGCCACTTCGGGATCCTTGAGATGGGCGGAGCAAGAGGTAACATGGAGCAGAAGGGATCACCCGGAAGGAATAAAACACCCCGGAACCTTGGCATTAGTGGTGGCACCCCAGGTCAATGGTTACGAGCTGAAGAAAGTCTTGATGGATGGAGGGAGTAGTATCAACATCCTATATTGGGAAACCTTCTTGCGCATGAACCTCAAGGAGTCCCAGCTACAAAAAAGTTCGACGGTGTTCCATGGAATCGTGCCGGGTCATTCGGCACGCCCCGAAGGAAAAATTGCGTTGGAAGTAGCCTTTGGAGAATCGGTAGATAACTATCGGGTGGAGTGGCTCACGTTCGAGGTAGTCAAGCTGCACAGCCCCTACCACGCTCTGTTCGGAAGGCCGGCTTATGCTAAGTTCATGGCTAGGCCGTGCTACGTGTATCTGCAATTAAAGATTCCGGGCCCCAAGCAGACCATCACTATCCATGGAAACCGGGATATAGCAGCCGAGTGCGATGAGGGAGATTCAGTAATGGCCGAACAAGCCTGCAGGAAGGAAGAGCTTCAGTATTACCGGTCGCAGGTGGATCCGGATGATGGTACAGCGTTGAGAAGGCCAGATGCTGAAGACGAAAGAGTGAAGTTCAAGGCAGCTCAAGATACCAAGAAAGTAGATTTTGTGGAGGGAGATCCCACCAAGCAATTCACTATAGGGTCCAATCTAGATGATGCGCAAGAAAAGGCTCTGGTGGAATTCATCCGTTCAAATGCGGATGTGTTTGCTTGGACACCCAGCGACATGCCGGGTATTCCCACTGAGTTGGCAGAGCACAGTTTGCACGTGGATCCCAAGGCCAGGCCTGTGAAGCAAGGTATGAGAAAGATGAATGAGGAAAGGAGAAGAGCTATAGGTGAGGAAATCGCGCGACTATTAACCGCAGGCTTTATCATGGAAGTATTTCACCCCGACTGGTTAGCAAACCCGGTTCTTGTGATGAAAAAGACAAATGAATGGAGGATGTGTATCGATTTCACGAGCCTCAACAAGCATTGCCCAAAGGATCCGTTCGCACTACCAAGGATAGACCAAATCATAGACGCGGTAGCCGGAAGCGACTTGCTGTGTTTCCTGGACGCATATTCGGGGTACCACCAGATTAAACTCAAAAGGGAGGATTGGGAGAAAACGTCATTCATAACCCCTTTTGGGGCCTTCTGCTACAAAACCATGACGTTTGGATTGAAAAATGCGGGCGCAACTTACCAACGATGTATTCAGAAGTGCTTCGAGGACCAAATTGGGCGCAACGTGCACGCGTATGTGGATGACGTGGTTATTAAGACCCGGAAGGCAGAAACATTTATTGATGATTTAAAGGAAACGTTTAAAAACTTGAGGAGGTATCAGATGAAGCTCAACCCAACGAAGTGTGTATTCGGAGTCCCGGCCGGGAAGTTGCTTGGTTTCATAGTCTCCGAAAGAGGAATTGAGGCAAACCCGGATAAAATCAAGGCCATACAGAATTTGAAGAAACCGGAAAATTTGAAGCACGTTCAAAAACTCACGGGCTGCGTGGCAGCCCTGAGCCGGTTCATATCCAGGCTTGGAGAAAAGGCAATACCCTTGTACCGGCTTTTGCGGAAGTCAGATAAGTTTGTATGGGATCAGGAGGCAGACGAGGCGTTTGAAGCACTAAAAAAGCAGTTATCTGAAGCACCAGTACTAGCGGCGCCGGGTCCTAAAGAGCCTATGTTATTATACGTGGCAGCCGGTCCCCGAGCCGTCAGTGCAGTGGTTGTCGTGGAACGCAAAGAAGACGGGAAAGGTTACCCGGTCCAGAGGCCGGTTTACTATGTCAGTGAAGTGTTATCGGAAGCGAAGCAGCGTTACCCGCATTGGCAAAAATTGGTGTTTGGGGTCTTTATGGCCAGCCGGAAGTTGAAGCCATATTTCCAAGAACATCCCATAACAGTGGTAAGTTCAATACCAATGTCAGATATCATCAGAAACTCGGATGCAACGGGCAGAATAGCTAAATGGGCAATAGAGATGGGAGATTATCATATCAGCTACGAGCCCAGATCGGCAATCAAGTCCCAGGCCTTGGTTGATTTCGTTAACGACTGGACGCACACTGGAATGGTTACCACAGTTCCGAGTTCCGAGTCATGGACCATGCACTTCGATGGATCAAAGCAGTACGAGGGGTCAGGAGCCGGAGTGGTGCTGACATCGCCCAAGGGGGACAAACTAAGTTACGTGCTACAGATTCACTTCGATTGTTCAAATAACGTGGCCGAGTATGAGGCCCTACTGCACGGCTTGAAGATAGCCAAGGAGATGAACATCAGAAGGATACGATGCTTTGGGGATTCGGATCTTGTGGTGCAGCAGGTATCAGGAACCTGGGATAGGAAGGACGCCACTATGGCAGCGTATCGCAGAGAGGTTGATAGGGTTGCCGGGTGTTTCTCCGGGTATGAAGTAGAGCACATAGACAGAAGAAAAAATGAGGCAGCGGATGCACTCGCCAGACTCGGCTCGCGTAGAGAGCCGGTTCCACCTAATGTTTTCCTGGATGAGCTATGGCGACCGTCAGTTAAATCCGAGTCTGAGGAAGAACTAGCAAATCGAGACCCGGATGAGGAGTTTGTGGCTACAATACGTACTGTTCCCGAGTGGACAGAGCCATATCTGGCCTATTTATCACGGGGCGAATTGCCAGAGCAGGAAGTATTAGCAAGACAAATCTTGAGGCGGGCAAAAGGATATACTATTATCAATGGGGAGCTGTACAAGAGAAGCGCGGCAGGAGTCTTTCTGCGCTGCGTGACACCGGAAGAAGGCCGACAAATCCTTAAGGAGATCCACGAAGGTGATTGTGGGCATCATGCGTCCACAAGATCCCTTGTGGCTAAGGCCTATCGGCATGGGTTCTTCTGGCTCACGGCCTTAACAGACGCGGAGCGGATAGTGGCAAGATGCGATGGATGTCAAAGGTACGCTCGCCAAACTCATGTGCCGGCTATGGAGTTACGGACAATACCACTAACCTGGCCATTCGCTGTTTGGGGTATGGACATGGTTGGCCCTTTCCATATGTCACCATGCAAGAAGACACATCTTTTAGTGGCTGTCGATAAGTTTACCAAGTGGGTGGAGGTTATGCCGGTTACCAATTGTGAAGCGGCCACAGCAGTCAAATTCCTGAAAAGAATCATATACCGGTTTGGATATCCCCACAGTATAATCACTGACAACGGAACCAACATGTCCCTTGGAGAGATGGAAAAATTTTGTGGCAACAATGGAATCAGGCTTGATGTGGCATCAGTGGCACATCCGCAAGCCAACGGGCAAGTAGAGAGGGCGAACCAAGAGCTACTTCGAGGATTGAAACCGCGGCTAAGGGTCCCTTGTATCAGGGCCGCTGGAGCGTGGGTTGAAGAACTCCCTTCCGTGGTCTGGGGTATCAATACTACACCTAACCGGTCCACCCAGATGACGCCTTTCTTCATGGTTTACGGCGCAGAAGCAGTATTACCAAGCGACATCATTCATGATTCACCAAGAGTGACAGCCTACGTCGAAGTGGAGAACGAGAAGAACCGGCAAGACGCCGTGGACATGTTAGAAGAACAAAGGGAGCAAGCCTTAGAAAGGTCAGCCATATATCAGCAGGATTTGCGAAGATATCATAGCCGGCGGGTAAAAAGCCGGGTCTTCCAGGAGGGAGACTTGGTCCTGCGCTTGGTTCAAACAAACGAGGGAAAACACAAGCTATCGCCGCCATGGGAAGGACCTTTCATCATAAGCCGGAGTCTACATAATGGGTCATATTACTTGATAGATGCAAGAGAAGAATCGGCCACAGTCAACGACACTGCTCATACTACTGCACCTATGCAAGAAAGAGATAGACCATGGAACGTGGCTCAGCTACGTCCATACTATACTTAGCAGAAAATGATGTAACAGGCAGCAGGTTTCAGACGCACTCTTTTCCTATCCAGGGCACCCTTGGGGACTGGATGGGTTTTTAATGAGGCGGCTTGCTGGCCTAATTTTTTCATATCAAATAAAAAGGGGATTATCGAGAAAAGAGACAATTGTCATTTATACGGCGTAAAATATTTAGGTCTTGAGGGCTAGTTGCTCCTACAAGCACAGCCGCAAACTCAAAAAAGACCCGGCCTTGATGCCAATGAGTTATAGGGGCCGGCAACTCGAAAAAACGAGTGCGGCTACAATCTTATAACCGGACAAAGAAGTCCAAATTTCTCGTCTATTCTTACTTAAGCTCGATGTGACTCGCAACAAAGTGGCATGATCTGTTCGCCTACGATTACTATCAGTCATGAGACCCAAAAGGGACTTGTTTGACCCAGTTTTCGTATTGATGTAACAACATGGTATCCACGCGAAAGCCGGCTTATAGTACAAGATAGTCGAAAGGGTCATCTAAACCACAGGTTATGCAGAGTATAAGGCTTACAGCCGGAAACTCAACGATTATCAAGCATAACTTCAAACCTCATAGAAGCTGTCCTGAAGTTTTGGGCATCCAGCGATGGGCGATTCGTTTCCTTGAAAAGAAACAATCATGTGTCCTAGACGCGGAAACCCGGGCTGGGGACTTATGAGCTCTAATGAGGAAACAACATCATCCAGCCGATTAAATTACAACAAGCCACGCATCCGGGTCTCAGACGAAACCCGGAGGACGGGCTTTGCTAAGAAAAAAGAAGTATAAGTTATCGAGAATAAAGCAAGTGGATATCAAGAATAAGAAAACGCAAAGACACATTCATCAAAAGCCCAAAGGGGGCGCAAAGTGCATTGGGAAATTTAAATAAAAGTGTTACAAAAACCATAAAGTATCAAAAGAGCACAGGCGCTCTGCTTAAACGAATAGTAAAGACTTTTTTAACGATGCTTTGCCGGCTGACGTGTGTGAAATGATAGGCATTACTTCAAGCTGCAGGATCCATCTTGGCCTTGCCCTTGTCGCCACCAGTAGTTGCGGCGCCACTCGGGTCGGCAGCAGTCCCGGGTTGTGCAGCAGAAGTTGCAGGAGCAGAGTCGGCCTCGGCCTTCTTGGCGGCTTCTTCCTTCATCTTGATCGCCTGCTCCTTCCAACGGGCAAGCATATCAAAAGGCTGGGGGCGGTTCGCCTTGACAACCTTGTCATTAGCATCATAAGCAGGAGAATCTCATCAATCTCTAAGCTGTCAGCAATAACGCTAGCCGGATGGCGGACTTCTTTCTGAATAGCCTTGAAGTCCTTTGGCACAAACTTGGACCCATCCAAGTTGAACTCTGGAAATCCACTCATAAGTTTGGCAAGTTGTAGCTTGGGGGCGTATGCTTTAGCCAGTGCGAGCCCCCGGGTTACCCCAACTCGGCAGGAGGATCGTTTCCAATGCCAAATCCACTCGGGGATTGTGGAGCAGAATTCCAGTAATCTCTTCATATTATCTGGCTTGACATCCGGCAGTCGCAGCTCATCAAGTATCCAGCTAACTCCGCCGCAAAGTTGGCGAAGAGTATTCTTGATGGTTTTAAGCTTGGCAGCATCATCTTCTTCGGGGGCAGCATCACGTGGGCCTGCTAAAAAAGGCAAAAGAAGCAAAGATAGTAGGCAAACAAGTGCAGTTGTTCAAATCAAAGTAATCCGAGTCACAAAAGGTGAAATTCAAAAATCTTACCAGTTGCGGTACGATAAACACCATCAATTTGAGCAGAAAGAGTTGTCAGTTTGCCTTTTGCCTTACGAGCTCTCTTCTTGTACTTTTTCGTCATCTTCTGGCACCTGTGAGCCTCAGTCTCAGCAGCTTCACGAAGGGCCGCTTCTTTTTCAGCAAGCTTGGTGGATTTGGCCAGTTTCTTCTCCAACTGTGAAACATAGTCCTGTAAGGAAGCATGAAGAAGGGTCAGCCAGAAACATTATGCAAAGTTCCAAGCAAGTTACCTAGTAATTTACTCGGAACTTGGGGACTATATATGGAATCAATTGGTGTTAGTCGGGATTACCTCGTGCTTGAGTATTAAGGCATCTAGTAAGTTTTCTTCGTCACCCTTCAAGGTATGAAGGGCATCTAGCATCTGAGCAAAGGTCATGTCTTCAGGACGAAGTTGAGAAGGGCCGGAGGATTGGCCCTCTTGTGGAGGAGCTGTTCCGGGTCTGGGGGTCGAAACCTGGGTCGTTTGAACGTCCGGGTTAGGAGAGCCCGGCTTGGTCTCCAAGATGATGTCTTCGTCCACTTCTTCAGAGGGCTGGGGTGATGCAGTTTTCGGTGGAATTGGGTCCTTGAAAGGGTCTTCTTCTTTTCCGTCCTCGGCCTCGTCTTCAATCTCAACGTCCATGTCATCACTCGGCTTCTCTTCTTCCTGTCCTTCCGGTTCAGGAATATCCTGGTCGCTCAGCGTAACTGTGGCGCTGAAGACAAGAAGGAGGACATGGATCGGCGGAATATACGGAAAAAAGAAAAGTAACTAATACGAGAAAATGTAAGTAAAGGTAGTTACCCGGTGTTCACGGCATAGTCCGGGGGAAGCTCGCCGCTGGAGGCGGATGATGTCGGCAGGAGCACTGGCTGCGGCACGCGAAATTGCCCGGCAAGTGGATGACGTTGAGGAGATTGGGAAGGTTGAGCTGGAGGGGTACTGGCCCGATGAGTGGGTGAAGTGGAGATACCCGGGTTAAGGGGATCATCCCCCGGAGAATTCCGGGTCACCCTACGTTTAGTCGGGAGAGGGTCCTTCAAGAAGGGTGAATGTGATAATCGCTCGTTAAGTTCATGCATAGCAGCAAAGGAGTAAGGCGCACGAGACATAGAAGAGAAGGGAACCTTTTCAACTACCCCTCTAGCCTTCCTTTTGTTTCCAACAGGGGGCTCCTGGTCAGACTCGGTGGTCTCTGGGTCATTTTCTTCTTCCTCCTCTTCATCCCCCGACCCTGAAAACCGGATAGGTATCAGATAAGAGAAATAACACAGGTGAGGGGCAGGTGTGAAGGGTATGGGAGAGTACCCTCATCATCGTCAGCAGACTCGTTTTCCTCTTCAGGGTCTTGAGAAGGAGGAGGATTTTCAACTTTCCAGAAGGGGTCGTTATCCTGTGAACAAATAAGCACAAGTGGTGGTTAGAGGCTATAAGGGATGAAAGTAATGAAATGAGAAAAAGGAGTCAGGTCTTACCGCTGGGGCGGGGTTTTCCCGAGTGAACGGGGATAACCCGGTAGTGTTCTTTATGACATCTAGTCTCTCCGTCAGGAAGCCCTTGATAGTCTTGTTGGTGTTACCGGCAGGGAAGTTTTTGGTGGAATAGCGAAGGGAATCTGTGACGTGACCCGAGTATTCGTGCAGCGACTTTGAGCGGATGGAGTTGGGTTGAACCCGGAACTCCACCCAAGTCTTTACCAGGTTAAGTCCGAGAAGGCCATGGGCTGAAAGGGCCGATAGTTCGGCCAAAAGGGGCCGAATCGCTTCCCTATCAGAGTCAGGAGCGAAAGCACTAAAAGACTCGGACGGCTCGAGGGGGGTCTCCGAGTAACCCGGCAGTTTCCTCTCACCGTCCGGAGAAGTGTCGTGGCAATAAAAGAAGGATAATTGCCAGTTTTTGGCGTCAGAGTTCAGGTTGAGAGGTGGCATCAGTGAGTGTTTGCGGCGCTGGATAGACACCCCGCCGCAGGTAAGAAGCGTTCCGTTACCGTTCTCATAGCATGGTTCGCATTGGAATAATTCGGTAAAAAGAACAAGGTTTGGCGGAGTGCGTAAGTACGACTCGGACAAAACTATGAAGTGGGTGATGTTCAGCATAGAGTTAGGCCCTATGTCGAACACCCGGAGGCCGTAGTGGCTCAAGACTTCCCGGAAAAAAGGGTGACCCGGAGGACGGAATCCCCGGGTCACATGCTCGGTAAAGCAAATTACCTCGTTCCCGATAGGAGTGGGACGGGTCTCATCGCCAGGAGCCCTCCAATGTATTTCCTTTTGAGAAGGAAGGATTCCTAGCTCGGCCATCCCATCTAGCTTGGCCTTTGTCGTTGAAGACCGACCCCAGTTGGCAGAAGTGGTTTGAGGGGCCTTTGCAGAAGCCGGATGTCTTCCTTGTCTTTTAGGAGCCATGGAGTTGACCTGCAAGGGACAGGAAATGTATGGAGTGAGATTCGGAGCATCAAATCATTCGGGTTTGGAGACGTCAAGGCGTTGAAGGCTAAAACAAGACCCGGGTAATGCGCTACGAAGCTAAGTGCTGAAGATTTTCCGGGTGTCGGATGAAGTTGAGTAAATTGTTAATTACTTACGTATTGAGGTGGGTTGGGTGAACATGGATGGTTGCCCATACCTTACTGAGGAGGGATTAACTGGAAAAGAAGGATTATCCGGGTGTTAATGCGGCAGGCGGAAAAAACAAGGCGGAACGGATCTAGAATCGAAGGACTTGCAAGTAATCTTATATGAAGTTTAATGGTTAATAAGGGCGCGGAAATGAGTGGTGATTGCGTATCAGGTGCTTGAAGAAGCTAAGGACTATCGAAGCGGACTAATTTGATGGTTCCCTAAAATTGATTCGCGGGTTGACTCAGATCCAATCTTGGTCAAATTGATGAAATTGCCGGTTTCAGTTGGATGATTGAGAGGGGCTTACCGAAGGAGTTGAGGTCCGAACTGAGGCCGGTGCGCGGCGCGGCTTGAGTGTCTCACCACAGTCCTTGATGGAAGAAACAAGAGCGTGGCGGCGGGGCTCGATGGCGGCGCTGGAGAGCTCGAGGTCGGGTGTGGCCGGAGGTGGCCTTATCTCTGGAAGCGCGCGTGAGCCCGGCGGCCGGAACTGTGAGGGAGCGAGGAGAAAGAAATGACGAAACGAGGTGAATGGTTTAGGGTTACCCTCTGCTGATATTTATAAGGGAGGTAGTGAGCTCACCTGCGGCCAGAAAGCCGGAAATTGCGGAACAGTAATTATCCGCGCGGATTTGGCGTTGTGGGCGTTCGGAGCAAGGGTTCAAATATGGAAAGGCCCATTAGGCGTTCGAGGAAGGATCGAGCTATCGGGATAGCGAGCGCCTCAAGAATGAATTCATGAAGCCCGCGCTATCCTGGGGACTACTGATGAGGGGATAGTAACCCGGTATGCCAACTCCCAGGTGTAATCCGGCCCAAACGGCGGATGGACCAAATCCGGCTAAGAACAAAGAAGCTTCAGAAAGGCCCAGGGCTTGTAAGGATCGTAACCCGGATTGTGGGTTATGGTAAGGAAAGTTAGGTTTGTATATAGAGTTCGAGCAGGACTCAAGGAGCGCTTTGTATGGCAAGCCAAAGGGGGTATGAGTACTATATAAACCAACCCCTAGGCTTCGCCTGAGAGAGATTCAAGTCATAACTGTAACACCTATTATCGAGTATCCAGTATAATCATATCGAGATCCGGCGAGTTGTTTTCCGGCTCTTAGATTGCTTTTCGCCATGTCTTCCTTCGAGCTAAACCCTCTCCCAAATACCTGTGTCGACTTGCCCCTAGATCAGTTACCCCCGGTAACATCTGCCGTGATTATCCCACGACACTCTCTGTGCCGGGGCCTCACCGACGTCGGATTCTCTCTCGCGGGTTCCAGGACTGCTCACACCCCGAAACTCCCGGATCTGACGTAACGGGGGGAATCTTGCAAGTAGGTGGGCCCTACCATTGTCAATGGTGTTCCTTGGGCCTAACATGACACAACCAAGCAACCATTTCCACTTTGCTACCCACTTCCGGCTCACGCAGAGGGGGCTAGACGCAGGTTCCGTCTTTTTCTACACCGAGGCTAGTGTATCTCCGGAGAGGGGACCCGGAGCGTCGGGATCCCACCTAAACCTATGTTTTGCCATGCCATGTGTGTTAGATTGTATCATGGGTGTTGGGTGCCAAAGATACCATCACTCTCTGTGCCGGGGCCTCACCGACGTCGGATTCTCTCTCGCGGGTTCCAGGACTGCTCACACCCCGAAACTCCCGGATCTGACGTAACGGGGGGAATCTTGCAAATAGGTGGGCCCTACCATTGTCAATGGTGTTCCTTGGGCCTAACATGACACAACCAAGCAAACATTTCCACTTTGCTACCCACTCCCGGCTCACGCAGAGGGGGCTAGACGCAGGTTCCGTCTTTTTCTACACCGGGGCTAGTGTATCTCCGGAGAGGGGACCCGGAGCGTCGGGATCCCACCTAAACCTATGTTTTGCCATGCCATGTGTGTTAGATTGTATCATGGGTGTTGGATGCCAAAGATACCATCACTCTCTGTGCCGGGGCCTCACCGACGTCGGATTCTCTCTCGCGGGTTCCAGGACTGCTCACACCCCGAAACTCCCGGATCTGACGTAACGGGGGGAATCTTGCAAGTAGGTGGTCCCTACCATTGTCAATGGTGTTCCTTGGGCCTAACATGACACAACCAAGCAACCATTTCCACTTTGCTACCCACTTCCGGCTCACGCAGAGGGGGCTAGACGCAGGTTCCGTCTTTTTCTACACCGAGGCTAGTGTATCTCCGGAGAGGGGACCCGGAGCGTCGGGATCCCACCTAAACTATGTTTTTCCATGCCATGTGTGTTAGATTGTATCATGGGTGTTGGGTGCCAAAGATACCATCACTCTCTGTGCCGGGGCCTCACCGACGTCGGATTCTCTCTCGCGGGTTCCAGGACTGCTCACACCCCGAAACTCCCGGATCTGACGTAACGGGGGGAATCTTGCAAGTAGGTGGGCCCTACCATTGTCAATGGTGTTCCTTGGGCCTAAAATGACACAACCAAGCAACCATTTCCACTTTTCTACCCACTTCCGGCTGACGCAGAGGGGGCTGGACGCAGGTTCCGTCTTTTTCTACACCGGGGCTAGTGTATCTCCGGAGAGGGGACCCGGAGCGTCTGGATCCCACCTAAACCAATATTTTGCCATGCCATGTGTGTTAGATTGTATCATGGGTGTTGGGTGCCAAATATACCATCACTCTCTGTGCCGGGGCCTCACCGACGTCGGATTCTCTCTCGCGGGTTCCAGGACTGCTCACACCCCGAAACTCCCGGATCTGACGTAACGGGGGGAATCTTGCAAGTAGGTGGGCCCTAACATTGTCAATGGTGTTCCTTGGGCCTAACATGACACAACCAAGCAACCATTTCCACTTTGCTACCCACTTCCGGCTCACGCAGAGGGGGCTGGACGCAGGTTCCGTCTTTTTCTACACCGGGGCTAGTGTATCTCCGGAGAGGGGACCCGGAGCGTCGGGATCCCACCTAAACCTATGTTTTGCCATGCCATGTGTGTTAGATTGTATCATGGGTGTTGGGTGCCAAAGATACCATCACTCTCTGTGCCGGGGCCTCACCGACGTCGGATGCTCTCTCGCGGGTTCCAGGACTGCTCACACCCCGAAACTCCCGGATCTGACGTAACGGGGGGAATCTTGCAAGTAGGTGGGCCCTACCATTGTCAATGGTGTTCCTTGGGCCTAAAATGACACAACCAAGCAACCATTTCCACTTTGGTACCCACTTCCGGCTCACGCAGAGGGGGCTAGACGCAGGTTCCGTCTTTTTCTACACCGGGGCTAGTGTATCTCCGGAGAGGGGACCCGGAGCGTCGGGATCCCACCTAAACTATGTTTTTCCATGCCATGTGTGTTAGATTGTATCATGGGTGTTGGGTGCCAAAGATACCATCACTCTATGTGCCGGGGCCTCACCGACGTCGGATTCTCTCTCGCGGGTTCCAGGACTGCTCACACCCCGAAACTCCCGGATCTGACGTAACGGGGGGAATCTTGCAAATAGGTGGGCCCTACCATTGTCAATGGTGTTCCTTGGGCCTAACATGACACAACCAAGAAACCATTTCCACTTTGCTACCCACTTCCGGCTCACGCAGAGGGGGCTAGACGCAGGTTCCGTCTTTTTCTACACCGGGGCTAGTGTATCTCCGGAGAGGGGACCCGGAGCGTCGGGATCCCACCTAAACCTATGTTTTTCCATGCCATGTGTGTTAGATTGTATCATGGGTGTTGGATGCCAAAGATACCATCACTCTCTGTGCCGGGGCCTCACCGACGTCGGATTCTCTCTCGCGGGTTCCAGGACTGCTCACACCCCGAAACTCCCGGATATGACGTAACGGGGGGAATCTTGCAAGTAGGTGGGCCCTACCATTGTCAATGGTGTTCCTTGGGCCTAACATGACACAACCAAGCAACCATTTCCACTTTGCTACCCACTTCCGGCTCACGCAGAGGGGGCTATACGCAGGTTCCGTCTTTTTCTACACCGAGGCTAGTGTATCTCCGGAGAGGGGACCCGGAGCGTCGGGATCCCACCTAAACTATGTTTTTCCATGCCATGTGTGTTAGATTGTATCATGGGTGTTGGGTGCCAAAGATACCATCACTCTCTGTGCCGGGGCCTCACCGACGTCGGATTCTCTCTCGCGGGTTCCAGGACTGCTCACACCCCGAAACTCCCGGATCTGACGTAACGGGGGGAATCTTGCAAGTAGGTGGGCCCTACCATTGTCAATGGTGTTCCTTGGGCCTAACATGACACAACCAAGCAACCATTTCCACTTTTCTACCCACTTCCGGCTGACGCAGAGGGGGCTGGACGCAGGTTCCGTCTTTTTCTACACCGGGGCTAGTGTATCTCCGGAGAGGGGACCCGGAGCGTCTGGATCCCACCTAAACCAATGTTTTGCCATGCCATGTGTGTTAGATTGTATCATGGGTGTTGGGTGCCAAATATACCATCACTCTCTGTGCCGGGGCCTCACCGACGTCGGATTCTCTCTCGCGGGTTCCAGGACTGCTCACACCCCGAAACTCCCGGATCTGACGTAACGGGGGGAATCTTGCAAGTAGGTGGGCCCTAACATTGTCAATGGTGTTCCTTGGGCCTAACATGACACAACCAAGCAACCATTTCCACTTTGCTACCCACTTCCGGCTCACGCAGAGGGGGCTGGACGCAGGTTCCGTCTTTTTCTACACCGGGGCTAGTGTATCTCCGGAGAGGGGACCCGGAGCGTCGGGATCCCACCTAAACCTATGTTTTGCCATGCCATGTGTGTTAGATTGTATCATGGGTGTTGGGTGCCAAAGATACCATCACTCTCTGTGCCGGGGCCTCACCGACGTCGGATTCTCTCTCGCGGGTTCCAGGACTGCTCACACCCCGAAACTCCCGGATCTGACGTAACGGGGGGAATCTTGCAAATAGGTGGGCCCTACCATTGTCAATGGTGTTCCTTGGGCCTAACATGACACAACCAAGCAACCATTTCTACTTTGCTACCCACTTCCGGCTCACGCGGAGGGGGCTAGACGCAGGTTCCGTCTTTTTCTACACCGGGGCTAGTGTATCTCCGGAGAGGGGACCCGGAGCGTCGGGATCCCACCTAAACCAATGTTTTGCCATGCCATGTGTGTTAGATTGTATCATGGGTGTTGGGTGCTGACGAACGCATGGATCTTGGACCCTGCGGGTAAGGACACCCCCCTCTCAGGCCCAAGGTCAAGGCCCAAGAAGAGGCGCCCTTGGAAGACTCCAGAAGGCCCACCTGAAGCCCACCCGCATTAAACTTGCGGGTTAAGTTAGGAAACTTGTAAACCGACCTAAGCTAGGGTTAGAATCCTCTCCGGGTAGAACTCGAGACCTGGCCATCTATATAAAGGCCAGGAGAGCCCCCAAGGAGAGGACCAAGTATTACCGCACGACCACAAAAGCCTTGAAACTCGAGATCAACTCTCGATTCGAGCACCCTGTAACCGATCTAATCATCTAATACAGATCGACAGAAGGCAGGAGTAAGGGTATTACCTCTTCGAGGGCCCCGAACCTGGGTAAAATCTCGCCCCCTGTCAAGCCGACGATTCCACCAGCGCTCATGGCTTCTCCTAGTCGAAACCCGATAGGGTCACCTAAGGGATTTGTGGAGTTAGAGTCTCGACAATTGGCGCCGACCGTGGGGAGCGCGGGCGCTGGATCACCGGCATCTTCGGCCTCATCAACATCCATCTCTCGTTGGAAACCAACGACTACGACTCCGAACAATCCTATACGGATCGGATCTATCGTGGTCACACCTCACTCGCCGGAATCGCGACCGGCGTTCGAGGATCTGGAGAAGAGCGTCACCCTGACGTTCGGCAGCTTCAACTTCTTGGCGAACAGAGACGGGATCCTCCACTTCTCGGATGAATCCGAGACTGAATCCGGAGCCGTCAACTCGCACCTCCCTACGGGAAGAAGCGGCGAGTCCGTCCGCTACAACGCAATCGACTACCACACCCTCTCGATGGAGGAACCTTCTCGGGTACAAGATGCCTTCCGATCTGCGCCTAGGACGCACGGGCCACGACTAGCCCAGGTCTGCATGGCAGGATCAGAACAACCATCGGAAAACGAGCTCAGCGCAAGAGAGCGCAATATAATCGCCGTCTCGCGGGAAGCTTGGAAGAAAGCCAAGGAATCCATGCGGACGAGTCAGCCACCTGCGGCAGGAGCCACGCAGGAAGAACTAACCGCCTACCACTATCACCTAGTGAGAGCGGCCTCAAACATCAAGGATGCTCGAGCAGATCTAGCCCTCCGCAGGAGAGCGGCGGATGAATCAAGCCTACGTCGAGCCGAGCTATCCCATGCGCCTTCTGTCGGCACCCGACCTGGGAGGAAGGGACCCGCAGCGTCAACAAGGGACTACGAATCCATGGCTGCGACCAGCAGGTCCGCCACGTCTTCCTTCATGAGGGTCGACGACAACGGTAACGTCTACCGCAAACCCCAGCCGCAGCGATCTTGGCTGCGGCAACCTACATGCAGATGAATCAGCCGACGGACAGCGACCCTCGGGTGGAACAATACAAGCATATCCGCAAAGGTCTAGGGCTGGCAGCCGCGAAGCTCGCCTCTCACGATCGCAAGGAACAGCAGGAGAAGGGACGACTGGAGAAGGACAAGGACAAAGATACGCCCCGCAGGCATAGGAGCTCCTCTCCGAGGAAGGACAGATCGCCGCGTCGCGGTCGAGGAAAAGAGGCCCGCCGCCGCGGCGATAGTCGAAGCAGCAGCGACGACAGCCCAAGAGACAAAGACTCGCGGCACCACAGCATCCGCTCGAGAAAACGAAGCAAGGAGCCAAAGAAAGGTAGCGACCGTGACCGGCCCGAGTACGACGCGCGATCCGACATCGCCCATAAGAAGGTTGATAAGGCGAGGGCTTCACGATATCGCGAGCGCTCCTCATCCGGATCCTCGGATGACGAAACCTGTGGAGCACTTTGCTTCGCTCGCAGCATTCGTGAAGCACCTCTACCCAAAAGGTTCAAGCTCAGCACGGAGGTGAAAAAATACGACGGCTCACTCGAGCCCGCCCAGTGGTTAAGCGACTACCTCACGGCAGTAAAATGCCAACGTGGGAACAAAAACACAGCCATGCAATACCTCAATTTGCATCTTACGGGCGCAGCCCGCAGTTGGCTGGAGAGAAGGCCCAAATCTTGCTATGCATCGTGGGACAACCTACACCACGATTTCTGCAAAAACTTCCAGTCGACCTATAAGAGGCCAGCCACAATCGAAGAGTTGCGAGCGTGCAAGCAGAAGAGTGGCGAGTCCACACGAGAATATATTCAGCGGTGGACCACACTCAGAAACACCGCGGGAACCATCTCAGAAGAAGTGGCGATCGAAGCCTTCGCTAAAGGAGCAAGAAGAACCGCGTTTCGGGAAGAGCTAGGTAGAGCTGCGCCCAAAACCATTGGAGAGCTAATGATCATAGCTGAAAAATGGGCTAATGGAGAAGATGCAGTGCGCAATGAAAGAGGGTCATCACCCGCACATGAAGAGGACCGCCACGGACGGAAAAAGAGGAGGAAATACTACGACCACGAGGACAGAGAGGAGTTAGTGGCGGCGGAATTCACGCGAAATCGCGACTCCGGTCGTCGTGGAAGTCGCGAGTGGAAACCAAAATCAGAAGAAAAGTCCCCCGACGAGGACCTTGACGCATACTGCTCGCTACACCTGTTCACAGATAAGCGCACGGGCAAGACTAAGGCAACGCACCTTCTCAAGGATTGCCGAAAGTTCCATGACATCTCGGACGCACTCGCCAGGAAAAGATTCTTGTCCACCCAGAACTACCCGCCACTACCGGGAGGAGGACAACAATTCCAGCTACCGCCACCCCCACCTCCACCAGCAAATACAAACATGGTGCTAGCCGCGCCAACGACACAAAACTCTGGAGCCAATGCGTACCCGACCCCACACGGACAAATCCTTGGGATGATACAGAAGGTTTGCCCCTCTCGCAGAGCGCAAAAGACTAACACGAGAAAAGTATGCATGGCAGTACAGACTCCACCAACAAAGATCGAGTACCTGAAGAGGGCAGAACAGCCAATCACGTTCTCGAAGGAAGACCATCCGCCACAAGTTTATCGACCAGGACACGCCGCCCTCGTCATCCAAGCTCAGATCGGAAATTACGACCTGGCCCGCGTGTTCATGGACGGTGGCAGTGGAATCAACATCATCTACGCGGATACACTCCGTCGAATGAACAAGAACCTGGACGGCCTAACGGAATCAGAAACATCCTTTCACGGGATAGTTCCGGGCAAGGCAGTCCGTCCACTCGGTACAATCAACTTAGAAGTCGTACTGGGCTCTCCAAGTAACTACAGAAGAGAATTCTTGGACTTTGAAGTTGTCGACTGGCCCTCACAGTACCACGCCATCCTGGGACGAACAGCGTTCGCCAGATTCATGGCGGTACCACATTACGCGTACCTGAAACTCAAGCTACCCGGCGAATACGGTGTTATCACCATCGACGGCGACTTCCAGAAGTCAGACAAGTGCGACATAGAGTTCAACGAGATCGCGAAATCTTTCGGGATGCAAAAAGAACTTCAAGAGCTGGCAAAAACAACGGACCACTCCGTTATGCCCCTCACGAAGAAAAACGCGCCTGAGCTAGAATTCAGCGCAAACAGCGATACTCGCAAACATCAAGTGCACCCGACAGATTCCTCAAAGACAGCGATGGTTTCCACAACCCTCTCCCCAGCATAGGAAAGCGCGCTCGTTAAACTCCTCCGTGAGTACTGGGAGATTTTCGCCTGGCAGCCCTCAGATATGCCAGGAATACCCAGGGAGTTTGTCGAGCACTCACTCGAAGTCTTTCCTGACGCCAAGCCCATCAAACAGACGACTCGACGATTCTCAGAACCCAAGCAAAAGGCGCTTGGAGAAGAAGTAAATAGGCTGCTAGCCGCTAATTTTATTAGGGAGATCAAGATATCCACCTGGTTAGCAAACCCGGTGCTGGTCCCCAAGAAGAACACGGATATCCTTCGGGTGTGTATCGACTACACGTCACTAAATAAACACTGCCCCAAGGACAACTTTCCTCTACCACGAATCGACCAGATCGTGGACTCCACAGCAGGATGCCAACGTCTCTCCTTCCTGGACGCCTACTCAGGATATAATCAGATCCGAATGAAAAAGGAAGACGAAGAGAAAACGGCGTTCATCACACCACACGGTGTCTATTGCTATACGACAATGCCCTTCGGGCTGAAGAACGCAGGTGCAACATATCAGCGCTGCATGCAAAGGTGGCTCGCCAATCTCATTGGCAAGAACGTACAGGTGTACGTCGACGACATCGTCATCAAAAATCGAGTAGAGGACACACTCCTCGAAGACATCAAAGAAACATTCGATGCCCTAAATGCATATCGGATCAAGCTCAATCCGACCAAATGCGTTTTTGGCGTACCCGCAGGAAAACTCCTCGGATACCTGGTATCCGCCAGAGGCATTGAAGCCAATCCGGAGAAAATACAAGCCATCCTCACCATGAAGGAACCCACCAATCTACGCGGAGTCCAGCAGCTCGCAGGACGACTGGCCGCCCTAAGCAGGTTCATCGCACGATTGGGAGAGCAGGCGCTACCCTTCTACAAGCTATTGAAGAAGACGGATAAATTCGAGTGGACACCCGAAGCTAAACAAGCGTTCGCAGACTTGAAACAATCGTTGCAAAGCAGGCGAATTCTCGCAACACCGCAAGAAAGGGAGCCACTTCTTCTCTATCTAGCCGCCACAAACCAGGTCATCAGCACGGCAATCGTAGTCGAACGACCTGAGGATGGCAAGGCATACGGAGTCCAGCGACCAATATATTACATCAGCGAAGTGCTCTCGCCGTGCAAGCAACGATACCCTCATTATCATAAGCTCGCGTATGGAGTTGTCCTCACAGCTCGAAAGCTCAAACACTACTTCCAGGAACACGCCATCACAGTGGTCAATGATGCGTCACTCGGGACAATCATGAACAACCCTATGGCATCCGGAAGAATATCCAAATGGAGCATCGAGTTGGGCGCATGGGACATCACCTACACAGGACGCAACGCAGTCAAATCTCAAGTACTCGTGGAATTCTTAAGCGAATGGACAGAACTGCAAACGCCTGGGCCGCCCGAATACACAAGCAATTGGATAATGTACTTCGATGGATCCAAGAGAAACGAAGGAGCAGGAGCTGGAATCGTTCTTATTTCGCCTCGCGGAGACAAGCTACAATACATCCTGCGACTAGACTTTCCACCAGATGATCCAGCATCGAACAACGACGCAGAATATGAAGCACTGTTGCACGGGATGAAGATGGCGACTGCCTGCAGAGCTACCCGATTAATGATCTACGGCGATTCCAATCTCATAGTGCAACAGACAATGAAAGAATGCGACGCCATTGCTGAAAACATGGTCGCGTATCGCGACATGTATAATCTACTCGAAGGAAGCTTCCAAGGATGCGAGCTGAAGCACGTTGCAAGATCCAGTAACGAAGAAGCAGATAAACTGGCAAACATGGGTTCCACGAATACACCCATACCGCCAGGAATATACTTCGAACGGATAACCAAGCGATCAGTCAAACTGAAGAAAATCGCGGTAGCGCCGGAAACAGAGGTCAGCCCGCAGGTCGCGCTTATCGAGCTTATTCATAATATATCACGGCAGATCTTCCTGGTCGAGCCAGTCTGGACGCAGAAATATCTCGACTACCTGCTCCACAGACAGCTCCCAGCCGACCCGCGTGAAGCCCGACAGATAATTAGGCGTAGCAAGTCCTTTCGGATAGTCAATGGAGAACTATATAAGCAAAGTATCTCGGGAATACTTCAGCGATGCATCGCACCCGAAGATGGAAAGGAGTTGCTCCGGGACATACACCAAGGAGATTGCGGACATCACGCCAGTTGGAAAGCGATACTGGGAAAAGCTTTCCGTGCAGGATTCTACTGGCTAACAGCAGCCAACGATGCCAAAAGCTTAGTCGAACGATGCGACGCCTGCCAGCGATTCGCACCAAGACCACACGCTCCTGCTACGGAATTGCACATGATACCAATAGCCTGGCCCTTCGCGCAATGGGGGCTAGACATGGTTGGGCCACTACGCAAATCCACACCAGGTGGATACACACATTTGCTAGTCGCAGTCGACAAATTTACCAAATGGATCGAAGCTATGCCAGTAACTTCGGCTAGCGCCCAATGCGCCGTCAAGTTCCTCGATTCAATAGTATGCAGATTCGGTGTACCACACGACATCATTACAGACAATGGTACAAACTTCACCGCAAAGGAAACTCAACAGTTCTGCGAGGAGAAAGGAATCAATTTCAAGTTTGCTTCAGTTGCCCACCCGCAAACAAACGGACAAGTCGAAAGATCTAACGGCTTAGTTTCGGCTGGCATCAAAAAGAGGTTACTAGATCGTCTACATCCCGCTGCAGGACATTGGGCAGAGGAGCTACCCTCCGTACTCTGGAGCCTCTGCACAACTCCTAATCGATCAACGCAGTACACACCATTTTTCATGGTATACGGGGCAGAAGCGGTCCTTCCCGAGGAAGTTCGATTCAGCGCCCCACGAGTTGTAGCCTACAGTGAAGAAACTTCCAACAAAGCGCTCGCAGAAGATATGGACGCACTCGACGAAATGCGGGACATCGCACTCGCGAGATCCGCAGTGTACCAGCAATCGCTACGCAACTATCATAGTCGCCGCATACGCCACAGATCATTCGTGGTAGGAGACTTAGTGTTGCGGCTCAAGCAAAAAGAAGGACATAAGCTCGACCCGCCCTGGGAAGGACCCTTCATCATACACGAAGTTATCCCGGGTGGAGCTTACAGGCTGAAGAATCCGGACACTGGAGGAATTTATGCCAACCCGTGGAACATTGCACAACTCCGCAAATTCTACCCCTAGGTTTTACTTGTTTTCCGCAACAAAACAATAAGGCTATCCTAGCCAACCCTGTAGCTCGAATACATGGCTCAGAGTCCTTTGAAGTAGCTCGACTTGAATTCGCGGAGACCGAAAAGGTCAAACTTTCAGAGCAGGTAGCCGTCAAGTCGTGGTAGCCGTCAAGTCAGCTTCCCGAGCAGTTACCTGCTCTGAAAGTTTGACCTTTTCGGACACCGCGAATTCAAGTCGAGCTACTTCAAAGGACTCTGAGCCATGTATTCGAGCTACAGGGTTGGCTAGGATAGCCTTATTGTTTTGTTGCGGAAAACAAGTAAAACCTAGGGGTAGAATTTGCGGAGTTGTGCAATGTTCCACGGGTTGGCATAAATTCCTCCAGTGTCCGGATTCTTCAGCCTGTAAGCTCCACCCGGGATAACTTCGTGTATGATGAAGGGTCCTTCCCAGGGCGGGTCGAGCTTATGTCCTTCCTTTTGCTTGAGCCGCAACACTAAGTCTCCTACCACGAATGATCTGTGGCGTATGCGGCGACTATGATAGTTGCGTAGCGATTGCTGGTACACTGCGGATCTCGCGAGTGCGATGTCCCGCATTTCGTCGAGTGCGTCCATATCTTCTGCGAGCGCTTTGTTGGAAGTTTCTTCACTGTAGGCTACAACTCGTGGGGCGCTGAATCGAACTTCCTCGGGAAGGACCGCTTCTGCCCCGTATACCATGAAAAATGGTGTGTACTGCGTTGATCGATTAGGAGTTGTGCGGAGGCTCCAGAGTACGGAGGGTAGCTCCTCTGCCCAATGTCCTGCAGCGGGATGTAGACGATCTAGTAACCTATTTTTGATGCCAGCCGAAACTAAGCCGTTAGATCTTTCGACTTGTCCGTTTGTTTGCGGGTGGGCAACTGAAGCAAACTTGAAATTGATTCCTTTCTCCTCGCAGAACTGTTGTGTTTCCTTTGCGGTGAAGTTTGTACCATTGTCTGTAATGATGTCGTGTGGTACACCGAATCTGCATACTATTGAATCGAGGAACTTGACGGCGCATTGGGCGCTAGCCGAAGTTACTGGCATAGCTTCGATCCATTTGGTAAATTTGTCGACTGCGACTAGCAAATGTGTGTATCCACCTGGTGTGGATTTGCGTAGTGGCCCAACCATGTCTAGCCCCCATTGCGCGAAGGGCCAGGCTATTGGTATCATGTGCAATTCCGTAGCAGGAGCGTGTGGTCTTGGTGCGAATCGCTGGCAGGCGTCGCATCGTTCGACTAAGCTTTTGGCATCGTTGGCTGCTGTTAGCCAGTAGAATCCTGCACGGAAAGCTTTTCCCAGTATCGCTTTCCAACTGGCGTGATGTCCGCAATCTCCTTGGTGTATGTCCCGGAGCAACTCCTTTCCATCTTCGGGTGCGATGCATCGCTGAAGTATTCCCGAGATACTTTGCTTATATAGTTCTCCATTGACTATCCGAAAGGACTTGCTACGCCTGATTATCTGTCGGGCTTCACGCGGGTCGGCTGGGAGCTGTCTGTGGAGCAGGTAGTCGAGATATTTCTGCGTCCAGACTGGCTCGACCAGGAAGATCTGCCGTGATATATTATGAATAAGCTCGATAAGCGCGACCTGCGGGCTGACCTCTGTTTCCGGCGCTACCGCGATTTTCTTCAGTTTGACTGATCGCTTGGTTATCCGTTCGAAGTATATTCCTGGCGGTATGGGTGTATTCGTGGAACCCATGTTTGCTAGTTTATCTGCTTCTTCGTTACTGGATCTTGCAACGTGCTTCAGCTCGCATCCTTGGAAGCTTCCTTCGAGTAGATTATACATGTCGCGATACGCGACCATGTTTTCAGCAATGGCGTCGCATGCTTTCATTGTCTGTTGCACTATGAGATTGGAATCGCCGTAGATCATTAATCGGGTAGCTCCGCAGGCAGTTGCCATCTCCATCCCGTGCAACAGTGCTTCATATTCTGCGTCGTTGTTCGATGCTGGATCATCTGGTGGAAAGTCTAGTCGCAGGACGTATTGTAGCTTGTCTCCGCGAGGCGAAATAAGAACGATTCCAGCTCCTGCTCCTTCGTTTCTCTTGGATCCATCGAAGTACATTATCCAATTGCTTGTGTATTCGGGCGGCCCAGGCGTTTGCAGTTCTGTCCATTCGCTTAAGAATTCCACGAGTACTTGAGATTTGACTGCGTTGCGTCCTGTGTAGGTGATGTCCCATGCGCCCAACTCGATGCTCCATTTGGCTATTCTTCCGGATGCCATAGGGTTGTTCATGATTGTCCCGAGTGACGCATCATTGACCACTGTGATGGCATGTTCCTGGAAGTAGTGTTTGAGCTTTCGAGCTGTGAGGACAACTCCATACGCGAGCTTCTGATAATGAGGGTATCGTTGCTTGCACGGCGAGAGCACTTCGCTGATGTAATATATTGGTCGCTGGACTCCGTATGCCTTGCCATCCTCAGGTCGTTCGACTACGATTGTCGTGCTGATGACCTGGTTTGTGGCGGCTAGATAGAGAAGAAGTGGCTCCCTTTCTTGCGGTGTTGCGAGAATTCACCTGCTTTGCAACGATTGTTTCAAGTCTGCGAACGCTTGTTTAGCTTCGGGTGTCCACTCGAATTTGTCCGTCTTCTTCAATAGCTTGTAGAAGGGTAGCGCCTCCTCTCCCAATCGTGCGATGAACCTGCTTAGGGCGGCCAGTCGTCCTGCGAGCTGCTGGACTCCGCGTAGATTGGTGGGTTCCTTCATGGTGAGGATGGCTTGTATTTTCTCCGGATTGGCTTCAATGCCTCTGGCGGATACCAGGTATCCGAGGTGTTTTCCTGCGGGTACGCCAAAAACGCATTTGGTCGGATTGAGCTTGATCCGATATGCATTTAGGGCATCGAATGTTTCTTTGATGTCTTCGAGGAGTGTGTCCTCTACTCGAGTTTTGATGACGATGTCGTCGACGTACACCTGTACGTTCTTGCCAATGAGATTGGCGAGGCACCTTTGCATGCAGCGCTGATATGTTGCGCCTGCGTTGTTCAGCCCGAAGGGCATTGTCGTATAGCAATAGACACCGTGTGGTGTGATGAACGCCGTTTTCTCTTCGTCTTCCTTTTTCATTCGGATCTGATTATATCCTGAGTAGGCGTCCAGGAAGGAGAGACGTTGGCATCCTGCTGTGGAGTCCACGATCTGGTCGATTCGTGGTAGAGGAAAGTTGTCCTTGGGGCAGTGTTTATTTAGTGACGTGTAGTCGATACACACCCGAAGGATATCCGTGTTCTTCTTGGGGACCAGCACCGGGTTTGCTAACCAGGTGGATATCTTGATCTCCCTAATAAAATTAGCGGCTAGCAGCCTATTTACTTCTTCTCCAAGCGCATTTTGCTTGGGTTCTGAGAATCGTCGAGTCGTCTGTTTGATGGGCTTGGCGTCAGGAAAGACTTCGAGTGAGTGCTCGGCAAACTCCCTGGGTATTCCTGGCATATCTGAGGGCTGCCAGGCGAAAATCTCCCAGTACTCACGGAGGAGTTTAACGAGCGCGCTTTCCTATGCTGGGGAGAGGATTGTGGAAACCATCGCTGTCTTTGAGGAATCTGTCGGGTGCACTTGATGTTTGTGAGTATCGCTGTTTGCGCTGAATTTTAGCTCAGGCGCGTTTTTCTTCGTGAGGGGCATAACGGAGTGGTCCGTTGTTTTTGCCAGCTCTTGAAGTTCTTCTTGCATCCCGAAAGATTTCGCGATCTCGTTGAACTCTATGTCGCACTTGTCTGACTTCTGGAAGTCGCCGTCGATGGTGATAACACCGTATTCGCCGGGTAGCTTGAGTTTCAGGTACGCGTAATGTGGTACCGCCATGAATCTGGCGAACGCTGTTCGTCCCAGGATGGCGTGGTACTGTGAGGGCCAGTCGACAACTTCAAAGTCCAAGAATTCTCTTCTGTAGTTGCTTGGAGAGCCCAGTACGACTTCTAAGTTGATTGTACCGAGTGGACGGACTGCCTTGCCCGGAACTATCCCGTGAAAGGATGTTTCTGATTCCGTTAGGCCGTCCAGGTTCTTGTTCATTCGACGGAGTGTATCCGCGTAGATGATGTTGATTCCACTGCCACCGTCCATGAACACGCGGGCCAGGTCGTAATTTCCGATCTGAGCTTGGATGACGAGGGCGGCGTGTCCTGGTCGATAAACTTGTGGCGGATGGTCTTCCTTCGAGAACGTGATTGGCTGTTCTGCCCTCTTCAGGTACTCGATCTTTGTTGGTGGAGTCTGTACTGCCATGCATACTTTTCTCGTGTTAGTCTTTTGCGCTCTGCAAGAGGGGCAAACCTTCTGTATCATCCCAAGGATTTGTCCGTGTGGGGTCGGGTACGCATTGGCTCCAGAGTTTTGTGTCGTTGGCGCGGCTAGCACCATGTTTGTATTTGCTGGTGGAGGTGGGGGTGGCGGCAGCTGGAATTGTTGTCCTCCTCCCGGTAGTGGCGGGTAGTTCTGGGTGGACAAGAATCTTTTCCTGGCGAGTGCGTCCGAGATGTCATGGAACTTTCGGCAATCCTTGAGAAGGTGCGTTGCCTTAGTCTTGCCCGTGCGCTTATCTGTGAACAGGTGTAGCGAGCAGTATGCGTCAAGGTCCTCGTCGGGGGACTTTTCTTCTGATTTTGGTTTCCACTCGCGACTTCCACGACGACCGGAGTCGCGATTTCGCGTGAATTCCGCCGCCACTAACTCCTCTCTGTCCTCGTGGTCGTAGTATTTCCTCCTCTTTTTCCATCCGTGGCGGTCCTCTTCATGTGCGGGTGATGACCCTCTTTCATTGCGCACTGCATCTTCTCCATTAGCCCATTTTTCAGCTATGATCATTAGCTCTCCAATGGTTTTGGGCGCAGCTCTACCTAGCTCTTCCCGAAACGCGGTTCTTCTTGCTCCTTTAGCGAAGGCTTCGATCGCCACTTCTTCTGAGATGGTTCCCGTGGTGTTTCTGAGTGTGGTCCACCGCTGAATATATTCTCGTGTGGACTCGCCACTCTTCTGCTTGCACGCTCGCAACTCTTCGATTGTGGCTGGCCTCTTATAGGTCGACTGGAAGTTTTTGCAGAAATCGCGGTGTAGGTCGTCCCACGATGCATAGCAAGATTTGGGCCTTCTCTCCAGCCAACTGCGGGCTGCGCCCGTAAGATGCAAATTGAGGTATTGCATGGCTGTGTTTTTGTTCCCACGTTGGCATTTTACTGCCGTGAGGTAGTCGCTTAACCACTGGGCGGGCTCGAGTGAGCCGTCGTATTTTGTCACCTCCGTGCTGAGCTTGAACCTTTTGGGTAGAGGTGCTTCACGAATGCTGCGAGCGAAGCAAAGTGCTCCACAGGTTTCGTCATCCGAGGATCCGGATGAGGAGCGCTCGCGATATCGTGAAGCCCTCGCCTTATCAACCTTCTTCTGGGCGATGTCGGATCGCGCGTCGTACTCGGGCCGGTCACGGTCGCTACCTTTCTTTGGCTCCTTGCTTCGTTTTCTCGAGCGGCTGTTGTGGTGCCGCGAGTCTTTGTCTCTTGGGCTGTCGTCGCTGCTGCTTCGACTATCGCCGCGGCGGCGGGCCTCTTTTCCTCGACCGCGACGCGGCGATCTGTCCTTCCTCGGAGAGGAGCTCCTATGCCTGCGGGGCGTATCTTTTTCCTTGTCCTTCTCCAGTCGTTCCTTCTCCTGCTGTTCCTTGCGATCGTGAGAGGCGAGCTTCGCGGCTGCCAGCCCTAGACCTTTGTGGATATGCTTGTATTGTTCCACCCGAGGGTCGCTGTCCGTCGGCTGATTCATCTGCATGTAGGTTGCCGCGGCCAAGATCGCTGCGGCTGGGGTTTGCGGGTAGACGTTACCGTCGTCGTCAACCCTCATGAAGGAAGACGTGGTGGACTTGCTGGTCGCAGCCATGGATTCGTAGTCCCTTGTTGACGCTGCGGGTCCCTTCCTCCCAGGTCGGGTGCCGACAGAAGGCGCATGGGATAGCTCGGCTCGACGTAGGCTTGATTCATCCGCCGCTCTCCTGCGGAGGGCTAGATCTGCTCGAGCATCCTTGATGTTTGAGGCCGCTCTCACTAGGTGATAGTGGTAGGCGGTTAGTTCTTCCTGCGTGGCTCCTGCCGCAGGTGGCTGACTCGTCCGCATGGATTCCTTGGCTTTCTTCCAAGCTTCCCGCGAGACGGCGATTATATTGCGCTCTCTTGCGCTGAGCTCGGTTTCCGATGGTTGTTCTGATCCTGCCATGCAGACCTGGGCTAGTCGTGGCCCGTGCGTCCTAGGCGCAGATCGGAAGGCATCTTGTACCCGAGAAGGTTCCTCCATCGAGAGGGTGTGGTAGTCGATTGCGTTGTAGCGGACGGACTCGCCGCTTCTTCCCGTAGGGAGGTGTGAGTTGACGGCTCCGGATTCAGTCTCGGATTCATCCGAGAAGTGGAGGATCCCGTCTCTATTCGCCAAGAAGTTGAAGCTGCCGAACGTCAGGGTGACGCTCTTCTCCAGATCCTCGAACGCCGGTCTCGATTCCGGCGAGTGAGGTGTGACCATGATAGATCCGATCCGTATAGGATTGTTCGGAGTCGTAGTCGATGGTTTCCAACGAGAGTTGGATGTTGATGAGGCCGAAGATGCCGGTGATCCAGCGCCCGCGCTCCCCACGGTCGGCGCCAATTGTCGAGACTCTAACTCCACAAATCCCTTAGGTGACCCTATCGGGTTTCGACTAGGAGAAGCCATGAGCGCTGGTGGAATCGTCGGCTTGATAGGGGGGGAAGATTTTACCCAGGTTCGGGGCCCTCGAAGAGGTAATACCCTTACTCCTGCCTTCTGTCGATCTGTATTAGATGATTAGATCGGTTACAAGGTGCTCGAATCGAGAGTTGATCTCGAGTTTCAAGGCTTTTGTGGTCGTGCGGTAATACCTGGTCCTCTCCTTGGGGGCTCTCCTGGCCTTTATATAGATGGCCAGGTCTCGAGTTCTACCCGGAGAGGATTCTAACCCTAGCTTAGGTCGGTTTACAAGTTTCCTAACTTAACCCGCAAGTTTAATGCGGGTGGGCTTCAGGTGGGCCTTCTGGAATCTTCCAAGGGCGCCTCTTTTTGGGCCTTGACCTTGGGCCTGAGAGGGGGTGTCCTTACCCACAGGGTCCAAGATCCATGCCTTCGTCAGGGCTAGACGCAGGTTCCGTCTTTTTCTACACCGGGGCTAGTGTATCTCCGGAGAGGGGACCCGGAGCGTCGGGATCCCACCTAAACCTATGTTTTGCCATGGCATGTGTGTTAGATTGTATCATGGGTGTTGGGTGCCAAAGATACCATCACTCTCTGTGCCGGGGCCTCACCGACGTCGGATTCTCTCTCGCGGGTTCCAGGACTACTCACACCCCGAAACTCCCGGATCTGACGTAACGGGGGGAATCTTGCAAGTAGGTGGGCCCTACCATTGTCAATGGTGTTCCTTGGGCCTAACATGACACAACCAAGCAACCATTTCCACTTTGCTACCCACTTCCGACTCACGCAGAGGGGGCTGGACGCAGGTTCCGTCTTTTTCTACACCGGGGCTAGTGTATCTCCGGAGAGGGGACCCGGAGCGTCGGGATCCCACCTAAACCAATGTTTTGCCATGCCATGTGTGTTAGATTGTATCATGGGTGTTGGGTGCCAAAGATACCATCACTCTCTGTGTCGGGGCCTCACCAACGTCGGATTCTCTCTCGCGGGTTCCAGGACTGCTCACACCCCGAAACTCCCGGATCTGACGTAACAGGGGGAATCTTGCAAGTAGGTGGGCCCTACCATTGTCAATGGTGTTCCTTGGGCCTAACATGACACAACCAAGCAACCATTTCCACTTTGCTACCCACTTCCGGCTCACGCAGAGGGGGCTGGACGCAGGTTCCGTCTTTTTCTACACCGGGGCTAGTGTATCTTCGGAGAGGGGACCCGGAGCGTCGGGATCCCACCTAAACCTATGTTTTGCCATTCCATGTGTGTTAGATTGTATCATGGGTGTTGGGTGCCAAAGATACCATCACTCTCTGTGCCGGGGCCTCACCGACGTCGGATTCTCTCTCGCGGGTTCCAGGACTGCTCACACCCCGAAACTCCCGGATCTGACGTAACGGGGGGAATCTTGCAAATAGGTGGGCCCTACCATTGTCAATGGTGTGCCTTGGGCCTAACATGACACAACCAAGCAACCATTTCCACTTTGCTACCCACTTCCGGCTCACGCAGAGGGGGCTAGACGCAGGTTCCGTCTTTTTCTACACCGGGTCTAGTGTATCTCCGGAGAGGGGACCCGGAGCGTCAGGATCCCACCTAAAACTATGTTTTGCCATGCCATGTGTGTTAGATTGTATCATGGGTGTTGGGTGCCAAAGATACCATCACTCTCTGTGCCGGGGCCTCACCGACGTCGGATTCTCTCTCGCGGGTTCCAGGACTGCTCACACCCCGAAACTCCCGGATCTGACGTAACGGGGGGAATCTTGCAAATAGGTGGGCCCTACCATTGTCAATGGTGTTCCTTGGGCCTAACATGACACAACCAAGCAACCATTTCCACTTTGCTACCCACTTCCGGCTCACGCAGAGGGGGCTAGACGCAGGTTCCGTCTTTTTCTACACCGGGGCTAGTGTATCTCCGGAGAGGGGACCTGGAGCGTCGGGATCACACCTAAACCTATGTTTTGCCATGCCATGTGTGTTAGATTGTATCATGGGTGTTGGGTGCCAAAGATACCATCACTCTCTGTGCCGGGGCCTCACCGACGTCGGATTCTCTCTCGCGGGTTCCAGGACTGCTCACACCCCGAAACTCCCGGATCTGACGTAACGGGGGGAATCTTGCAAGTAGGTGGGCCCTACCATTGTCAATGGTGTTCCTTGGGCCTAACATGACACAACCAAGCAACCATTTCCACTTTGCTACCCACTTCCGGCTCACGCAGAGGGGGCTAGACGCAGGTTCCGTCTTTTTCTACACCGGGGCTAGTGTATCTCCGGAGAGGGGACCCGGAGCGTCGGGATCCCACCTAAACCTATGTTTTGCCATGCCATGTGTGTTAGATTGTATCATGGGTGTTGGGTGCCAAAGATACCATCACTCTCTATGCCGGGGCCTCACCGACGTCGGATTCTCTCTCGCGGGTTCCAGGACTGCTCACACCCCGAAACTCCCGGATCTGACGTAACGGGGGGAATCTTGCAAGTAGGTGGGACCTACCATTGTCAATGGTGTTCCTTGGGCCTAACATGACACAACCAAGCAACCATTTCCACTTTGCTACCCACTTCCGGCTCACGCAGAGGGGGGCTAGACGCAGGTTCCGTCTTTTTCTACACCGGGGCTAGTGTATCTCCGGAGAGGGGACCCGGAGCGTCGGGATCCCACCTAAACCAATGTTTTGCCATGCCATGTGTGTTAGATTGTATCATGGGTGTTGGGTGCCAAAGATACCATCACTCTCTGTGCCGGGGCCTCACCGACGTCGGATTCTCTCTCGCGGGTTCCAGGACTGCTCACACCCCGAAACTCCCGGATCTGACGTAACGGGGGGAATCTTGCAAGTAGGTGGGCCCTACCATTGTCAATGGTGTTCCTTGGGCCTAACATGACACAACCAAGCAACCATTTCCACTTTGCTACCCACTTCCGGCTCACGCAGAGGGGGCTGGATGCAGGTTCCGTCTTTTTCTACACCGGGGCTAGTGTATCTCCGGAGAGGGGACCCGGAGCGTCGGGATCCCACCTAAACCAATGTTTTGCCATGCCATGTGTGTTAGATTGTATCATGGGTGTTGGGTGCCAAAGATACCATCACTCTCTGTGCCGGGGCCTCACCGACGTCGGATTCTCTCTCGCGGGTTCCAGGACTGCTCACACCCCGAAACTCCCGGATCTGACGTAACGGGGGGAATCTTGCAAGTAGGTGGGCCCTACCATTGTCAATGGTGTTCCTTGGGTCTAACATGACACAACCAAGCAACCATTTCCACTTTGCTACCCACTTCCGGCTCACGCAGAGGGGGCTGGACGCAGGTTCCGTCTTTTTCTACACCGGGGCTAGTGTATCTCCGGAGAGGGGACCCGGAGCGTCGGGATCCCACCTAAACCTATGTTTTGCCATGCCATGTGTGTTAGATTGTATCATGGGTGTTGGGTGCCAAAGATACCATCACTCTCTGTGCCGAGGCCTCACCGACGTCGGATTCTCTCTCGCGGGTTCCAGGACTGCTCACACCCCGAAACTCCCGGATCTGACGTAACGGGGGGAATCTTGCAAATAGGTGGGCCCTACCATTGTCAATGGTGTTCCTTGGGCCTAACATGACACAACCAAGCAACCATTTCCACTTTGCTACCCACTTCCGGCTCACGCAGAGGGGGCTAGACGCAGGTTCCGTCTTTTTCTACACCGGGGCTAGTGTATCTCCGGAGAGGGGACCCGGAGCGTCGGGATCCCACCTAAACCAATGTTTTGCCATGCCATGTGTGTTAGATTGTATCATGGGTGTTGGGTGCCAAAGATACCATCACTCTCTGTGCCGGGGCCTCACCGACGTCGGATTCTCTCTCGCGGGTTCCAGGACTGCTCACACCCCGAAACTCCCGGATCTGACGTAACGGGGGGAATCTTGCAAGTAGGTGGGCCCTACCATTGTCAATGGTGTTCCTTGGGCCTAACATGACACAACCAAGCAACCATTTCCACTTTTCTACCCACTTCCGGCTCACGCAGAGGGGGCTGGATGCAGGTTCCGTCTTTTTCTACACCAGGGCTAGTGTATCTCCGGAGAGGGGACCCGGAGCGTCGGGGTCCCACCTAAACCAATGTTTTGCCATGCCATGTGTGTTAGATTGTATCATGGGTCACTACTAGGGAAAAGCTTACCCGTGACGCACCATTTTGCTTATCCGTGACGCACCTAGGCGCGTCACGGCTATCACGCCGCGCCTATGGGTTTAGCCGTGACGCACCTAGCAGGTGCGCCGCGCCTATTTATACCCGTGACGCACGGGCTCGGTGCGCCGCTGCTATTGCGAGGCGCGTCACGCCTAACTCCGTAGGTGCGCCACGGCTAGTAATTTAGGTGCGTCACGGCTATTCTATGCTGTATTTTTTTTTAAAATGCAGTACCGTATTTATACAGGTATATACAGCTCAAATACAGAAGAATGTCAGTACACAAAATACAGAAGAATATCAGTAGTACAGGTATGCAATTGATAGAATAAATTTTCATAGCAGAAATATTACATAGTCTCGAAAACAAACATATATACTACTAATAAATCCAGGAGTTAATCTCGAAAACAACCATATTACATATTCTCGATCATCACCACATAATCTATCGAGCGGGCGCGGATGTAGTCGATGACCATCATCATGTCCAAGTTGGCGATGTCACTATTCCTCATGGTGATCAGAATAGCTCGGCCAACCTCCATACCACCTCTTGCGGAATGGAACTGCCTCCATGCTTGAGAGTTGAGGATGACCCGACCATCAGCGTTATCCCTGGTGATCAGAACTACGGTGACAGGTCCTGATTCTTCACGGCGTACTCCAATGGTACCCATATGCTCCATGCCAGCACTGTCCGCTACCGCCAAAGGTATTTTCTACAACACACAATTCTAAGAAAGAATAAAAGCACAATGTCAAATACCGGATAAGAAAGTGTTAAGAACATAAGCAACTATACGAATAAGAAAGTGTTAAGAAACATACCATGACATGTCCATTGGAGATGTTAGTGTTGGTGATGCGATGCACGAAAGGGGACCCGATGTAGCTATCTATCTGGGCAAGTTTCTGAAGGACACGGTCCTTCTCAAACTCGCTAAGATTCGCTCTTTGAGCAACCACCACATGTTTCCATGGGTCCTCCTCGTCCATATCATCCTCAGTGTCCATATCCTCGGTGTTCTCAGTTTCCTCCTCACTCCCGCCATCCTCGCTCGCAATCCCGCCCATATACACAATTTTGATGCGAGGTTGCGGTCCTTCCATAGAGAAGTGAATGTAATCACCTCCGCTTAAATTGTACGTGGCGATGAGAGCCTGCAATGCTTGCCCGCAGAAGTAGGTCTTCGTTCTTTCTTTTTTCACTCGAAGAATGTAGGTGGTCCCGTGAACATTGAAATCCACGTTACTGCCAACTAACTCGTTGAATTCTTCGCGAATATTGCAAGGTAGAATCTAAAAAAGAAATATAAAGAATATTTTGTTAATAAACACAAGTCTCAAGCTAGATAGTAAAACGAAAGAACAAGTTAACATAAAAGGAATTGTTAATTACCAACGAATCAACGTCACCGTCGTGGAGCTGAAGCATAAAAGAAGTCCCAGTGAATCGTCCTTGGGCACATCGAGACCGACATACTTCGCAAGCCATGTTCTATTAAATTAAGAAAGTACACATAGAGGTTAGAGGAGCATAGCTATCACAAAACAAAGACAAATGGCAGAACCTACCTATCACAAAACAAATGCAGAAAGGCTATCTACTTTAATGGAATATCCAAAAACAAAGCAACACTTGGGGACATAGACCATTGATTTGTCATGGAAATACGCATTATTGAAAATTAAATGTGACAGATAACATCCGACATTGCTCCTATCACGGGAAAATGGCTAAGTCCTAAATTCACGGGAAAACTTCGGCATGACCTTTGCTAATTCTCTAACACTAGAGTGCCCGATTCTCGCCGAAACGGAAATTAATCAACATTTCGGCGAAAATGGGCAACTCATTTGAATTCCCTGCAAAGTTTTAAACGGCTCGATGGCCGGACAGATTTCCAAAACAAGATTCACAAGATTCACAAATGCACAAATCATCCTTACAACTCTCTAAACACCGGGATTCATCAACAGATCACATGTCATCTCCGTGGGGATAGAGCTATTTGCTTCAACACTCTGGCCTCGTACTATCTTTGCTCCTAGCTACCTAAATAGACCACAAGAAAGTTTGCGGTGCCAATAGACCACAAGAAAGTTAAATAATTGGCAAATAATGGTCTTATAAGCATGACTCTTCCAAACTTTATTGGAAGTCAGCAAATACATAATTGATAATGTTTAGCAGAACCATGGAAATATATGTAGCACCTTTCTTGCACATCCTAAACCGGCTTTCTAGTAACATAGGTAGGCATGATGATTATGCACAATCCAGCGACCGACCGAGGATTTCATCACCTCTTGGAAAAAAGAAAAAATGTAAACATGTTATTTATCTGTATATCAAAGCTGCCTAATTACATCCTTCCCAATGTACAAAATGACCAAATCACAAGACATATAGGATGTTTCAGTTCACAGCTAAAGGCATTCAATTCTCTTTTATAACAAAGGATTGCAGCTTTGTAAAAGCTTAAATGAGTATATTTTTTTTCCTTTATGTAACCAGGAACAACTCAGGGCTGAACCTAGACATCAAACTCATATTCGAATAAATTGATTCACTTTTCCTCCCATGCTAAAGAATCTACATCAATCTACTATGAAAAAAAATAGCACCGGCCATCTCTGTGCTTGTCCTTCCACCAGGAGAATGATCGACGCTTACTTTGTGAAGGAGATGGACCGTGATTGTGAATCGTCTCTGCTTAACATTTGTCACTGGTTGAAAGAGACAGATATCACCCTCCCTAACATCATTGTCGCAGATAAACTTGCTAAGAGATAGGTCGCACCGGCCAGCACAAGACACGCCAGATGGCCTGACGTGGAATTTGCATTCCCAAATCTTGTTCTTCCTAGGAAGCTGAAGAGTGATATTTGTATCTTCACATGGGAAGTACTTGAGTGCATAATCCTTACGTATGTCCTAATTGAAAAAGGGCAGAATGTGATGGTGTGATAGTGATACTGTGAAGCTTGTTTATCTAATAGCTTAAGTACTCAGGACTTCTGATTAACTGTCAAAAATGCTGAATGCACGTGACATTAACTGAAACATAAGGCAACAGTACATTTGATTTAGTAATCTAAATGCATTTTCTCGAAACATATCTTTCAGAGGTTTGTTAGGTTTGTTAGAGGCTCTCCAAATAGCATTGTTTTAGGAGAAATAGAATGTGCCTATTTCTTGCATGATCGCAGATGAAAACAGAAAAATAGGTAAAGAAGAAAAAACTTTGTTCGTCTATGCCGCTGTTCGTCGGGCGGGATCGAGGAGAAGGGGAGGGAGAGGACTAGGGGGCGGGATCGAGGACTAGGGGGCGGGAAGAAACCTAGGGGGCGGAATCGAGGAGAAGGCCGAGGGAGAGGACTAGGGGGCGGCGCACCTTTGTTCGTCGGGCTTCGCGGTCGATGGAGACGGGACGACGACGGCGCAGTGGTCGACGGCAGTGACCTGGTCCTGCGCCTGCTCCTCCTCCTCCTAGGTCGATGCAGAGGCGAGGTGGTGGCGGCGACTAGAGGGAGGGCAGAGGCGTGGATGTGGATCGAGGAAGAAGGAGAGGACGGGCCAGTCCTAGTATAGGCAAAAGGATAGCCGTGACGCACCAATGGAAGGTGCGCCGCGGGTATCTAACATAACCGTGACGCACCACTGCCAAGGTGCGTCGCGGGTATGCCTCGGAGGCTCGCCACCCCGGCCACACACGTAGGCGCGACGCGCCGTATGTTTGGTGCACCGCGGGTATGCCTTTAGGCGCGACGCACGAAAGTGTGGTGCGCCGTGGGTAATAGGCGTGACGTGCCAAATAAGAAGTGCGTCACGGGTATCATCACTCCTATAGCCATTTTCCTAGTAGTGGGTGTTGGGTGCCAAAGATACCATCACTCTCTGTGCCGGGGCCTCACCGACGTCGGATTCTCTCTCGCGGGTTCCAGGACTGCTCACACCCCGAAACTCCCGGATCTGACGTAACGGGGGAATCTTGCAAATAGGTGGGCCCTACCATTGTCAATGGTGTTCATTGGGCCTAACATGACACAACCAAGCAACCATTTCCACTTTGCTACCCACTTCCGGCTCACGCAAAGGGGGCTGGACGCAGGTTCCGTCTTTTTCTACACCGGGGCTAGTGTATCTCCGGAGAGGGGACCCGGAGCGTCGGGATCCCACCTAAACCTATGTTTTGCCATGCCATGTGTGTTAGATTGTATCATGGGTGTTGGGTGCCAAAGATACCATCACTCTCTGTGTCGGGGCCTCACCGACGTCGGATTCTCTCTCGCGGGTTCCAGGACTGCTCACACCCCGAAACTCCCGGATCTGACGTAACGGGGGAATCTTGCAAGTAGGTGGGCCCTACCATTGTCAATGGTGTTCCTTGGGCCTAACATGACACAACCAAGCAACCATTTCCACTTTGCTACCCACTTCCGGCTCACGCAGAGGGGGCTAGACGCAGGTTCCGTCTTTTTCTACACCGGGGCTAGTGTATCTCCGGAGAGGGGACCCGGAGCGTCAGGATCCCACCTAAACCTATGTTTTGCCATGCCATGTGTGTTAGATTGTATCATGGGTGTTGGGTGCCAAAGATACCATCACTCTCTGTGCCGGGGCCTCACCAACGTCGGATTCTCTCTCGCGGGTTCCAGGACTGCTCACACCCCGAAACTCCCGGATCTGACGTAACGGGGGGAATCTTGCAAGTAGGTGGGCCCTACCATTGTCAATGGTGTTCCTTGGGCCTAACATGACACAACCAAGCAACCATTTCCACTTTTCTACCCACTTCCGGCTCACGCAGAGGGGGCTGGACGCAGGTTCCGTCTTTTTCTACACCAGGGCTAGTGTATCTCCGGAGAGGTGACCCGGAGCGTCGGGATTCCACCTAAACCAATGTTTTGCCATGCCATGTGTGTTAGATTGTATCATGGGTGTTGGGTGCCAAAGATACCATCACTCTCTGTGCCGGGGCCTCACCGACGTCGGATTCTTTCTCGCGGGTTCCAGGACTGCTCACACCCCGAAATTCCCGGATCTGACGTAACAGGGGGAATCTTGCAAGTAGATGGGCCCTACCATTGACAATTGTGTTCCTTGGGCCTAACATGACACAACCAAGCAACCATTTCCACTTTGCTACCCACTTCCGGCTCACGCAGAGGGGGCTGGACGCAGGTTCCGTCTTTTTCTACACCGGGGCTAGTGTATCTCCGGAGAGGGGACCCGGAGCGTCGGGATCCCACCTAAACCTATGTTTTGCCATGCCATGTGTGTTAGATTGTATCATGGGTGTTGGGTGCCAAAGATACCATCACTCTCTGTGCCGGGGCCTCACCGGCGTCGGATTCTCTCTCGCGGGTTCCAGGACTGCCCACACCCCGAAACTCCCGGATCTGACGTAACGGGGGGAATCTTCCAAATAGGTGGGACCTACCATTGTCAATGGTGTTCCTTGGGCCTAACATGACACAACCAAGCAACCATTTCCATTTTGCTACCCACTTCCGGCTCACGCAGAGGGGGCTAGACGCAGGTTCCGTCTTTTTCTACACCGGGGCTAGTGTATCTCCGGAGAGGGGACCCGGAGCGTCGGGATCCCACCTAAACCTATGTTTTGTCATGCCATGTGTGTTATATTGTATCATGGGTGTTGGGTGCCAAAGATACCATCACTCTCTGTGCCGGGGCCGCACCGACGTCGGATTCTCTCTCGCGGGTTCCAGGACTGCTCACACCCCGAAACTCCCGGATCTGACGTAACGGGGGGAATCTTGCAAATAGGTGGGCCCTACCATTGTCAATGGTGTTCCTTGGGCCTAACATGACACAACCAAGCAACCATTTCCACTTTGCTACCCACTTCCGGCTCACGCAGAGTGGGCTAGACGCAGGTTCCGTCTTTTTCTACACCGGGGCTAGTGTATCTCCGTAGAGGGGACCCGGAGCGTCGGGATCCCACCTAAACCTATGTTTTGCCATGCCATGTGTGTTAGATTGTATCATGGGTGTTGGGTGCCAAAGATACCATCACTGTCTGTGCCGGGGCCTCACCGACGTCGGATTCTCTCTCGTGGGTTCCAGGACTGCTCACACCCCGAAACTCCCGGATCTGACGTAACAGAGGGAATCTTGCAAGTAGGTGGGCCCTACCATTGTCAATGGTGTTCCTTGGGCCTAACATGACACAACCAAGCAACCATTTCCACTTTGCTACCCACTTCCGGCTCACGCAGAGGGGGCTAGACACAGGTTCCGTCTTTTTCTACACCGGGGCTAGTGTATCTCCGGAGAGGGGACCCGGAGCGTCGGGATCCCACCTAAACCTATGTTTTGCAAGGCCATGTGTGTTAGATTGTATCATGGGTGTTGGGTGCCAAAGATACCATCACTCTCTGTGCCGGGGCCTCACCGACGTCGGATTCTCTCTCGCGGGTTCCAGGACTGCTCACACCCCGAAACTCCCGGATCTGACGTAACGGGGGGAATCTTGCAAGTAGGTGGGCCCTACCATTGTCAATGGTGTTCCTTGGGCCTAACATGACACAACCAAGCAAACATTTCCACTTTGCTACCCACTTCCGGCTCACGCAGAGGGGGCTGGACGCAGGTTCCGTCTTTTTCTACACCGGGGCTAGTGTATCTCCGGAGAGGGGACCCGGAGCGTCGGGATCCCACCTAAACCAATGTTTTGCCATGCCATGTGTGTTAGATTGTATCATGGGTGTTGGGTGCCAAAGATACCATCACTCTCTGTGCCGGGGCCTCACCGACGTCGGATTCTCTCTCGCGGGTTCCAGGAACTACGATTATTTTTAAATTTTACGACTAGATTGAAATTCGAAGGAAGCGGGATACACGACAGTACGTGGATCTAAACATTCTAGGATACATGGACAAACCATTTGTCCCAGCCATCTTGTGGCTCAGGTCTAGTCATACTCCTGCCTAGGCGTATAATACATGTACTCGTAGTCGTCAAAGTCGCCGCCGCAGTCGTCACTGTCGTCAGATGGGGGCTGAAATGTCGATGGGGGAGCACGCCTGGACTGCGGGTAGCGCAGGCGGGGGTTATCGCCGTTCCTTATGTAGTTCATGACGCCCTGGAGAGTCCGGCCGCGCCACCACAGCCGACGACCAGCCTCGTTGAAGTTCGAAGGAGGCGGGCTGTCCTCCTCGTACATGGCGAGCGCCCTCTCACGCCGATTGAAGAAGAAGACGTCCCAACCTGCGCGGTAGTTGGGATTCCATTGGGGATACGTCCGCTGCTCCGGTGTCAGCTCGAAGTAGTAGTGGTTCGTGATGGCCGCCCGGCGCGCCACACCTCGAGGGACAGGAGGGACCGGCACGCCTCCGACGCTCAGCATCCACCCGGCGGGGACGCCGTACCCGGGAGGGCAGGGGTAGTTTGAGGCGCAGAGCTCCTCCGCCTCCGAGTAGGTTAAAGTGGGTACGGTGGAAGACATGGAAGAGTTGGCGCGAAGAAATGGAAGAGTGTGCTGGGTTGTAGATATGTGCTAACGAGCTAGATGCATGTGTGTTTATATAGTGAGAAGAAGCACACGGATCGTGTGTTTTCTTTGAGGTCTTCGGAGCCGTTGCATCTTTCAAGTGATTGTGAGCCGGTGGATCAAAGATAGGCACACTGATTGTGTGCTTGTTTCAGTTCTTTGCCGAGTGTCATATCACGGGACACTCAGCAAAGCTATAAACTGCGCGGGAGGAGTTGGCGCGAAGGGAAAATCTTTTGAGGGAACATTTTTTTGCCGAGTACCCCCCTAGACACTCGGCAAAGATTCGAAAACTACGCGGGAAGAGTTGGCGCGAAGCCACGAAATTTTCAGAGCCGAGTTTGCCGAGTGGTGCACGACGGCACTCGGCAAAGATTCTTAGTATGCCGAGTCCCCGTTACGAAAACACTCGGCGAACCCACGCCACCGTTCCATCACGGTCGAAACGCACGGTTCGCCACGTGTCAAGGGTGTGTGCCGAGTGTTGTGTTTTTGCCGAGTGTTTTCTTCTGATTCACCGTCGTTTATTTGTACGCCGAGTATGCCCTGCATGGGACACTCGGCACAAACGTGCTACGCCGAGTGTTTCCTCTACGCCGAGTGTCGTGTGCAGGGCATACTCGGCATAGTCTCGTTTCGCCGAGTGTTCTTTGTTGCCGAGTGTTTGTTGGGCAGGTGTCGGCGTACAGAGCGGTGTGCCGAGTGGCCCGTGATTTGGCACTCGGCAAAGCCTATATGACTCGGCGATAATCGATTTTCCAGTAGTGATGGGTGTAAACTATATGATAAGTTTGTGGTGGCACAAACATAATAAAAGTGTTTACACCCTGCGATAAATCTCAACTGTTTCCATGGGTGTAGACTATATGATAAGTTTGTGGTGTCACTTCCCTGCGAGGAAGCTGTTGGGATTCCCCACGGATCGAATCACATAAGACTAGACGAACACACGCACACAAATATTTTTGCCAAGGGCGCTTGTCGCACCCGTGTTTTTCCTCTTCTATACCTAATAATAAAGGCATTAAGGTTTCCCTGATTCGGTTTGGTTTGGTAGGTCATTGAAACTACCCTTAAATTTAGACACAAATTACCCACCCTGCCATCGATAATCTTACTATACAATTTAATTCGTGTTGACGAACGTCTCTCGGCTCCCCGTTCGGCCGGTCCGTTCCGCATACTTAATTTTGGCGCTGCTAATTGTCCGTACGCAGTGGATCCTAATCCAATCTTTTCCGGACGTGACCCAGATCTGATGTAACGTGTGCTGGCGTTAGGTGGCCCATCGGCCCAACGAGTCATTTTTGTTTTGCGTATAACGCGACGAGCCAGTTCGCTGGCCATGGTTTCTGTTTGTGAAACGGGAATTCTTTAATTGGGTATAGGTCATACATTCAGCATATGTACCAACCATGCAAATAAAAGCACACGAAATATAAGATCGATGCATGCCTGCATGCTACAATTGATACGTCAGAACTAAAAAAAAAAGACTTCCAAGAGATGAAGCCAGCTAGCGTGCATTGCTAGAACTCACAAGGGCGGTACTCATATGGCACGGATTACATATAGAGAGAGATAGTAAAAATATTACTCCGTTCGTACACGTCCGATTTAATTATTTTGGTCCCAAGATCGAATGGCAAAAGCTTGATCGTCACGGCAATCATGCACTATAGATGTTGGCAGAGATGCCGCTGCGCCGCCCCAAACTCTTCCGAACGCTCAAGCCTCTCAATGGGATCCTTCTCTACGGCTCTCCCGACACCAGTAAGACGTTTCTCGTGCAAGCCATCGCATCTAGAGCATATTGCCAAATTCTTGGTCGTTGTACCATGGGGTATACATGCAGTGGCGGAGCGTGACCAAAAGCAAAGAGGAGGCCAACAAAAATTTGGCTACCAAATGAACTCTTCACACTAATTTGGCTACAATTTCATTGTCACTTGTAACATTGACGGGTGGTTTTCAAACTTGAAAATGTGCCTAATTTCTTGATTTACACAAGAATTTGATGGCCAACAGTGATTTCTTGATTGACATAGGACCTGTCATACTAAGCGACTTGTAGTTCTGGGTGTAACAAAACGAAGAGCTAACCCCCAAGGTCCCCCGTTGGATAGCATCAAAAAAACATCAAGAATCACTCTATGGCCCAAGCACACAGAGACCAGCCATCAGCCACCCAATGCGACAGGTCGGGAAGTATTGCGGGATGAGAACTTAGGCCACACTTTCTTTGTTCCCGTGTGCTTGACAGACAACTACTAGAAAACAAAAGATTGGCCGATGCAGAGTATGTGTAGAAAAATATGTGCACTTTTGGGGGGGGGGGGGGGGAGGGTGCATCCCAGTTTCATCTCCAAAGCGCTCCGCCAGTGCATGCATGCCTGGTCAGTGCGAGGAAAACCAGGAGAAGACGATGTCCATCATCTTAATGGACCTGGACCATCCCATTGCACTATACCGCAGTCGCGATAAGATGCACGGCGAGATGGAGTGTCGCCTCCATATCACAACTGCTTAGTATTATGATGTGATTTAGTAGCGTGTGCATGTCATTGTTATTAGTCTAGAAAGATCGGAGAAGGAGTGTCGAGGGGCATGCATACGAGATACTCTCGACCTAGGATTTTAAATGGGTGGGTGAGGAGAAATAAAATATCGAGGCATTATAAATATTCTACGTTTTTCGATCACACCCGCAGTTATAGAAAGGAAGGCAAAATTTTCATGTCTTTGTGATGCTAGAGTTGGGAAAAGGATATATTAGCATGATTAACTTCTTCCCGAAAGATTTTTACTGAGATAGTAGGACTTCCAATCGACGCTGAGTCTTGTTTCTAATTGGAAAGTACTCATGCTTGTATGGTATAAACAATGTTACTCTATTATCAGAATTATAAACATATTTTTATTTTTGGTCCGTTGCAACGCACGGGCAATTTGCTAGTTATTTCTCAACTTTCTTGGTACAAGTTCTCTCACCCTTTGCGTGCTTACATACATACATGACCATGGCTAGAGCCGACTCCTACATGAATTACTATACGGACACACTTTACCAAAAGCTAACTCAATTTGGAGCACTATACTACACACTAGGAAACGTAACCAACTGGTACTAATTCAACTGTGACACTTTCCAAACTTGATTAGGAAAGATTATTCTAACAGAAGCGGCCTCGGCAGAGAAAGATCACCAGCCCTACGAGTAAGATGGCGGCCACGATGATTGCGGCCACGGCGACCGACCACCAGCTAGTGGTCGGCGCCATCTCGGGCGGCGGCGGTGCCTCGGAGTTGCCGCGAGTAACTGTCTGGTGGATGTCGCCGCGGCCGTGCGCGTTGACGATGGCGTCGTGGGCGTCGCCGAGGCCGGGGCTGTCGGAGTCCTCGAGCTGCGCGGTGGAGACGTCGGAGACGGCGACCGGCGGGCGTGGGCCGACGGACGAAGTGGGGACGGTGATCGCGCGCGGACGATAGCCGTTGCAGCAGAAGGGGCCGCAGCAAAACCATCCCGCCGGACGGAGAGGACGGAGGTCGTGAACGGTCGCTGCAGGGGAGTTGTCGGAGTCCTCGAGCGGCTCGGTGGAGACGTCGGAGACGGCGACCGGCGAACGAGGCTCGCTGGACGAAGTAGGGACGGTGATCGCGGTCGGACGATAGCCGTTGCAGCAGAAGGGGCCACAGCAAAACCATCCCGCCGGACGGCGAGGAGGGTAGCTGTAGACGGCGCGTGTCGCCGCGGGGGAGTTGTCGAGCGCCGAAGAAGGCGCGGCGTAGATGGTCATCGGTGGCCGAGCGGTGTCGGACACATCGACTAGCGGATGAGCCGCAGCGGAGGTGTCGGAGACGGCTGCTGGCGGACGAGCCGCGGCGGACGAACCAGACAGACGACCGGCGCTGGAGCATCCGGGGGAGGTGACGAGCGCAAGCAGGAGGAGAGCGAGGACCGGTTTCGCCATTGTTGCTTTGGAGAGCTGATGGTGGGGTGAGGATTCTGCGGGGCGGTGGGCGGATTATATAGCCGCGATCGAGCGGAGGTTCATGACTCCAGCTCAAAGGTTTTTCTGCGGTCTAGCTGATGGTCAGTGGTCACTGAACGTCACAAGGCAATACACACTGGCATTTCCTTTTTGGCTCTCTCTTGACACGAAATTCAGATTCAAAGCTGAAAGAATTAACTAATGGCGGCCTTAGGCAGCGCTGTACTCGCCATTCTTGCTTGGTGTTCTCAACACGTAATTAAGCTGACACGTTCAAGTACTTCAAAGGCGTAGACAATTCCGTTTTGTGAGTAGGCGTATGTACGTGTACCACTCTGCTCGGGCTGCATGCATGCTGTAGTAGAGAGTAGACAATGGAATGAATGTACTGCATGCTTGCTTGGTCTTCTCACAGCCGGAAACTAAACTACGCGCCTTTCTAAATCGATGAAAAGTGGTGCAAACACACAATCGTGCACTGCCGGGCGTTATACTAGTATAGGTACCAACTGTCCCAACCAAAATGCACACCTCCTTCCCCTCCACGCTAGCATGCATGATTGCATGTCCCTAATTTTCTCTCTCTTGGAATGAAATTTGAGTCGGAAAAACCGCCGATATAAGACATAAATGGTAAGGTATAGACTTGCAAGAAAGTAATTGATCCAAAATGTGAAGTATCGGCCTATCGTGGAGTACTCATCATAACCGAACTACTAAGCAACAATATCATGACAATGGTGCGGCCGGTGATTAGTACGTTATGTTAGGACTTCGCTAAATGAAGAATGTTATATGTTTACTATAGTAGGCACGAGACTATCGCGGCCCACATGAACACGTCGCAACTGAAAATTCCCTTCCATTTACAGGCTGTTTTCCCTGATCAGAGCACGATAGGTACACGCCACCTATTCTAGACCCTCCATTTTTATGTTGAGATTCATGCGTAATTTTTTTTTCTCCCAAAGGAAAGAAAATAGAAAGTTCAAAATTTTATAGGGGACCAATGTATTGGAAGCGCAATATACGTAACTTCGGCTTTTTGGTGCATGGTAAATATCTAAAATGTGGATTTATTTTTATTATTTTAAATTATAGTCTACAAAAAAATCAGATTAATGTTCCATACAATGTATTTTCAGTATACTGTTGACCTGCAAAGTTTCAAAATTCTATCTTCTTTGATCCAGAAGCAAAACAAAAAAAAAAAGGAGAAACTTTGCGCGCATATCTCAAGAAAAAATGGATGGTACGTGTGTGCTTATCATGGTGCTCAATTTATACTTTCCCCTCTACATGAACATCTCTCCCTCGAGGTCGATTTTCATGCATGATGCTCCATTTTCAATTTTCTTTGGAATTGCCTACTCCCAGGTCTAATTTATGAGATTAAACCGAAGACTTATAATCCTAACACATAGTTGTAGCTTGTTAAACTTGATTTATTAAGGAGGCATGTCATCTACAAACTACATCAGTACCATAACATTGGGATGAAACACGCACTGAAACCACGATGAAGGTGGAGTATGTGGTACACTTGTTACTCCTTGTAATTGAAGCTCTTTCGAAAAATAGAGTACAGGGTAGGATAATACCAAACGTCTAAGAAACACGCACTGAAACCACAGATTCGGCGACTGATCCTCTTCTGTTGCGGTCGTAATTTACCACTGATCCAGCCAGCGAATATTGCATGTAGTAGTAAGCTTCATGGTCTAGGACTCTTTAATTTTGATGAGGACTCATTGAGCCGGCACGCAATTCAGGTCCTCTTGCGTAATTGAGCCGACATGGTAGGCACGTATAGCTAACGTGTGCGTATGAATCGTGCTGTGGTTCCTCTTGCAGTCGTTCTATGAATGTGCTCTCGGGTCGCTTTTTGAACCCAGACGCTAAGCGGCGAGCTACATTTCGAGGCTTGCTTTACTTTACACACGGGTACAATGAGTTTGAATCACATGAGCTAGGAGACCACTGGATCAGCACTCGGACAGAATCTTACCAGGTATAGGCAACGCGTCAGTATCAAGGGGAAGCTGTTGAGATCCAGCAATACCTCGTGACAGTGCTTAATTTTCTCAAGAGCGAGACGTGGAACGCAGGATGCACCTTTGAACCCTTGCGAGTATCAGGGATCTTAGCCACGACATGAAACGGCCCAAAGTAGTTGAACATGAGTTTATGCTTGGCACGCGGGGCAATCGACGGTTTTGTATGTACGCTTGCAATTTCAGAAAAACCTTGAATTGTCTCTCAGTTCGGTTCCTCTCAGCGTACTTCTTCATCAATTGCTGAGCCCGCAGCAAATCATACATCAGTCGTCTCGTAGCCAACCATTGGAGATTTTGACTCCTCCGGCGGATCAATGCCACAGTGTCGTGGCTCGGGGCCATATAGAACAACAAATGGAGAAGAATTCATAGTGGAATGATGGCTTGTGTCGGTACTCTGCCATTGGATTGACCCCTGATTGTGCTGGTGGTGGTGCAAGCTTGGCTATATTTTATCAGTTTTTCGTTTATAAACTGGGTAACTATTTTCTTCTTAATCGGTGAAACAGGTAAATCTTTTGATTAGGTATAGATAAAACTATTTACATTATGCATACACAAATCTCTGCACTTTCCACCCATACCAGCGGCCGGTGTCATAATTACTGAAATTTGTCCGAGTTCATTTTTCACATCGCACAATGGACGACCTCCATATATGTATATAAACTGGAAACAAGCCGGTGATGCACGGCTCAGTGAGGGATAGACACGTACGCGCAGACCATTACATATAGGTACTGCTTAGCTGGATCACACACTCTCACGCCGTCCAAATTAAGACCCGGAGTATCGTGCAGATATATATACACACTAGACCATGTAGGCGCATGTTGCCGCGCCCGTCCACTCTAAAAGACTACTAAAAATGTTAAATTAAACTTGGACGCTAAAATAATTACAATGTGTTGATATGGTGGCTTATCAATCCAGCATCCGATGAAAGTGAGTGTGGAACAATCCAGCATCGTTCAACAAACCGTATGAAATTCCTTTCTTTAAGGAAATGGAATGTACTTTTCAACAAGAGGACACATATTGTCAGCAAAAGGAATCGACGTGATATTTTGACATATTAAGAAAATTACCTGTCCAATTTTGGTCTAAAATATAAAAATAAATAAAATGAGCAATCATCATGCAGAATAACCAAATATACCAATATTAATTCCTTTGGTTTCAGTGACATGTTTCTTATATGAGAATCGAGCCTTTTTATCACTATTAGTGCCCGGAAAAGGGAATGCATCACCCGCAAGGTAGAAGTGGCTTGCAGGCTCCTAATGAGAGCACATGGGTGATCTAAGTCAAACCCTAGTGTGACGCCCCGAGATCGGGCACTATGCAGATTTCAGCATTCCCGCCAAAATCCACATAATAACCGATTCCAGGTTGCCACTGCTGATAACATTACAACAGTTCACGAATAATCCACAACAACAACAGAGGAGGTATACAAAACGACTCAAACGAGTCAAGGATACAACTGATACAATATAAAGATCCAAATAACAGCGGAAGAAACAACATAGTGTCCGGCTACGGACAAGATCCAAATTGGACTAAGAGTCCTGAAGATAACCGATGGCGTCCAATCCCTGCCCAGGCCAAGCCGGAGGGATTCCCAAGCTAACATCGTCAGACTTCAAACCTGTTGACTGCAATGTGGAATATGCAGCCACGAAAAGGATTCGTGGGTCAGTACGGTTAAGTACTGGCAAGTGGATAAACCATACTCACAAGATACCAGCGTAACCAATCATCACAAGATACAAATACTTTGGGTACAACGGGAAGGAAGGGATTATTGCAAAGGAGCGGCAGCGGGCTGCACTAACTAACTACAGAAACACGCTACAACATCCGGCTAAAAGAAAGGGATAAAATAGCGTATCAGAACCAACTATAACTACTCACCAAACAATACCCATCCAATGTTACCCCCTACTAAGGAAGCAACCCAAGGAAACTCACGCTGTTGATTAAGGTGACATTCATTGTTATGGTGGAGGTAATCTATATTACTAGTCAAGTTATCATCGTTAGGTGTAAGTTGTCTGATTACTTGTTAGCCAGCACTTTCACCAAGTCATCCATAACCGCGGACGACACGGCTTCTCGAGAAGATTTAACCCTGCAGGGATGCACCAATTTGGCCGTACACGTAAGAATAACCCGCCAAGAACCACGTGTTGTGCGTGCGCGGCTAATCGAGCCCCCACGAAGAAAAGGGGGACCCTCATAGCGCTGGAAGACCACGCCGCCCTAAATGCCGACTACAAAAGTTCCACCCTGGCCTCGGGTTCGCACCTGCATATGCATGCATCAAATGGAAAACATGAACTAAGTGTGGCGATTTGGACGAGATGCGAATCGAGTCAAATTGAGGGGGGCGCCCATACTCGCTTCCCACATGCGGTTAGTGCGCTCATCATGGATCAATGGACAAGACGCTTTTCCTAATTAGGGTCGACACTAGCAGGCCTCAAAACCACGCCGGGCCTCCTGCCGGTGCCTTATCATCAAATTATTATTAGCCAAAACATTAACATGTTGTTGATTGAATTGAAACCCAGCTATCAAACTAAACAGGTGATAGAACAAAGGACAACAGGACTAGAGCGCAAACAACCCTAAGCATGCAACTACGACACGAGGGCCAACAAGGTAAACAAACAACAGTTAATAGGAAGTGGAAGGAAGGCAATATCATGGCTGCAAGGTAAACATATGATAGGATCGAGACACGAGCATCGAATCATAAGGCTAGCATAAAGATAACGGAAAGAATCGGTAACAAGTGATGAAAGGCAGCCATATGCAGCAAGTGAGTATACTTGCCTGGAATCCAGCAAGTAGAGGTACATCCGAAGAACTTGTCGTTGCTCACATCATCTCAACGTCCTATCCGGGAAGAAGCAACCAACTAGAACAAACACCGGATGCAACAATTACTTCTACGGCAAAAGATCCAGCATGATCAAGATATGGATGCATGACAAGTTTAAGGATGCATCAAAGATAAACTAGTTGACATGGTAAACATATTTAAATGAGCCCCTATGCAATTTGGATTGCATATGGAAAAGCCCATGAATTAATGTTGAATTAAATGATCTACAAATAACCATCATGTGAAAGTTGATTAGAATGATGCATGGATGATGAAAACAACAAGATAACAACAATAGCTTTAGTTTGAGAAGTTAAAATTGGTTTGAATTTTTAGGTTGGTTTGAAAACAAGTGCAATGCATATGATGCATGATGCTATGCGATGAAAAAGAAAACAACAAGCAACTTTCTATTTGGGAAAAACCCCGGGTGTTACAGCCGACACCACTAACAAGGGGATTGCGCCCTCACAAATCCACCCAAGGCAAGGGGAAGAGAGGTTTCAACTACGGAGTCTTCGTGTTGCGGTTGATTTCTCGGGTCAGTGGGCGGATCTCTTCTACTCGACACCACTAACAACAGTTTCTCGACACCACTAACAAGAGATTCTTGCTCGGAGTGACGACGATGTTCTTCCACCAGGAATCTTCCGATGATCGAACCTATTAGGTTAACGGCTCAGAAAACGTCCACCCACGTAGGATCCTAAAACTTTGAAAGATAGATAAGAGGGAGAGAGACTCCAAAACAAATAAGATGAGAGGAGAAATAGAATAGAGATAAGGAGAAAACAAGAATCCTATTGAGATGTTTCCAAAACAGTTTTTTTGCACAAATACTTTTTGACACTCTAGAAACACGACTGTTAGCGAGGTTATCCTACAGGCTTTGCGGACCCGTTGCTTCGATAACCATTCGTATCGAAACAACAATGGGAATCGAAAACCATGCTCTGATACCATTTGTGACGCCCCGAGATCGGGCACTATGCAGATTTCAGCATTCCCGCCAAAATCCACATAATAACCGATTCCAGGTTGCCACTGCTGATAACATTACAACAGTTCACGAATAATCCACAACAACAACAGAGGAGGTATACAAAACGACTCAAACGAGTCAAGGATACAACTGATACAATACAAAGATCCAAATAACAGCGGAAGAAACAACATAGTGTCCGGCTACGGACAAGATCCAAATTGGACTAAGAGTCCTGAGGATAACCGATGGCGTCCAATCCCTGCCCAGGCCAAGCCGGAGGGATTCCCAAGCTAACGTCGTCAAACTTCAAACCTGTTGACTGCAATGTGGAATATGCAGCCACGAAAAGGATTCGTGGGTCAGTACGGTTAAGTACTGGCAAGTGGATAAACCATACTCACAAGATACCAGCGTAACCAATCATCACAAGATACAAATACTTTGGGTACAACGGGAAGGAAGGGATTATTGCAAAGCAGCGGCAGCGGGCTGCACTAACTAACTACAGAAACACGCTACGACATCCGGCTAAAAGAAAGGGATAAGATAGCGTATCAGAACCAACTATAACTACTCACCAAACAATACCCATCCAACGTTACCCCCTACTAAGGAAGCAACCCAAGGAAACTCACGATGTTGATTAAGGTGACATTCATTGTTATGGTGGAGGTAATCTATATTACTAGTCAAGTTATCATCGTTAGGTGTAAGTTGTCTGAGTACTTGTTAGCCAGCACTTTCACCAAGTCATCCATAACCGCGGACGACACGGCTTCTCGAGAAGATTTAACTCTGCAGGGATGCACCAATTTGGCCGTACACGTAAGAATAACCCGCCAGACGGGGGATCAACCCACCAAGCGGGGTACTCAACACAACCCAACTCTTCTTCGCATCAAACCCAAAGAACCACGTGTTGTGCGTGCGCGGCTAATCGAGCCCCCACGAAGAAAAGGGGGACCCTCATTGCACTGGAAGACCACGCCGCCCTAAATGCCGACTACAAAAGTTCCACCCTGGCCTCGGGTTCGCACCTGCATATGCATGCATCAAATGGAAAACCCGAACTAAGTGTGGCGATTTGGACGAGATGCGAATCGAGTCAAATTGAGGGGGGCGCCCATACTCGCTTCCCACATGCGGTTAGTGCGCTCATCATGGATCAATGGACAAGACCCTTTTCCTAATTAGGGTCGACACTAGCAGGCCTCAAAACCACGCCGGGCCTCCTGCCGGTGCCTTATCATCAAATTATTATTAGCCAAAACATTAACATGTTGTTGATTGAATTGAAACCCAGCTATCAAACTAAACAGGTGATAGAACAAAGGACAACATGACTAGAGCGCAAACAACCCTAAGCATGCAACTACGACACGAGGGCCAACAAGGTAAACAAACAACAGTTAATAGGAAGTGGAAGGAAGGCTATATCATGGCTGCAAGGTAAACATACGATAGGATCGAGACACGAGCATCGAATCATAAGGCTAGCATAAAGATAACGGAAAGAATCGGTAACAAGTGATGAAAGGCAGCCATAGGCAGCAAGTGAGTATACTTGCCTGGAATCCAGCAAGTAGAGGTACATCCGAAGAACTTGTCGTTGCTCACATCATCTCAACGTCCTATCCGTGAAGAAGCAACCAACTAGAACAAACACCGGATGCAACAATTACTTCTACGGCAAAAGGTCCAGCATGATCAAGATATGGATGCATGACAAGTTTAAGGATGCATCAAAGATAAACTAGTTGACATGGTAAACATATTTAAATGGGCCCCTATGCAATTTGGATTGCATATGGAAAAGCACATGAATTAATGTTGAATTAAATGATCTACAAATAACCATCATGTGAAAGTTGATTAGAATGATGCATGGATGATGAAAACAACAAGATAACAACAATAGCTTTAGTTTGAGAAGTTAAAACTGGTTTGAATTTTTAGGTTGGTTTGAAAACAAGTGCAATGCATATGATGCATGATGTTATGCGATGAAAAAGAAAACAACAAGCAACTTTCTATTTGGGAAAAACCCCGGGTGTTACACCTAGCATGTTGAATCATATGACTATACCTAAGTAGAAGAAATAATATCACTTAAATTCATAATTTCTAAGAAAATGAGTTATAAATTACTTACTAAGATAATCGTGAACATATGTGGATGTTGGACGAGAGGAACAATTTACAAAGTGGTAATATTTCTAGAAAGAGAATACCAGTTAAGTTGATAGATCTTATTGAATTTTTCAAAAGTTGGTGACTACTAAAGCAAATTTAACTAATGGCTAAAACTGAATGTTGAAATGAAGTGCAACACCGAAACAACAGCAGTCCAAAACCGGTCAGAAAAAATCATCTCAGAATTATGGAACAACCCTAATCATCATATGACAAATATCATCATATGTATATGGTAGTGAAACCATATGAATTAATTACAAGTCGTTCCTCGATTTCAAATTTTTATCCAGATTTGCCATTTGTAGTAGATCCTGAGAGGTAATAGGTCGAGCACAAGTACCAAAGATCATAGAAACATACTTTCAGTTAGACGTTTTGCAGAATGCTCAGACCCAAACAAACATTTTTCTCTGTTAGTTCCTCGACAGCATGTATGTATTTCAAATGAGCAATAGCAATAGAATTGACCTTATAATTTGGCATATCAGAACAAGATCTGCAAGATTAAAGAAAGCCTTTTAACACCGCTAAAATATCGAAGCAATAACTACATACATAACTAGGAAAACTCGGCCAAAAAATATTTTTACATATACATGTGCTCAAGATTCTTCTCTCCACCCAATGTCTGATATAGAATACTTGCATATATATATATTTGGTTTGATGTATCCGTCTGTAGAACATGCCTAGGCAAGTCACTCCTATGCCATTCCTAAATTTGGTTTGATGTATCCGTTTGTAGAACATGCCATCTTACTAGTGTATTCTGTTAACCGATGGCATGCATGTATATATGACATTCTGCTATATTTACATTTTCAAAATGAAACTGCTTTGGTTAAACACAAGAGAAGGGGAACAGGGCTAGAGCGGTTAACCAAGGGATTGGGTGAGAAGTTCACCATCCAAATTGCTCAAGGGATGAACCGTCCAGAGAAGCCGATGCAGGCTGCATTGCTTGCATCAGAGTGTGGCTATATTGCAAGATCTATTCTGCCGGTGCTGCCTCACTTTAAGGAGTACAAGAAGGACCCCAACATTGTCAAGAACTTCATTGGGAAAGTTTCTGTAAGCTAACTACTTTGAACCTGAATCTCATGTTCTTGCTATGGATACCCCTGGCAATATGATTATCTGACTGCCCCATTGCCTTGTTTCCTATTTTGGTAGGCCAATTTTCACATTGACGCTACTGAAGAGACTCTTGAGAAGACTTGCAAAGACATCTTGAAGAAAGTATCAAAGAATAGACGCCACTTGATCAAGAAGGATTTCTTCAACGATGTGGCAGCTAATGAAGTTAGCGCCAAGTCCCCGGTGGAAGGCTTGTCAGACAATGAATGGCAAAAGCTGGTAGAACTGTGGTCTACTCCGAAACACAAAGTATGTATGTTCACGCGCTATGAGTTTTGTTAATGCTTGCTGTGATGTATCTTCTGCTGTTCTTGATTGTACTTTGCTCATTTTTCTATTGTAGCAAACCTGTGAAAGTGCCAAGAAAAACAGAAGTAAAGTCAAGTTTCAGCAAAGGACAGGTTCTCGATGCTACGCTGCCCACATATATCAAACTGTAAGAAAACTCATGTTTTTCAATTGGCCTAAGAATATTTTGCCTTGAAAGCTTATAGTCTGACTGCTGTCTTGATGGAAAATGTTTCAGAAGGAGGATCGCAAGGGCGAAACCTTGACTGCGGTAGACCTGTTTAAGGCTACTCATAACATCAAGAAAGAGGGTTTCTCCCAGGAAGTGCAGGCAGCTATAGTAAGTTACTTGTGCCCCATGAAAACTTATGTATTGTCTCTCCCAGGAATTGTTCAAGGCATACTTGATGTTAGATGATCTATTACATGTGTTTAAAACAGATTGTATTAGATTATATTCATAGGTTTAGATGGATTTTTTAGCAAGTATAGTTAATACAGTTCTGCACTATGCTTCTACATGACCTGCTTGTGATCTTGGTAGTATATATGTTGCCTGTTATATGATATTTTCAGATGTGTTGCCTGCTAAGGTAGCTCCAATTTGCTATAACAGAATTTTAATATGTGTATGTGTGTTGTGCATCTGTAATTGCAGAAGGACATGGAGACTATGTTGGATGATCCAGCACAAGAAGTCCAACAAAAGTCTGATGTCGATGTCGTTGCTGATGTGCTTACCAAGAAATGCCCTTCAAGCACATTCCTCAAGAATGTTGGTCTTCAATCAAGCTCATCCAGGAAGTTCAGTAAATCAGATCATGTTGTGGCTGCGCATGTCATTGAGCTAGAGGAGAAGCTGGAGAGGGAGCAAATCCAAAATGAAGGGATGCGGGCAGAGCTAGCTGAAATGAAGAAGAGGACCGAAGAAGCAGAAGTTGCACAAGCTGTACGTGACAAGGAGCATCTTCTGCTACAACAAAAGACCGACGAAATTCATGCGCAACTAGCTCACCTGATGGCGTTGTTTGGAGGCAAGGCTCTCTGATGGTAAGTTCTCCTGTGTGTTTGCTGGGTTCTTTCTCCTGTGAGCATCATGCATGCTCTGATTTTAAACTGTGAAGCTCTATGTTTGGTTGTGAAGCTCTAGCTGGAATGATTCCAGTTTCAGTTCTTTTCTGTATTGCTCAATGCACTTTCTGTCAGGTTTTCTGAAGTTTCTGTTGTGTTCCTTTTTTCAGGTCAGATAACATGAACTGGAGTTGAAGATAGAAGTGGAAGTGCAGCATTCTGTTTTTTGTTTTACTTTTTTTCGTTGGTACCTGGTGGTATCAGTTTTGCCTTAAATGTGATGATTTGAATGAACCTGGTGGTATGAGTTATGTGAACTTGGAAAGTTGTGAATGTATGACTTCTGTGAGGATTTGCATTCTGGAATGATGTGCCTTGAATATGAGTTCTGTGAGGATTTGCATTCTGGAATGATGTGCCTTGAATATGAGTTCTGTGAGGATTTGCATTCTGGAATGATGTGCCTTGAATATGAGTTCTGTGAGGATTTGCATTCTGGAATGAGTTGTAGTTCAAATTTACTGGAATTCAAATTTGTTTGTATGGATTTGAATTTGACCTATCTATATGCAATTGGGCTTAGCAGTAAAAAGCCCATGGCATCAGCCCAACTACTAGTGGGCTGTATTCAATTATAAAAAAAAAAATCGAATTTAAATGGACCAAAAGTAGTCAACAGCCAGGAAATACATGGGACCATAAATAGGCCAAGGTCCAGATTCGAAATGGATGAAAAAGGCCTAGGCCCTGACGAAATTTTACATGAGCCTTTTAACTCACAACAAATTAAAGGAAAAAAAATTATCGGGCTAAAACACTGGCAAAAAAAATATTGAGCTAAATCTCACCTTATACATTGTGAGAAACTCCTAAGATAAGTCGGTCTCAGCGTTTATGGCAAAACTATACCGTATACATTGCGGATGCCCTTAGAAATAGCATAGAAAAGCCCACCTAGCATGCGCCCCAGGCAGCAGCACCCACCAGCTCCAAGAAGGCATCGAGCCTGGAGAAGAAGAAAAAAGGGCTCCCGTCTCCACCATACCGAGCAGCCGGCGAGAAGGAATTCTTCTTATAAGTGCAGGTTGATGACCTTCCAAGCTATGACAAATCGTATGATCATATTGTAATTAATTTTCTTTATTACTTTGCAATTTTCTCAACCTTTTGAGATAATGTTGCTACAGTATCCAATTTGTACTTTTATTTATTGGCGTGTAAGAAACGTACCATCTTCCGTCTTTCACCTTTATTTTTTCGTTGGTTCAAATTTGAACACCCAAAGTTCAATTCCTGGATCCGTCCCTGGTTGGGCATGGTCTTAGCTTCCACCGAAAGCAAAGACGCAAGACGCTGCCGTCTTTCGTTTCGCCGTGGAACGCCGCCAAGGCTGCACGCATCCTATACCAGAACGGTCGGCGGGGGCGATCCGATGGATTCAAAGACCGGGAGTACATAACACAGGCATGCAAATGCAAGGCTGCGTACGTGAAACGATGTGCACGCGAGATCTGCTTTGGTTGCTTTGTACTTGCGCTTGTACCACTACCTGGTTTCACCGATCTTTCACTTTCTTCTTGGATCGCCTGGATCGATCACGCTGGCTGTGGCGTTCGAGGGAGGGTGACGCACGCGCGGGCAAAGCTAGCTATGGCGATCGTGCCGCTGTGCGCGTGGCAGTGGCGCCGGCGAATGATCAGCTGGATCTATCCATGGGTGCGCGCATAGCTCTATAGGTAGCTGGGCGTGCTCGCTGCTTGGTGCTTGCAGAGTTGCTAGTAATAGGCTTTGTCTTAGGTAAAGTAGGACGTACAGATCTGGCCTCTCTTCAGCTAGCACTAGTAGTGCAGCTCCATTTGCAATGGCACGCAGGGCCTAGCTATATTCTAGGGCCAGCTACGGTTGATGGATGGATATGTCACACTGATGCGGCCATGCATATGCATGCGAGCTTCCTCTCATCATCAGTGGGCGCTTTGTACCTCTCTCGTCCCGTGCGTGCGTGCACCTATGTATAGATAATTGGCCACCCACTATGCCACGCACTGCAGCAGCAGCAGCCAGTAGTACGATCCATCCATCGATACAGGTGGCTGGCCGGAGAGAGACAGGCCGGGCCATGGAATGAACATACGCACAGATTCCTGTCCATCATTATGTCGGAGTGATCGATCCGACCTCTGCCCTGCGGGCCCCACCTTCCATTGTCTTCAGCTAGCAGAGCTTCGTAGCTGCTCGTCTCGGCCGCAGCGCCGCGCTGCGGCCGCCGGCCAGTGTCATTTCAGGCTCCTGGCTAGGTAGCCTACCACGACAGACGGCCCCGGCCGGCCGGACCGTTGCCTGCCTGCGCGCGTCACCTTCCTCGATCGCTCGCACTGCACATATACTAGAGCACGTTTGCGCTGCATTCTGGTTCAGCGCTACTACCGTATTCGCTTCCAAATGCTCTGATTTTTGCTTCGAGTTTGCAGGCCCTATGTTAGTTTAGTAACTCCATTTTTTCCCCCTGTTTATAATTAAATCTCGATCGAATGAGAATCAATATAGTTCTCAGCTAGATGACGTCACTGAATTTAAGTTGTAACATAACATGACTAGCATTACAAGCAGCCCGACTCATTTTTCTCGGTCGCAATCCCACTATCTAACTTACAACGCAACTTTCCAACTCAAAGGTGCATAATCCGATGGTGTACAACTCCACTAAGCCTTAAGTTCAGCAATTCATTTTTTCTATTTCTTCGAGAGTGCAAAATCGTTGTTTTTTTTCTTCTTAAAAGAAAATTGGAACACACACTTCTCTATCTCATATCATAACAAGTTTTATACTCCCTCCGTTCCTAAATATAAGATGTTTTAGCCATTTTCCACATTCACATATGTTTACATGTATCTAGACAACTTTTATTATACATGTTCACTCATATGAGTGTGTATCTAGTCACCATGAGAAATAGCTAGAACATCTTATATTTAGGACGGATGGAGTAATATGAAACAGAGTGAGTTATTCTTTAAGGAGAACATCTAGTATTAATTCCACGAACACCCGCCCAATTAAGTAAAAATAGGTTTTTTTTTCTATGAGATGAGCACACATTATGGCAGAAGAGTCATCATGTTTATTGGGCAAAGAAAGTCGCAACCTTACAGCAACTCTAGTATCTGGTAGTACCCGTAAAAGTGGTCAAACCGATAAACATACAGTTTTGGTTGAAAGAAACACACCATACAGAACCTGTAAAACGGGATAAACTGATAAACCGTTTCAATTGTCGTGAATATTTTCTCCTCCGAACCCTACAGGTCCACTTGTTAGGGCTCTGTTTGGTATTAGCACAATAGTAGTACTATTCCAATCCTACGGAATCACCTCTGGGTTGATAGCCTCCAAACCAATATCTGTGAGATTCTCTCCACTAAGACTCCAATATCTTTTATAGAAAATTGCATGTAACCCATCTGGCTTTCGAGCTTTCAGATCCCCTATGGCAAATAACGCTTTCTTCGCTTCCTCCCTTGTATAGGGTGCACGAAGGATCTCGTTCATCTCCGTGGAACCCGAGCCTCAACTTCATTTAGGCGTCGGCGCCGGTGACTATCAAGCTCGATTCCACGACGAGAAGACTCGATTCGGCGTCAATCTTGGGTTCCCAGCGAGGAGGCACCATTCTGACCGATTTCGTGCGAAATCGTGGACTATGTACGCAGCCCCATAGAAGCAACTCCATAGCCAACCTCCGCATGGGAGCACCTCCGCGGGCCGAGGAGGGGGAGACCAGAGGTACAAGGGCCATGCGAGGGCCGAAGCTGAGCGGGGTTGCATGTGTACGCAGCCCCATGGAAGCACCTCCATGGGAGCACCTGCATGGCCAAACTCCCAATCGGACAACATAGATGGGAGGAGGCGGGTCGAGGGGGGGGGGCTAGAATGGCCAAGCGAGGGTCCAAGCTGGCAGGGGCGGCGATGGGAGCCAGAGCGCTTCCTCCGGCGAAGTTCAGTCTATGTATATAAACATACTCACTCGTTGGGCAAGAAGAAGTTTTACAGTATATTTTTACGTGTTTTGTTCTGCTGCGTCCAATTTCAACCCGTAATACCCGCTTTTTGCGAACTGAAAACCGTGTTTCCAGTTGCATCTTATACGGGCCCCGCTAGAGTTGCTCTTATTCGTGAAAAAGTAAAAGATCTGTTTGAAAATTCAAGAGTATTCACCAACCAAGCAAATATAACCAAGCATGCATGTTATGGCCTCGATCATCTCGTTATTTCCTATAGCTTGAGCTAATGATTCACGCATGCATGTCACCACTGATCTTCTACCAATATGTGCCCACTTACTGACTTGAGCACCTCAATTAGTAGTAGCATCAACTTGTGATTCGAAGTGAACTCCACGTCTTGCATTTCATGCACTCCGTGTCAAGTGTGATTAATTTGGGCCGACGGATTAAGCATGCATGGCATGCATGATGGCAGCTGATGCATGATGATCACTTGCAATTAAGTGGCGGATGCTTGCACGCTCGCACGATGAACAAATGCGGAGTGCCCGGCCGGCCGGCGCTTTTGTGCATGCGAATGATGGATGTAGGGATGATATGTAGAGTGTCGTCATGCATCGCGAGACCCACATGTGCACTCATCGACATTCCCGGTCGGCCGGATCATACAATTCGTGTAAAGGGATGTCCTCTTTGGCCCGGCAACTGCACAATAAACATGTGTTATTTTTAACCACAATATTTATGCCTCCTCTCAAACAAAGGAAAAAACTTAGAGCATCTCCACCGGCAACCCCAAACGGCCCACCAAAGGTCTAATGGGGTCCTGACAAAAAAAAAACCGCCGCAGCGGCACCCCCAAAAGTGTCCACCCGCCATTTTTTGTGTCCGGAACCCTAGCCCGTCCGCCAAACTTGGGGGGCTGCCTGGGGGAGTCAGACATTGTCCAGTCACCCCACCCGACAGGCGACCCCCGCCCATCAGTGACACAAACTGCCCCCGGCGTGAGTTAAGGCGTCGTGCAGGCGGCCGGTGCGCGCTAATGCCGCTCGCCAGTTCCCAATGCGACGAGACGCCAACCTGCATCACGCCAGCGAGGTACACCGGGGCACGACGCGATGCTTTTGGTGCTAGCGTTGCGTCTTCCCCATGCAAGGTATTTACGGCGTCGCCGCCCTTCGGCCAAGGATAAAAGGCGTCCCCTCCCCCTCGCCATGCACATCCTCTCGCCTCCCCTCCGTCTTCTGCGGCCGCGCCATGACGAACAACTGGGAGGCTTTGGGTACCAACCTGACGAGTGGACGTACCATCAACACGGAGGCACTGGTAGAAAATAGGGCTTTAGTCCCGGTTCGCAAAGGCCATTAGTCCCGGCCTCACAACCGGGACTAAATATGCGCGACTAAAGACTCTCCCCCCCCCCCTTTAGTCGCGCCACTTACGGACCGGGACTAAAGGCCCGTCCACGTGGGCGCCAGGAGTCCGTCGGGACGGAGGACCTTTAGTCCCGGTTCTCGTGGCTAACCGGGACTGAAGGCCTCCTCCGCAGGTTTAGCGTTTTAGCCCCCCTAAAACTGGTTTCTTTTTAATTTGTTTTGTTTTATTTCTTTTATATTTTATTTTGTGTTTTATTTTAATTTTGATGAAGTTTCAGTACACATATATATTGTACGCTACTATATACATGCATATATGAAATTTCAAACAAGAAGAATTCAATAGGAATATATAATATATATTCAATCTCGGGTGACCATATACAACTTCGAACAAGTTTCCATACACAATTACGATGGATATACACAACTTCGAAAAAATTTCAATCTAGGAGATGCATAAGGAAAAATCCTGCTAAGTCCTCTTGAATTGGTCTTCGTCGGACGCATAGTGTTCTTCTTTAGGATCGATGACATGCCTAAGGAAAAATCCTGCTATTTCCTCTTGAATTGGTCGGAAGCGAGCTTCTGGACTAAGCGTTCTCCGCAAGTTATTGAGACTCTTCCGCGCGCTATCCGACTTCTTCTTCTCAGTGGTTTCTCTCCGTATGTTCTCACAAACATAGTATCCACATAGATTGGTCCCCGGTGGCTGCTTATCCACACGAACTAAATTTCTAAAATCTAGCTGATGTTTGAATTCACCGACAATTTCTTTTGAGAACCGTCTCCAAACTCTACAGTGCAAAGAAAATTAAATGAACAAGGGAGTTATTAGCTACTGCATATTAGGAAATGAACAAAAGAGACCGATCGATATAGAGCGCAAATGATTGAAAATAATTACCTTTGCAGCATTTTTCTCATGTCGACCCAAAGGTTTGGATCTGAATCCATAGAGTCCATGATAAAAACTGTGGAGGTGTGAAGTTCAATTTTTAGCAGCATCCAGTGGAACCTGCGGACACGTTACATGCACAGTCATGCATAACTTATCGATTAGACATATCATGCATGGAGTAAACAAAAGAGAATGGGCACAAGAGAGAAACACTCACCCAAAATGGTAATGAAATAGAATATGACTTTTGAGTTGATGCTTTTTAAGAAAATTATACAAGTCTTTCTCCACGTCTTGGGGGTGACGTTGTAACATAGTTCCATTAATGATTTGTGGGTCAATGAACCCAACATCATGGATGTTTCTTATTTTGCATTCCAAATCTTCAATCTGCATAAGAGCGTACGCAACAATATAGTTAGGACAATATATATATATATATATAGGTAAATTAACAGATGCTCCATGGTGCTCATGCTCAAATATTGTCCAATTTGTACAGGTGTACATTGTGTATACCTTGAATACCTATACCTTGGGTTTGTATTTCATATATATACACTGAGGTCTACATACCTAAGTATCTACATACCTTACATACCTAGAATACGTATACACAAGTGTACGCATACCTGTCAGGTATGTATATATACGTATAAGTATATATATACTTTTTACGTATGTATACCCAACTATGCGCATACCTAGGGGACGCCTGGTTACCCGCCAAAGGAGGATTGGGGGGACGCCTGGTTACCCGCCGGAGATTGTGGATCGGGGGATGGCGTCGAATGGCGTGAAGGAGGTGTAGGTGAACCAGCACCACCACCACCACCACCACCACCTGCACCATCGGAGGCGGGTGGACTTGTTAGCCTTGGCGCCTCGCCTGGAAACATTATGTACTTCTTTTTTCATATAATGAACTGGCGCTTGACATATCCAAGTCTTCTCTCCCCTTCGGGTGTAGCTATGTCAATCTCCAGGTCCTCAAACACTTGGACTATGTCTTCCACCGTCACACGAGCATAGCCATATGGAATGAGATTGTTGTGGTGGAGTGCTCCAGGTGTACAGGGTAAAACACTGCCGGTAGCTACCTTCGTGGAAATGTTCCCCACGGGATAATGCAGATCACATTCTTTCATCTCCTTTACATCATCCACGTGGTAGTGAGCCTCTGGTGCACGACTCTCGATCATCAGTGCATTAGCACCTGCAGGCGGGGTCTCCGTGGAAGCCACGCTGCTTCTCCGCTGATGCTGGCTTCCGAGATCCGCTTCATGATCTTCATGCGGCCCTGCAGCCGTCGATCTTTCTTTCACAAGTATTCCATGCACGGTCTGCTTCAACTCACTAACTTCCGATGCAAGCTTCGCCAGAAGATCTGCATCCCGGTCCATCTTTCTCTTACGGCTTCTGTAACAGTACGGGTCATTTTTCTGGGAAACCCCTACTTTCCACGGCATTCTGCCTTTGCCTCGTACATGTCCTCCATGTTCAGCATTCCCGAGGGCATGGGTCAGTGTGTATTTCTCTCTGTTGAACGTGATCAAGCCCTGTTGAGCTTGGGTCATTGCGTCAATAAAGGCTTTTGTGGGAGCAAACGTTTTCTGCCGATGAACACATGCCCCTGTCTCCGGGTCTAGCGATCCCCCATGCCCGTACCACCACATTTTGGCTCTTTCGTCCCATCCCTCTGTACCTATAGGGATTCCTCGCGCCCTCAGGCCGTCCTCCATCTTCTGCCACATAGGCGCCGAAAGGCGGTATCCTCCTGGCCCCATAACATGATGGTACTATTTCTTATCCGCGTTAGCCTTATATTTTTCCGATATATCCTTGAAATGGTCCGATTTCTTTTGCCTCACAAATTCTGGCCAATCAACTTTCAGTTTCTCATGTTGTCCAGTGAAAATCGGAGTCTTGCGCTTGTTGACATATTCACGGGTTAATTTTTTCTTGAAGTTCCGGAATGCTTCGGCCATCTTCTGAAGAGCGAACTCTTTGACTAGCCTCCTCCTCTGACGTCCACCCGGAACCTCGTTACCGAATTCATCTTCTTTATTGTATTCCGGAGGTAGAATGAAATGTGCCATAAGCTTTCTCCACAGATCATTTTTCGTTCTCTTGTCGACAAACCTGAAACCAAGACGTGCTTTCTTTGGCTCCTTCCATTCCTGGACGGTGATCGGGACGTTGTCTCTAACAAGGACTCCGCATTGGTTGATAAACTTTGTGGTGTGCTGTAGGGGCTTGCCGGTTTCACCAGCTGATTCGATGGTATATGTTTCTCCTTCTTTCATCGCCTTGGATTTGCCACGCTTTGTCGTACTCGATCCGGCCGAGGGCTAAAATGAGAAAGAGAGTCGCGCGTGTTAATGCATATGTATTCACATTTCAGTAAGTTTGTATCACGAGAGGCTCAATGTATATATATATACCTCGCCAAAGGTGGTTGGTCTTTGCAATTCGAGATCGTCGTTTGTCGACGGTTGATCATCTTGATCATCGACAATGTCCGTTCCTTCGCCTTCTTGATCATCAAGGTTCAGATAAGAAGAGACTACATCCTCTTCTTGCTCATCTTCTGGGCCCGGCACATAAGGGATCTCGTTGGCTATGATGCCGTATATAAAACCTTTAGCCTCCTGATCCGTAAGCGGCAAGGCTCTATTTTCCGCCATATGTCACTCCTGCAGACCTGCATATAGTAAAAATTAATTAAGTATATAGGAGACTTAGCAAATATTGTCGTAGAAGGAGGGAAAACAGATTGCTAGGGTTTTGGGTGGAAGAACGATGACCACCGGAGGGGGAAAACCATACTTTAGAGGTGTCTCCAAGATTAGTTGGTCAAATGACTTGGAGAACCCCATAGCTAGATTGCATTTGATTTCTTGGTCATTTTGGTATATTACGCTTAATATTCTGAATTTATTGAATTAAAACTTATTTTCATTATTTTTTTTGACTTAGGAATATTTAGGGTTAGTAGACTTAGGGATTTTTTTTAGCTTGTTTTTTTTACTTAGGAATATTTAGGGTTAGTAGACTTAGCAAATATTAGTACAAATATATATTTAGGGTTAGTAGACTTAGGGTTAGTAGGAAATTTTTTGACTAAGGATTTTTTTAACTTTCCAAAAAAAGAGTGCAGCCTAACTTTTTTTTTTTGAGAATCCGAGTGTAGCCCAAGTGCCAGCAGCCGTTTTTTTTCTCCCCCGCAAGCCGTGACGTCAGCGTGACGCGAGCCCCCGTCTTTGTTTCGTCTTCCTCCGGCGAGGGCTAGCGCCCGCTCCCCTCTCTCCCCCGCGAGCACGGCCACGTCCACGGCCACGCACCACCGTGCACGCACGCACGGCCAAGCACGGCCACGGCCACGCACCACCGCGCCGTCGTTTCCGTCATCGTCGTCGTTTCCACGGCCAAGCACGCACGCACGGCTCCACGGCCAAGCACGCACGCACGCACGGGCACCTAATTAACCGGCGTCCTCATTTCCGATCGTCGTCGATCTCCTCGATCTACCCCTCAAGCACGCACGGGCGGCCACCTACCGGAGACAGAATCGGCGAGGGCGGCGGGCAGCAACCGGAGACGGAATTGGCGAGGGCGGCGGGCAGCTACCGGAGACAGAATCAGCGAGGGCGGCACGGAGAAGACGAGATGTGTTTGGGACTTAGAAAATTTTGGGGGTGGAAATATATAGGGGCAGCCTTTAGTCCCGGTTGGGGACACCAACCGCGCCTTTAGTCCCCCCGGGTACCATCCGCAGGCCTTTAGTCGCGGTTGGTGTCCCCAACCGGGACTAAAGGGGTTTTTTCGCGGCGTTTTCGTTCCCGCGCGGAAAGAGCCTTTAGTCGCGGTTCGTGTCACGAACCGCGACTAAAGGTGCTTTTCAAATACTTTTCTTTTTACAATCTTAAAAATACAATTAATATATCAGAAAATTCAGAAAAATAAAACTACTTCATTTTAAAATTTTAAAAATACAAATAATATATCAGAAAATTCAGAAAAATAAAACTAATTCATTTTAAAATCTTACAAATACAAAAAATATATCAGAAAATTCAGAAAAATAAAACTAATTCATTTTAAAATCTTAAAAATACAATTAATATATCAGAAAATTCAGAAAAATAAAACTACTTCATTTTAAAATCTTAAAAATACAAATAATATATCAGAAAATTCAGAAAGATAAAACTAATTCATTTTAAAATCTTACAAATACAAATAATATATCAGAAAATTCAGAAAAATAAAACTAATTCGTTTTAAAATCTTAAAAATACAAATAATATATCAGAAAATTCAGAAAAATAAAACTACTTCATTTTAAAATCTTAAAAATACAAATAATATATCAGAAAATATTGAAAAATAAAACTACTTCATTTTAAAATCTTAAAAATACAAATAATATATCAGAAAATTCAGAAAAATAAAACCCCTTTAGTCCCGGCATGTTTTACCAACCGAGACGAAATGGTTAGGGTTTTGTTCCCTCCAATCAGAAAGATTCACACACATCTTGGATATAATATATAGATAAAAAGGCAGTACATAATGGCAAGAGTGGATCTAAACCTAAAGGGAGAGCGTAGATGCATGATCGATCTACATAATGGCAAGACATTGTGGATCTGATATCTGCTAGTCATACTCCTGCCTAGGCCTATAGTACTCCGACTCGTAGTCGTCGTAGTCGCCGCCGTCGTCGTCACTATCGTCTGACGGTGCTCTGCACTCCCCCGGAGGATCACGACTCCAAGACTGGGCGTGAGGGTAGCGTAGGCGGGGGATATCGCCGGCCCTGATGAAGTCTATGACGCTCTGTAGAGTCCGGCCGTACCACCATAGCCGCCGACCGGCCTCGTGAAAGTTCCCAGGAGGCAGACCGTCCTCCTCATACCTGGCGAGCGCCCTTTCACGCCGATTGATGAAGAAGGCATCCCAAGTATGCTGGTTATCGGGATGCCAACTGGGATTCCTTCGCTGCTCCGGCGTGAGCTCGTGGTAGTAGTGGTTCGTGATGGCCGCCCGACGCGCCACACTTTGAGTAAGAGGAGGTACCGGCACTCCTCCGGCGCTCAGCATCCAACCGGCGGGAACGTTGTAGCCGGGCGGGCAGGGGTAGTTTGAGGCGGAAAGTTCCTTCGCCTCGATGAATGTTAGAGTGGGTACGGGAGAAGCCATGACAGAGTTGTAAGTTTGTATGTGTTTATGCCAATGGTGTGGCAATGCATACATATATATAGAGAGAAGAAAACATATATCCCTTTAGTCCCGGCCCTTTTTACCAACCGGGACTAAATGGTACGGGTTTCATTGGGAAACGGATCATCCCTTTAGTCCCAGTTAGGGACACCAACCGGGACTAAATGGGTTAGGGTTTTGTTTGGACCAATCAGATAGAATCACACGGATCGTGTGTTTCTTTCAAGCGCTTGTGAGTCGTTGGATCCGGGGTGTGTTTCTTTCGAGCTGTTGTGAGCCGTTCGATCAGGGCTACGGTGTGTTTCTTTCGAGCTGTTGTGAGCCGTTGGATGAGGGTGTTTCTTAACCATTGGATCAAAACCCTAGCACAACACTTTGTGAGCCAGAGGACCCTATATATAGCCCACCTTCATACACCGGTTAGTTCATCGAGCAAATACAAAACATCCGGATTCGCCATCATACGTCCTGCCGTGCATTTGGTATGCATATTGCACCCAGGAGCCACGGTGGGGTTGTATGATGGTGATACAGATTGTTTTGTTCTACATCCCCCTTTAAGGTTTGATACATCATATATTCAGTTCATCGAGCAAATACAAAACATCCGGATTCGCCATCATACGTCCTGCCGTGCATTTGGTATGCATATTGCACCCAGTAGCCACGGTAGGGCTGTATGATGGTGATACCGATTGTTTTGTTCTACCCTCCCCCCTTAACACATCCATCCATGCTTGGGAGTTGTGACGCGGGAGTTGTGACGCGTGGCCAGGAGGGCGCGGTATAAACTGTCACGCCTCGAGCGCGTCTTCTCCTCTCCACGCGCCTACTCCTCTCCACGCACTGTCGCGCTTCCACCATGCCTCCGAGGAGGAACAGCACCACCGGCTTCCGCGGCGTCCGAGTACGGCAGAACGGAATGTTCAGCGCAGATATCCGCTGGGGGGACGACTGCATCCCCCTCGGCTCCTTTGCGACGGCGGCGGAGGCCGCCCGCGCCTGGGACGCGGCGGCATGGCGCCTCAACCGCCCGCGGTCGCTGATGAACTTCAACGACTGCCACACCGTCTGGGAAGCGGAGGCCAGGGCACCGAAGCCACAGATCGTCACTGCCGCCGACCACCTCCACCTCCGCCACCGCGCGTTTCAGGGCCTAGTCGACGCCAGGGAAGACCGCGTCGTCCGCGAGTATTACTGGAACAACCCGGGGGAGGAGAGCGCCGACGAGGAGCTCTGGCAGACCCGCGCGGCTGAGCGGGCGGAGCGCCGCCTCGAACGCCACCTCGCGTTAGATGCCGCTCGGGAGGCGAGGACAAAGGCGCTGCAAGAGCTTCGTCGGGCCGACCACGCCGGCGAAGTCTGGGCCTCCAACGATCCGAGGTGGGGGCCTATCTCGGACATACCATGATGCACCTCCGACGACGACGAGGAGGTCACCGACGAGCTCAACGACAACGATGACCCGGAGGAGGTCACCGACGACGACGACGAGGAGTAGTGTTCGTCTGTTTTCTCTTTTTAATAAAAGAATTTGTATTTCGGCGACACTGCGGTGCGTTAGCGCGTCTGTTTTCTGTTTTTAATAAAAGTTATGAAATTAGATATTTTATCTCACAAGGTTTTGAGACATTTAAGTAACCTTCTGTTTTCCATGTTTTCCACTCGTTTTCTCAAATATTTTGCAAAGGAGTTAGTCTTAAACACATCAGAGATAATATAATTCACATAATCCATTCAACAAAGTTTGGTACAATAAATTATTACACATCAATTCTTCCCTTGTGTCCCCGCTTTCTTACGATTTGGCCGTATCCATGGAGCATCCTCATCATTATTATATAAAGTATATAATTAACCATCATGCATTTGTTAAACTAACTAGCTAGAAATAATACAAATCATGAAAGGTTCAAGTTGCTAACCGCGATCGCGGAGGAAAAAGAAATGACAAAGCTCAAGTGTGGCTCGGACACTTCATATCATGTGTGTTTCATGCTCTCGGGCATTTCATCGAACACCTTGTGTGCATAGGAGGAACCAAAAGCAAACCCACCACCCCTTGTGAATATTGTGAGTAGAAGTGACACCAAATATGGCTAAGTGCAGTGAGCTGAGTCCTATATTGGGATGGGCTTTTAGTCCCGGTTGGCCTGGACAACCGCGACTAAAGGCCTTCGGGCCAGCCTGAGGACCTTTTAGTCCCGGTTGGCCAGGCCAACCGTGACTAAAGCCCCTCCCGTCCGCCAGCTGTGGACCGAGCGCGCTGGGCCCCAGATTGTTGGTCGCGGGTCTCCTCCCGAACCGCGACTAAAGACCCCTATGGTCGCGGGTCGATTATTTTGGGGACTAATGGGGCGTATGGAAGGCCTATTTTCTACCAGTGAGGGCACTTGGGAGCTCTACCGGTATGGGCTCCTCGCCCCTCCGGACTACCGCATCACGAAGGAGTGACACATCTACGACAGCGGTCTCATCATCCCACCGGTCTCCCAGACGGCGAAATATCACTTTGTTATGTTTTCTCGATGCTAGAAACAAATGTATCACTTTTAAATGTATTAATATTCATGATCTTCTATTTGTGTTACTTTTCTTGATGCAAAGTGATTACTCCTACCATGCTTGGTGTCACTTCTACTCACAATATTCACCACACTTTTAAATGTATTAAAATTCTACCTACCATGCTTGTGTTTAAAGTATTATGATCTCAGCTAACATATGTTTTTACAATTTTGATGATCAAGTTTATGTTGGTAGCATGTCAACTTGGAAATTATTTGTTTTGTCGTTTATCTACTCGAGGACGAGTAGGAACTAATCTTGGGAATGTTGATACGGCATAAATGTATCCATAATTTCTGATATTCCATGTTGTTTTCATGTTATTTGCTACATGTTTGTTATACACTTTATGCCATTTTTATCGATTTTCTGGGACTAACCTATTGACAAGATACCACAGAGCCAGTTATTGTTTTCTGTTTTTTTTTGTTTCAGAAAAGTTGTTCTGGAAATATTCTCGGAATTGGACGATTCAAAAACCGGGGGTCTTATAATTCGGTCGTGCACACGGAGTCCGGAGGAGACCCGGAGGGGGCCACAGGGCCCACACCATAGGGCGGCGCGCCCCCTGGTCGCGCCATGGGGTGGTGTGGGCCCCCAGGTCGCCCACTAACGTTGCCGTTTGACCTATTTATACCTCTTGGGAAGTTAACCCTAAAAACATAGCCTTTTTCCACGAAAAACACCCGAGGCTGTCGTCATCGTCAACCCCTAGTTTGGGAGGGTTCTAGAGTTCTCCCCGGCACTCTGCTAGGAGGGGAAATCATCATCTGAGGGCTCTACACCACCATGCCCGCCTCCGGAATGATGCATGAGTAGTTCATCATTGGACTACGGGTCCATAGCAGTATCTAGATGGTTTTCCTATCCTCTTGATGCCTCATGTTCAGATCTTGTGAGCTTCCCTACATGATCAAGATCATATTATTGTAATGCTACATGTTGTGTTTGCTGGGATCTGACGAATATTGAATGCTATGTCTCTTGATTATCAATATATGATGTTATTTTCATGTGAATGTTATTTATGATCTTGCATGCTCTCCATTGTTAGTAGATGCTCTGGCCAAGTACATGCAGAAAAGGAAGCACAAATTAGCCCCAGTATGGGAAGGACCATTTGTCATCAGTAAAGCCATGAAGAATGGATCATACTATCTTGTTGACATTCGAGATACGGAGGACGACCCCGAGAAGCCGAATCGCAAAAGAAAGAGAAAAATAGATGATGAACTAGGAGAGACAAATAGGCCTTGGAGTATCCAGCAATTACGTCCCTTCTACACTTAGTTCAATTTCTATGTAAACATCTTTGAGATCATGAAATAAAGTTGCCGGAATTCATATTCATTATAAGTACAAAATATTTCCGTTTTATCTATTTCCCAATGATCTTACAAATACTCAATGTTGACCCGAATTGTGCCTGCGTGCTCGGTGTTTAAAAGCTGAATGATTCGGCCTGTTAAAGGTTAAAGGAAACTCGGATTGTGCCTGCGTGCCCAAGTTTCAGAACAGTTCCTTGTTTTCTCTAAGTTTTATCTGATTGTGTATGTATTGGGTTACTGAAACTAGTCAGTAAAAATGCTCCTAGCATAATCCATGTTTCTGAGTTTTTAAAACTGTTTGGTTCGTCCCCAGTTACTCAACATGACGATACATGTTGCTAATTGAGCCATTTTTAAACACTAGAGCGGTTAAAACACAGATACCAGATTACTTAGAAGATAAAGGAACAGCCAAACCCGGAAAAACTTTGCAAGAAGCTTGAAATCGCAAAAGGCGGAGTTCTTGTTCCGACAAATGACATGGAAGCATTACAATATGAATTACATTGTAAAAAAGCTACTATACACATCCATCATCCAGGTCAAGTGCGCCCCCTTAAACTTCTGAGTCTTCATCACTGCTATCATTCTCGGGGGCTGCGGGCACTTCTTCTTCCGGATAAGTAATGGAGATATTCACCATGGAGGCAATCTGAGTGGCGTGGCCTTCAACTTCTTTAAAGATTGCATTTATTTGTGCTTCTGTACATTCTTGAGGAATACCGGATGCTACACGCCAGGATTTTGCATCAGGGTAGTGTAAGCGCATGAGGCCAAGTGCCATTCGCGCACCACCCCGTGCAGCAGAGCGAAGGAAAGATTCCTTCGAATTTGCTACCTCCATGATGCCATCCGGAAGTCGGTAAACTTCTGAAGATTGTATACTGCTTGTGGGCAGGAATTTATTAATTAAGTGCATTCCTGCATTTCTGATTGAATTCCATATCTTCCCAAAGGCCCGGATCTTTTCCGTCCGAGAAATCCCTGGAAAATTTCCTGCTTTTTTGACAAAGGCAAAGATTAGAAAATACAAGAAATATGACATGAAAGTATTGGTAAAAGAAGTCAACTTACCAAGAACCGCGTCAATTTCATCGCTTTCTTTCATACGAGGAAATAGCATACTTTCTAAATCATTGATAATAGATTTATCCTCTGCTGCCTGCAAAGAAGCCTTGGATTGCGCAATCCCAAGGGCTAGATTACTGGTTTCCAGTTCTTCTCGAACTTTTGAAAGTTCTCTTTGAAGGTTGGAGTTTTCTTCACGAAGTTGAGAAAAATAAGCAGCGTTGGCTGTGAGCTTCTTGGCTTTGGTTAAAGCAGCTGAAAAGTAGGGACAAAATAATCCGACATTACGGCAAGATCTAGCAATGATTTTCCAGCAAAAATCAATAAACACGAAGTAAAATACCGGTGGCTTTTGATAATTGCTTTTGAGTCGACGCCAGTTCATTGCTTTTTGACTCAATAACAGATTGAAGTGTTTTTACTTCTCTGCTTTTGAGGCTAAGTTTTTTCAAAACTTCCAAGTTTATGGCATCTGCGGAATGCTGAAACATGGAAATGAAAGCCAGATGCTTAAGTTTGAACAAGCATACAAAGAAGCATTAAGAAGAATTTAGATTTTCAACTTAATGCTTGGGGGCTAGAGGTATTACCTGGCTCATTTCTCGCAAATCAGTTAAGGTTTCCTTGAATTCTCTGGCATATTCCATGAAAAGAATTCCTACGTGGTGAAGGCCATCGTGTATGACCTGGCGGGGCGAGAATGCGATATTGTTGCGGATAACTAATCCATTTTGTGGCCAAGGGCGAACCAGAGGCGCAGGAGCAAAAAACTTCTTAGCTTCCGGACGAATATATCCGAGGTCGTCGAAAGGTTCTTCTTTCACCCGGATATCATCTGGAGCAGGAATGAATTCGTTTCTGACAGGTGATTGAAAATTTCCGCCCATTGGCATATTCGTTTTCCCCCTTTTACCCGTAACTGCAGAAGGAAATTCTTCTTTGATAGTAGTTTGCCTCTTGCGCTTTTGGTTGTTGTAAAACTCGGCATATAATTTGCTGATTTCAGCATCAGAAGCAAGATCATTTTCTCCAAGTTCGTCAAACTAGGAAAGAATTAACAGTATGTTAAAAATGAAGAGAGAAGATAATCTGAGGAAACTCAGAAACAAGGGAAGGAAAGTACCTTAGGAACCAGATTTTCCGCATGATATATGGCTAGACTTTCCTCAATCTGGCTATCGGCGGCAACTATCTGATGAAGGCGTTCTATAAAATCCTTCTTGCTAAAGGACCTATCGGTGCCTCTCATGCTATCTTCCGGTCCCGTGTACTCGCAAAGAAGTCGGGAACGAAGGGACAAAGGTTGTACGCGACGTCCAAACCAGCATAAAACGATATCCTTCCAAACCAAAGGTGGTTGAGAAGAAGAAAGTTTGGCAATGCGACGCTTTATTTTCATCAGGCTTTCAGGCAAATCCTCTGTTACTGCAAGTGTCCAATTCTCGTGAGGAATAGCAGCAGAATTAACAAAGGGAGGAATCCCGGTTTCTTTGCTGGGGAACGGAATGTCTTGGTGATAAAAGAAAGAACCTAGCCAAGATTGGTCAGGTTTCGGCATTCTTATCTTTGGATACCATTCTTCCCTAAAGTTTCTGAGGATAAAAGATATGGTACCGCAGATGGGCGAAACACCGTTTGTGATGTTGTGTTTTACCTCGAAACAATAATGCCAGAAGTCTAAATTGGGAGTTATTCCAAGATACCCTTCGAAAAGAGCTTGGAAACTAGCTAATTGAAGGATGGAATTTGGAGAGATATTATGTGGTTGAACACCATAAAAGTTGAGGACATCTAGGAAAAAGGCGGAAGGGGGAAAACCCATACCTCTCGTGATATGAGAGGTAAGGAGGACGCGTTCTCCTTCCTTTGGCTTGGGCTCTGGCTCATTCTTCGAGATCCGCCATTTGCCTTTAACTATTAATCTATCCCTTGACATCCGACGAAGGAGGACGAGTGAAGTATTACTCTGATTCCAAATTCCGACAAATTCCGCTTCTTCATCAGCTCCGGTGGAGAAGCGCTCAGTGCCACGGGAGTGAATCTTGGCCCCCGCCGTTTTAGTTGCGAACGGCGGGGTTGTCGTGGCGCTTGGGCCCGCTACGTCCGCGGCGGCGGAAGCGTTTCCTCCGCCCGCCGCGGATGCAGTAGTCTTTTCCGGCCCGCCGCCGGCATGCTTGGACGACCCCAGCTGTGGATCTAGGTCGCCCAAAAGCTCGTCGATGGAGGCGCGAGCCGGTGAGGACGACGGAGAGGCCATCTTTTTCAGTGGCGAGTGAGCGCTCCGGCGTGCAAACGGTTCGTCTGGGCAAGTTCTTGCTCTCGTGCTCGCGTTTGCGTCAATGGCGTGGGCAGTGTGGAGTGAGGAAAGATTTCCGGTGACGACGAGGACGGCTATTTATAGCCTAAAAACCTCTAGATACGCGCCAACGGCTCTTTTGACCGTTGGATGTTCGACGCGTGTCGCTCGCCGGAAAATCCGGGAAACGGAACGACAGAGGAATGATGGCTATCTCCTCGTTTCTCGTGAGAATCTGTCAGAGATACGTTGCAGGGTTTCCCGCGTGAAACCAAGCGGCGCTTGCGTCAGCATGATTAAAGCGCTGATGTCACGAGTTCCTTTTCCGCGAAGGATCGCGAGAAGAAAAGCCGGATTTTCATAGTTCCGAGTTTTATGTTACCATCTCCTTCAAAAGGAAAGAAGAAAGAATCAAGACTGCTGAATCAAGTTTCCTGGACAAAATGTATTTGACGAAAGGCGGAGTTTCAGAGTTTTGATCCTTCCTGGGGGCTACTGTCGGATATATACTGAATAGGGGTATAGAAGATGGTAGACAAAAGAGCCGGACTACCAGGGTGGCCTACAAGGTAATGGGCTTAGGTCCATTGGGCGGCCCAGTAGTCCGACGCGCAGAAGCCGGATTCTAGAAGAACCCGGATCACGGCCCACGTGATCTGGCTTGGAGGAGAAGACGGATTCCTTACTTTCCAAGTTACAAGTTGAACGTAGTCTTCTAGGTTTCTGGTTCTGTAAGCCCTAATCCGGCTATTATATAAAGCCGGACGGGAGATAGATTACATAAGTTCTTTTTAGTTCCAAGGGTTCTAGGTTCAAACTCAAGCCTTACGCAACTCGCCGGGAAGTTCATCCTCGACGAGTAGCTGGATCTCTTCCCTCACATTGTAACCTTATTATACGGGCTTTAGTCCCACATAGTGAGAAGTGCAGGAGTAGGTGCGCCGTACTGTCGCGACGTACTGAACCTGGGTAAAATCCCGTGTTCTGTGTTACTACGCTATCCCGTTACCCCACGTCTCTACCGTAGTCTCATGGCACCCCAGTCTATGAAAACTACTACGATGTCTCGACATGCGCCTAATCTTGGCATCGAACCACCAAACAATTACACCGCTATGGCCGATTTTGGTGTTCGGATCTTCAATGAGCCATGGAGGGGCGTTTGGGGCGATGTCGGTGCGCTCTTAAACCATTTTGCCCATCATATATGCACAAAATGCCACCTCAACTTTGTGAAAACACTTATCGAACATTTTTTTTCATTCCTTAAAGACATATGTATGGAACATTTGTGACACGCATGCAATGCGTGAACATTTTGGGGGCACTAGGTAGGCCACAGTACTAGAATTATGGGAAAAGCTACAGAACATCCAGGGGATCCCGCGTTTCCATCCTCCTCCTCGAGCGGGCGCCACGCGTCCCGTGCGGTGGCAGCAAGCAGTGGGGCCACCACACGAAGGCTACCTCGCCCGGACTTCTCTCCTCCACACGTTCTTCTCCCATGCCATTTCTCTTCCTATCCCCTTTGCCTTCTTCTTCCTCCGTCTCTCCCAGCCCCACTCCTATAGCTACCTCCACCATAATCAATCTATTCCGAATCACTATAGCCGTGCTTCCAATGGAGTGTGCCTGTGCTACTAGCGCTCAGTTGAGGTGCTCCCAAAGGGGGGCGGTGGTGCTGATGAAGAAGGGCAGCGTTTGCTACGCACGACGTCCGGGGATGCTCCCGGCGGCGCTTGGTGTTGCTCCCGACGCTTCCCGGAGATGCTCCGGAGGGCATCCGACGATGCTCCCGACGGCGCCCGCCGATGCTCCCGGCGGCGCTCGGCGTTGCTCTCGACGCTTCCCAGAGATGCTCCCGAGGTTGTCCGACGATGCTCCGGAGGGCGTCCAAGGATGCTCCCGACAGCGCCCAACGGTGCTTCAGGCGGCACTCGAGGTTGCTCTCGACGCTTCCCGGAGTTGCTCCTGAGGTAGACGACAAATAGCATTTCTACGGCGGTGCTCTTAACGGCGCGGCGCTGCTACCGACCGTAGTCGGCCAATTTGTGGCGTGACATCTTCTCTGGATGGTGGAGCGACGTGCGTGCGGCGAAGACGAGGATATGGTGCTTATTTTTTTTCGGGAGCATGATATTTTCTCACGGAGAGAGAGGTGCGAGAGTGCGGGGAAGAACGTGTGCTGGGACACATGTCAACCTGTCGACCCGAGGATCGAAACGCGGGATCCCCCGTGGGACGCTAAGCGCTGCCCTGGAATTATTGGAAGAAGTAGCTAGGCACGTGCCGGGCGGTGGATGGGTGGACCGGTGTGCAGTACTAGAGTGGAGAGCGCGTACGGTACGGCGCGTTGCAGCATGCTCTTAACCTATATACAGATACGTACAAGTGTAGGCCGGATGACTGCACGCGCGATGGATTTTATCGATGGATTCATCGGTGCAGGTACACGGCTACCTGGCATCGAAGCACGCGGCCCGGTCGATGGATGTGGAAAGAAAGGGATCATTAAGGCTGTGTCGATCCAGCACCAACGAAAACAACAAAAATTAAAGCGTGGTAGAGTGTTAGCAGAAGCAGCAGCTCGGTTAGGCACTCGAAGGATGTGTTTTTTACCGCAAGGTAACAGTCGTCAGCACCACGCCACCGCTGCTAAAGTTGCAGCCATGCTCGCTTGAAAGCAGAGAAGGGAAGAGCAGAGCACGCCAACCCTATATCCCCAGTCCTTAGTATAAAGCGCTAACACGGTACAGAACTCCAGCTCAGCTCCCCTCCCTCTCTATATATAGCCTTCTCTTTTGTCTCTCACTCAACTCTCAACACACACACAGACAAACGGCTGGAGAGGTGGAGTGGGTGATCCAAGCAAGATCGGTCGATCGAAGCAAGAGAGAGAGAGGGTGGGGTGAAGAGAGGAGGAGGGGGCGAAGATGCTGGCGTGCATCGCGTGCGTGAACAAGGATGAAGCAGGCGGCGGCCGGGACAGGGACGGCGACACGCCGACGTGCAGGGACCCCGTCAAGTCGCTCACCTCCCAGGTACGACATTTCCCATGATGCACGACAATCTCCGTTCTACTACTATACTTGCTTTTCCATCCGTATATATACACCCGAACGATAGTCCGATCGTGAGCCAATTTGTACCAACCAGCAGGTCTCCATCGCTCTTGATCCGATCCTCGATTTGATTTTGTGTTTCCTGAATTTGTTGCTTCTGAATGTGGTGCATCCACACTCTAGCTAGTAATTGATGCCTCAAGTTGCTGTCGAGCTAGCACCGCAGAAATCGTGCGTCCGTCTGTGCTGTCATACTAGTTCGATCTGACGACGAACCCCCCAAAAACCATTAACACTCGTCAAACTAGGTATAGCACGCTGCATCATCATCGTCATCATCATCCACGTTGTCCCAATGGCCAAATGAACTAATCCTCGAAATATATATAATATTTCACTCCTGTTCTATTTTTATGCAAGTGGTGGTGATTAATCAACGACAGATATTTGAACTAAAGGTAGCAAGCTAGGCGTGATGATGGTGGTCGTGTAGAGCGCCAACAAAACATTTAGCTAGTGGGCAGTAGTGATTAGCTGAGCGCGCGTGTCAATGGAGCTTGCATGGTCAGGTCAGCAGGGTCGACATGTCGTCGCCCACCACCTCTCTGCTTTCCGACCGTCTTGTCGTCGCGCCCCCCGAGGCGGCCGGCCGCCATGGGAGCACCCCAACCCAGGCTATGAATCAATATAGACTATAGAGTAGGGGACCCCCAGGCGAACATGCTGATGAGACCCACTCATGGCATCCAGCCTCTTCTCTGGCCCTACAAACACTGCATGAGACTGTGCGTGCAGACGCCAATCCCGAGGCCCTACTCTTCATCCATCGCCGTGGGCTCCATATGCGCTCCTCCTCCCAGTATAGCTGCTCTTCCCACACCTACGCTGGTGCAGCCCCATGGACCAACGGTGCACAGTTTTTATTCCAAACGCTCTAGGGTCTACTAGTACAGTATATCTTAGTCTTTCTTCTCCTTCAAATCGCCATCTTCTCTAATTCATCGGATCAATGGATGGATCACACCAGCTCATACCAAAAAGAAAAAGAACAACATCGATCCATCCATCGGGATGTCTTTTTCTTTCGGCATGCATGGATGCCTGCCAAAGCTCCGGCTCGTCTGCTCCACCTCTCTTTACCCCGCATTCTCTTTTTGTTAATATATACAGTATATGACAGGTACAAGACCAAAATATATACATACACTCATCATGCGTCCTTCTCTGCCTTTAGCTAGGTTTACAGTGCTACCGCACCTTTTTTTTCCCTTTACTTTTTCTGCCAAATGTCTGGTTTGAAGTTCAAATACATGTCTCCGGACTCCGGATACTTCTTTCAATTCTTCATCATTGCAAACAATACATAACAAACCTTTATTGGTTAACTGCGTTTAATTTAGGCCGTATACAATGGAAGGTGCTTCGAGGCGTGTGCTTATTAAAGCCAACAAGTCTTACTCTTAAACATATGTGCCTTCTCTATTGAAAAGAGGTGGCTAACTAAGCATTTGTCTAGTACAAATAAGCAGTGTGGTGCCGAGAGGAAAACAGGTTTTATTCTTCTAACCAACTCCAATTGTAGATGGCCTAATTCACTAGTAGTCAACAATCTAGGGAGCCTTTGTTAAAAAAAATCAGTGTGTCAAACATTTAGAAAGTTCCAACTCATACAACTAGGCTCACTCTGCTCCACTACGAGCTTAATAGGACCACTTGTTCATTCCACCACATTCTTTCATCACACCTATCAGGCTAAAGTAGCAGGGTTACTTAATGTTTAAGCTTGCTAGTAGCTCAAAAAAATATTCATTAATCAAACGGATTGATTCCCTGCTCCGGCAGTAAGCTGTTCAAAGTTCAAAATGGACTGGCGCAGCAAGTTATTAGTCAATTGAAGATGGTCAAAATAAGAGGACAGACACATAGTGTGGGTGGCCCTGGTGGACTGGATACATACCATATAAACCACCAACTTTCACTTTGCGTCATCTCCTTGCAGAGGGATTCCTGGAACAAAGCATCAGCAGAAAAAAGCACGTACTCATTCCTCTCTAGAATATTTGGGTTCGTTCGATGCTTTTTTTTATTTGAAACAAAACAATAAAAAATCATGTTCAGATGCTTCTTTCCAGAAAACAAAATGTGGTGTTGGGATGCACAAAGAGTAGCCCGTGGCCACTCATACATGCATTTCCCCCTCTTCTTTTGTGACAAAGAAACTTTGATCGATCACCTCCAAAACACATACTACGTGCCTTCGTTTGTTTTCTGGAACAAAGCATCAGCAGAAAAGCACATACTCATTCGTCTCTAGACTATGTGTGTTTGTTGGATTTTTTTTTAAAACAAAACAGATAACATTGTGTTCAGATGCTTCTTTATAGAAAACAAAATGTTGACAAAGAAGCCATAGACCGTTCACCCGTTCCCCACTTCTTTTGTGACAAAGAGTGGCCGCGGACAATTCGTCCATGCATTCCCCTCTTCTTTTGTGACAAAGAAGCTTTGATCCATCGCCTTCAAAAACACATACTACGTGCCTTTTCTTTTGGTTTGTTTTCTTTTCTTTTCTCTTTGTTGCAAAGAAAAGTAGCATGTGTACATGTCTCATCCCCATGTTAGATGTTGATCGATGATGTACGAGAATTGTGAAAGCGCATAGAAATTATGGTTCATTCGTTTATTCATCTCTGGTCCATATATGTTCATCAGATGCTTCTTTCAAAGCAAAAGGATAATTTGTGCTCAGATGTTTCTTTCCGAAAAAAAATTAAAAAAATTGTATGTACGAGCCTTTATTTGTTAAACAAAAGGAAAATGGGATGCACAAAGGGTGGCCATGGACTACTCATTAATTCTTTGTTCTTTTGAGACAAAGAAGCTTTGATTGATCACCTTCAAAACACATACGTACAAGCCTTTATTTTGTTGTTATTCTTTTCTTTTCTCTTTGTTCGAAAGAAAAGTAGCATGTATCGGATGTCGCATCCCCATGTTAGATGTAGATAGATTGATGTACAAGGATGGGTGGGTTCATGCTTTCTCTTCTCAAAAGGAGAGAACATTGTGACTGAGGGAACGATCCACTGCAAAAGAGATCCCCTGGATGGATGGACAGACAGACAGGGATGGATGTGGCATATTTGCTGCTGCCTCGATCCCTGCCTCCAGCAGCAAGGCAAGAATCCAATTCCTTGTCTGGGGATCTTCAACCTTTGTCTCCTTTGCCTGATAAGCTAAAGAGGTCAGGCCGTGCATCAAAAGATGGGTTGTATCATGACAGAGGGTAATCTGACTGTAGATGAAACGTACAGGAGTGTACTGAAAAACAGAATGGACATCAGAGAAGTGTATATGTGTGGCTAAAGAGGGAAAAAAGGAAAAGCAAAATGGTTCAGGGAATCCATCCAGATTTGTCTCCACTTCCCCTAGAAGTAAGACAAACAGACGGCATGGTGTAGTGTAGTGTAGTGTAGTGGTAGCTTATCTCCAAATGAGCTTAGATCATGCTCTGAATTAATTAATTACTTACCACGTGGTAGAATACAAGGTAGTATTTACCACTTACTACTTGTATGAATTCACTAACTAAATGTGGAAACAGCTTAATTATGATGTAGAGTAGTGGAAAACCTTATGGTACAATTCAAGGTATATGTGCGGTTAAAGAAGAAGAAAAAAAAAAGGAAAAGCAAAATGGTTCAGAGAATCAATCCAGATTTGTCTCAACTGACCCTAGCAGAAAACAACGAGCATGGTGTACTGTAGTGGAATCTCCGGATGAACTAACTGATTATAATGTGGATTAATTAGTTAGTGTCCTCATGGTAGAATCAACATTTACCACTTTACTGGTATGAATCAACTAAGAAAGTGTGTAAACAGCTACCACTTGCTTAGTTTCTTTGTGCACTACTAGTAGTAAGCATTGCTGTGTGAGTGGGAGCAAAAAAGCATGTCATTGTGCTGTCTGAACTGAATAAATCAGGATTACTTACAGTGGACTGATTGGACATAAGGTCAAACAGAGGATCCATGGAGTGTAACATGATCTTTTCACATGTCATTCTCTGACCCCTAAAGGTGCAGCATCACATTTGACCGGCCAGGGCCTGCACTATAAAATGTCATATGCCATGTCGAATGCAGTCTGTCTGAACTTGATGGATGAATCTTGGCACAGTAAGACGCAAGACTGAAATTGCAGTGTATTAAGCAGCAGCTTAAATAGCTATTCATTCAACTTGTTTGGCTGCTAATTAGTTAGTGTCTTCAGTTACTGGGAGAGATGCAGTCCTGCAAATGCTACAATCTGGGAGTAAGCTGAGCGATGTATTTTTGTGTTTCAGTCTGAATTTTTGTATCTGGGGCTGTATGCTCCGTTGAATTTGATCCATGAATATGGATTGCCGTATCGAAATCTCATGCAATCTGATGTTTAATCAGATAGAGTTCTTGTTAGTAGCAGCAAGTACTATTACTAGTGACTGATGTGTTGATGGTTTTCCCATGATCGATGGTGCAGCTCAAGGAGATGGTGCTGAAGCTGTCGGGGTCGACGACACCGCGGCAGGGCGGCGGCCCGAAGCGCGGGGGCTCGCCGCCGCCGAGGGGCCGGGCGACCACCTCCCTGTACCGCAGCGGGTACTACCGCCCTGGCGTGGTGCAGGATGACATGGCCGTGCCACCCGCCACGTACCTCGGCCACGGCAGTGGCATCGGCGGGGCGTCGAGCGCGAGTTCCACGCCGGCGTGGGAGAACCGGACCAACGGCAACGGCGGCCTGGGCGGGGGCGAGGCGGCGGTGAGGGAGTGGGTGGCGCAGGTGGAGCCCGGGGTGCAGATCACGTTCGTGTCGCTGGCGGGCGGCGGCCCGAACGGCGGCGCCGGGAACGACCTGAAGCGCATCCGGTTCAGTCGGGAGATGTACGACAAGTGGCAGGCGCAGCGGTGGTGGGCCGAGAACAGCGAGCGGGTCATGGAGCTCTACAACGTCCGGCGCTTCAGCCGCCACGTGCTCCCCGCCACCCCGTCCCACGACGGCGGCGGCGACCAGCAGGAGAGGGAGTCGTTCTACTCGCAGTCGCAGGCGGACTCGACCACGGCGGCCAGCAGCCCCGCTGCCACGCCGGCGCCGTCCTGGGCCCGCGCGCCCCCGTCCTCTACCGTGTTCGGTGGTGCCGGCAACGGCAATGGCAATAGTAATGGCGGCGCGGGAAGGCAGCAGATTTTTCGCGGCCCCCTGTCGCCACCGCCTCCGTCGTCGTCCAACCCGTCGGAGCGCGCATGGCAGCAGCGGATGCAGACTGGAGGGGGCGGCGCGGGGGAAGGGGATGCGGTGGAGCCGGCGCGGACGACCACTGCCTCGGACTCGTGCCGGGACGACGTGTCCGTGAGCAACGCCAGCGAGGCGGAGGTGGCCGAGTGGGTCATCCAGGACGAGCCCGGCGTGTACATCACCGTCCGCGAGCTCCCCGACGGCGCCCGCGAGCTCCGCCGCGTCCGCTTCAGGTGATGTCTCCTCTCCCACGACGCATCGCCATCCCAGCTAATCTCCTTCTCTGAAACTAGTCATAGTGATCTTCAGAGGATGATTTCCTCCTGCGTCACTGCAAATACTGAATATCATATGAATATATGATCTTCTCTTGCATTGCAGCTACATATCATGTTCTTGATTTTATTTTGTGCCTGATCTGATAATCTGGCACTGATAAAAGAAATTGTGCTGCTGATTTTCCCTTGTGCAGCCGTGAGAAGTTCGCGGAGCTGAACGCGAAGCTGTGGTGGGAGGAGAACAAGGAGAGGATACACGCGCAGTACCTCTAGCCTTCTAATCTGAAAAATCTCCATTGGTAAACCTGGGACTTCACTGCGAGCTTGAAGCTTTGTGCAATTAATGGGAGGGGAAAGAATTAGTATCTGATACTACTACTTAATTACAAGTATATATAGAGGGGTTAATCTGTGTTTGGGGTTTGGAGCTGGGAAAGAGATACTGGGGGAGAGGGGGTGAGGTGAAAGAAATGTTTATTAGGGTTAATTAATCTAGGGCAGTGCCATGCCCATGCCCATGCCAAGGTGATGTGTGTGACTGTCACTGCATGCAAGAACATCTTATTTCAGTTTGATGTATCATGTTCATGTTGTGAGAAGAACCTGTCACATCTTTGACTCGGTGTGTTTAATCCTCATTTTCTAAGCTTGCAAGAACATCTTATTTTCTCAAGGAATCAGTAGTGCTCATTTATTGTTTGTTTGCTTTTTTGTTTATGCAGTCAATAACAACCATAAACATAGCAACATGCTAGCATTGCAATTTGGCAAATTGGTTCAACAATTGCAAGTGTACACAGATCAGTAGTAATTTTGGAAGAACTAGCTACACTAGCACAGTTCTGTGCATGAACGAAATAAGCTAGATACAGTACGATGAATCCATCAGAATCATAAGCACACAACACATGTACAACTGCTACCCAAGTGAACTACTGAGAAGGGACAGGCTGCACACAAACTGGATGCGCCCTTGTCTCAATGGAATTCTTGACAGTAATTTTGATAAATGTGATGAGAAGTGATCTCAGAACATGCTGTCTAAACTTGGTACTGATAGAACAAGAAGGTGATTTCTGTAGAGGGTTGGATCAAAATTCGATCCGAGATTTTGGCATGCATGGTCTTAGATCACTCCTCTTCATATTTGCTAGAGCCTGCCAGAATACCAACTGAGAACAAGGACCCTCCTCGACGACCTCATGTAACAAACTTGCACATGATAATTTACCCGAGGACGGCGTACAAACATAATATCGGAACTGCTCAGTAACAGCAGTGTCATCGAACAGCGGAGGCGTAGGGAGACAGGATGTACTCCCTGATCCGGGACGCCCCGTCCTTTGCAAGCATGCCCTCAAGGTCTCCCAGTATCCTCGCGAGCCAGATCTCCAGGCTCCGCTGGATCTCCTTGAAGTTGTTCCTGACTGAACTTAGAGCTCTTCTTGTGCTCATCTTGGCTTCTGCTGGAAGATCGTCGCCGAAGCTGCTTTTCGCGGTTTCTGTTTGCAGTGCGCCGAGCTTTTGCCTTGTCTCAGTTGCTCGGTGCTGGAGGTGGAATGCTTCCAGCAGGTACTCTGTCTGCCGCTGTGTTCTGAACTCTGGGTTGAGTGTGGAATCACAGGGGTCGCTTGCTTGCTGCCCAAACAGCAGACTCAAGAGTCAGAAAACAGAGCCAGGAAACAATTTATTCTAGTGAAGCATAATTTCAGCGACTCAAGGAAACTATGGCTCCTACTGCTATCAATAAAACACGAACTAGTGTAGCTCCTGGATAATTCCAAATGTGCCTCTATCAATGCAGTACTAGTTCAGTCACATGAATGTTAATGACATCATATAGGCTAGATGCGCAACGCAAAAGCTATAAGTAAGAAATGCCATGTGAGATGAAAATACCTACCATTCGTTTGCAAAGGTCATCAATCTTCCCGGCAAGAGTTTGGTATCTTTTTACTTGCTTTCTCATCACCAGTGGGATCTTGGATAGATCTCCATTTCCAACCTTCTCCAGATTGATTAACTCCTGCTCAAGCAGACGAAGCTTTCCCGGAACACCTGATGATTCTACATCCACCTTCCAAGGCGATTCCCTCCTGTTTTAAAAAAAGATGGTTTAGAGAAGGTAAACGGCAAGTAGCATCAGTTGCTACTTCACAGAACCATGTGCTTCAGTTAGACAGTTACCGTGGTACAACATGCTTTGTGTTGTACATTGACTCAACCGATTCGTACTTCATGTCCTACAAAATGCAAGTTAAAATAAGTGAACCATACAAATGAGCAAAAAAATTCCTAACGTAACAATGCTCCAACAGTCTAACTGAGCCATGGCTTTTTAGAAACCTTGAAATTATGTACTGTTTTTGCAACGTTTTTTCTAGGTATCATCAATTGCATGAGTTAATGAGCATAATTATATGAACATATATAATACGATATGCCTTCTGCTATATGTATAACTCTGTTCGGGAAGATGAAACTCTTTACAAGAAGATGATTTTATTCAATCTGAGCAAGATGAAGACGCATACTAGCAATGGCATTAGCTTATGCAAATATAGAAAAACACATATCGTTTTGAGCATGTCGACAGGTTGCAAAAAAAATTAGAAATATTAGATCATACGGATTAACACGACGGCTTGGAAGCTTCTTGCTCCCCAGAAACAGAAACGTGGATAGCTATTGAGATGATAAATTTCATGGATGAGGCTGCTACTGGCTTACTTTAGCTGAGCTTGTAGAAGTAGGTTGCCAGCCCCAACCTATCATATCTAGAAATGAGAATGAAAATTTTCTTACCTAAACTGAAACAACATCAGCTGGTGATCGCTCTTCTAAATGAAGTTATTGATTACATACAGATGTTTCACCAATTCAGTTAAATCTTCTACTTATTTGGCACTCAGGTGAAAGTTGAGTAATGAATAGTGAGCTCCACTTCCAATGTTGATTCAGGACAAGTAAAACAGAGATGATGGGGACAGAGTGCAGTTTATACAACATAAATAGCATTACATGGAGAAATATGGGAAAAGGCATGGTAAGACAGCAAAAAAAACACTATAGGAGCTGACAGGCTGCAAGACTGAGTTGCAACATTTATCTAGATCATACAATGTTAATTAAGATATTTGTGTTACTTGGAAGTCCCAAAATAATTATGCACGTCTTATTCACACAAAGTTAATGGGTAAATATAAAGCATAAATAAATTCATGGACACAAAATATGGCTTTACAATTGTGACTATAAGTCGACAAATGTTCCAAATGAACCTAGGAACAGCATGACAAGTTTGTCCTCCTTTGCGAAGAGACGCATTAGTACCATCAGTGGCGGACCCAGACATAATTTTTAGTGGGGGCAATTCAAATGAGTGGGGGCCTTTATAGTATAAAATTGAATTTTTATAACCACTTTTCCTCAAATATGAGCAAATTACACTATAATTCAGAAAAATGAGTGGGGGCCACTGCCCCCACTCAGCTCTATGTAGGTCCGCCACTGAGTACCATTATTCCCTCATTGCATATATATATGCAATGTTTTGACATACAGGAGACTGAATGACGAATATCAAACCGTGAATAAGTACGGACCCATCTGTATTTCCATATTATATGATGCATGAAGATCGAGGACATTTGCAGGTTACGGATCTACACAACCAACAACAGTTTTGTGGTCTCCCCTTCACCATTGTCAGCCTCATCTATTATGCCGGATATGGACCTCAGCCTATTTTTCCCCTTTGAGAAAACATAACATGGATTTATTGGACGCACCCATTTATGCTAGCTGGTACCTTAAAAGCATATTTTGTCATAATGGCTACTACTAAAAGGCTGAAAGAATGCATGATATGATATTATCACAAGAACCTATAGCACGCTTCCATCATTTACAGTAACTTGGTTACCATGGCCAGCAGACAATGATGATTTTAGTGAAGCACTCAACTTCCAGGGTACTGTTACCATGACTCCATGAGAAACAGCAGGACGCCTGCGATCATAGGTCTAGTCTAGAAATGGGCCAGATGAGATTCTGTGAGGTAGTTTTTTTTTAGATGCAGATGCAAGCAGGCTACCCCACGAAAAAGTTTCAGGAATCTAATTGATCCAAAAGGCTACCAAAGTGGTCATTGCACTTGGAGGTTCAGGGGGCATCACTCCTGGAAAAATGTGTATGCACAGCTACCACAGGACAGGACAATGCATTTAGCTACAGCCAGCAAAACATGACTGATGGGGTATAATTCATAAGTGCAGACAGCATGAAAGATGGGAAAAATCTGTAATAAATTGGGCTGTTTTTTAAAAATTCTTCCAGCACGCACACAATCCCAAAATTTTAGTAAGCTGATAGGTCTATTCTGGCAAAAACTTGATGCGCCAAGAGTAGTAGAAATTCAGCAGAACTGCTCTTGAGCATTGGTTTTGCCACAGATGAGTATCCCTTGGCAGGCATTCAACAATAAAGCAATCCACTCAATTTGCGTTCTTCAGAGTTTATATTAAGGAGAACGTAGCAATCGACTAGAAAGCTCTAAGCAAAGGCAGCAACCAGACATACTGTACTTGGTAAGTGGAGACGGCATGGAGCATGGGCAAGATTTGTAAGTAAATTGGACTGTTTTCCAAATTCCAGGACACAACCCCAAAATTCAGTAAGCTGGTAGGACTTTTTTTTTGGCAAAAATATGGATACACCAGGAGTAGTAGAAATAGCAAAGTGTGCTGAACCATTGATTTTGCCCCAAATTAGTATCCACTGGCAGGCATTATTAAACAGAAAAAACAATTATGTCTATCTTCTTCAGAGTTTAATCAAAGTTTTAGTTAAGCAAAGACAGCAACAGCAGATGGGAATACAAATGATGGGGAAAAGGGCGAAACTTTCCGTCGCCTTTACCTGCCAGCCTTTCGACCGCGAGTCCATCCAGGGCGGCATTCCCGACGCTGATGCTGCCGAAGACGAGTAGAAGTCGTCGCCGCCGCCGAAGCTGTCTTGCTGCTGCCGCTGCTGGGCGTAGAGCGCCGCCGCCGCGGCCAGGGCCTCCGCGTCGGTGTCCCCGTAAGACTCGGCCGGATCCGAGGAATGTCGACGCTCCTGCTCCGCCTCCCTCGCGTCGGCATCCTCGTCGCCGCCTCCGCCGCCGCGGAAGCGGGAGTGGACATCGCCGGAGGGGGCGCGGGTGGCGGCGAGGAGCGCGGAGAGGAGGCGGTCCCGCTCCTGGGCCTCGCGCTCGAGGCGGTCGGCGCGGGAGCGCTGTGCCGCGGCCTGCTGCTCGGCGTCGGCGAGGCGCGCGCGGAGATCGGCGGCCGCGTCGGCCCAGGACGCGCGGTGGCCCGCGAAGATCTCCGCGGCGCGGGCGTTGGCGCGAGCGTCCTCGCGCCGGCGCGCGCGCAGCTGCCGAAGCTGGTCCTCGGCGGCCAGCAGGCGCGCTGCCAGCACGCGACCCCGCGACTGCAGCGACGCCACGTGGCGCGCGCCGGCGCCAGGGGTGCCGGGGAGCGAGGCGAGGAAGAGAGCGAAGGCGAGGCCCAGATAGGCGGCCAGGGCGGCGTCATCGTTCTCCTGCGACGAGGGCGAATGCTTGGGTGGCGGCGCGTCGGCCTCGTCGGCCGCCATTTCGCTAGTGCAGAGCGGAGAGAGAGAGAGGGAGAGGAGTGTGGCTGCGGTGCGGAAGAAGAGAGTGTGACAGATGTTAGGGACGAAAATGCCCCTGCGTGGTGGTGGGACCGCACGTGGTAGATCGGAAGGTCGTGATCATGATTGGTGATATAGTCTGGTTTAGTTTCTCCTTCTCGTGTTGCTGAAAAAATTTATAGTCTAACATGGGGCAGGAGGCTTCCCGGTCGCTGCCCGAGCCCAAGTTTCGGCCCAAAAAAACTCGATTTTAAACTCGGCGCATTTTATTGAATTCAGCAAAGTTCGTATAAGTTTGACGCAAATTTAAACTAAAACGCAAATTTAAACTAAATTTAACCTAAACTACTGAAGGCCTAGGCGCGCAGCGATGGCCTGGCTGTAGTCGACGTCGTCGTCGCCGTCGTCGTCGTCGGGCCGTCGCCATCGCGCCTGCTCGGTCCCTGTCCGGGGTCGCCGCAGCCGGAGTCGCCCCACCTGCTCACCGCGAGGGCTCGCTGGATCTCGGCGTCCTCGTCGGAGTCGGGGTCGAGCACGACGTAGACGGGGTCCTTCGTCGGCGGCGGGCCGCGTTGGCGGCAGCCTCCTGGTCGCGAGCCACCTTGCGCTGCTCGGCCTCAGCGAGCAGGCGGCGCTGGAGCTCCAGTTCCTGGGCGGTGCTCTCCCGCAAGCTCCAGTCAGCGGCGACGTCGTCGGCGAGGGGCTGGAGCGTGTTGAGGGACAGCTCCTCCGCGGCTTTCTGGCCGGGCCACTCCTCGTCGTCGGCGTCCTCGGTCGGCTCCGTCTTCGGACGGACCGCGTGCTCGAAGCGTGGCTCGCCAATGCGCTGGGCGCCGCCGCTGCGCCTGCGGGCTGGCGCGCTGGCGCGCTGGAGTTCAGAAAGGGGGGTGACAGAGAGAGAATGGGCGCCGGAGGAGCTCGAGGTGGCCGACGAGGAGCCGGCGCCCGTCCGCCGCGCATCCCACGTGGAGTTCTGCCGGGGTGGCATCTCCAGTCGCGGTGTGTTGCCGGCGTGGATGTAGTCCACCACCCACTCGAGAGTGCGGTGGTGGCCTCCCCACCAGCGGCGGCGCCCTTGGCCATTGGCGCGGCCCTCGACGGGGCCATTGTCGCCCAAGGAGGCGAGCTCCCTATCGCGGCGCCGCGTGATTTCTTGCCACCAGAACTCATTGTGGCCATCCGCCGGTAGGCGTTCGGCCGCCTCCATCTCTTCGCGCACCTCGAGGATGGCCCGCCGGAACTCCGCGTCCGTTGACGGGAGCGGAGGCACGGGCACCCCGCCCGCGCTGAGGGCCCAGCGCGGCTGCCCGGCGCCAGAGCTCGGGAGGCGGCTGTCCGGCGGGCACGGGTAGCCCGCGCGGTACAGCGCCATCGCCTCGTCCCGGCGAAGGTGGCGGCGGATCCAGCCGTTGGCTCCGGCGGCGTTGTTGTAGTTCTCCATTTCTACGTGGAGGATGAGAGCACGGGGAGAGGAGAGCGCCGAGGAAGGAGAGAAGAGCGAGGTGGAAGAATGGGGCTGGGCGGCGAGCGGCAGGGGCCTTTTGTAGCCTGCCGGGCATTTACTGCGCGCGCGTCCCCTCGCTGCCGCCTGCCACGCCATTACGCCGGCAGTCTTTGAACGGGCGCATGCACTAGGCGGCCGCCACGCCATAAACGCCGGCAGTCTTTGACCGACGCGGGAGCCGAGAAGATGATCACGGGGCGGTTATGTTCCCGCGTTTTTTCGGCGCGTCACTGACAGAGCTGGCCCGCGCGTGCTGCCGCGCAGTTTCGCCCCCAGGCCGAACCCAGTGGGTTCGGTTTGGCCTGGGTGTCGCGGCGCGAAACGGCGCTATTTGGACTTCTGGGGGGCCGACTGGTGAGGAAACAGCGCTATTCGCCACTTCCGGCGCTAAAAAGGCCGCCTGGGGGGCTCTAGGGGCGACTGGAGATGCCCTTACTACTTCGGTTTTGGAGGAGATAATCCCTTAATATCCCCTGCCGACCAACTCGTTATTTACTAGACTAGCTAAATGTCCGTGCATTGCTACGGGGCAATATCAAAATACATGTTATAGAATTGATAGACCATTGTTTTAACTTGTCAAAAAAGAGGTTGGCAAGTGTTAATGGTTTCTCATCATATTTGTTACATGTAAGTGGTACAATCAACTTCTCATAATAGCAGCTTCCGCCATTGCTCCTATTCGAGGAGATTGCTCGCTGCGTGATGCCCTCTTACATGATGCCATCTTCCTGCTCATGGACTTACAGAACTAAGGATCAAAACCGACCAATACACCGTGTTGTTTAGCTGTTGGCAATGGTTGATTCTACTTCTTTAATTAAATTGGGCGAGAGAATGCTCAAATCTAAAATCTTTCCACCGAGCACTGCAAAACTGAAATACCAAAGGTACAATCACAATGCGATTCAGAAAGATCCTAGTTTCAAATGCATCATGTCGATGAAAAAGGAGATGTTAACAATAGTGTACAGTGAGGTTAATATTTACACAACACTGAAACACATAAGTTAATCACCTGGTCTAGATGGCAAAGCATGCATACCAGATAAAAAACAACACACTGATAATCTTACAGGGATACAACATCAACATCATCCTTCTTGACCACCACACCGTGTTATTCTAAGCAACCTCTAAAATTGGTTCTTGCATCCTCATGAAGACAGAAGTATTCCACATTACAAGGGACCCCACATTGTTGTATATTTACCTTCTCCAAGATATGGCGGACTTGCAGATGAGTAAAAAAGGCAGACTTCTAACCTCCTTCCACATGTTCGGACATCTGCAGCGTGCACGCTCAGCCCGAGGCTCCTGCATGCTGATTATCCCGCTGCTAGCACAAAAAACCGTTGATGAATATCTGAATATTATCTCAATATGAGAATCTAGCTATGATAGAATGATGAAACCAATCTCACTTCCTCGCTCAGAGTTTCAGACGAAAGCGCAACGGTGATACCAAATCTGACAGGTCTTATAGATCATCATAGGAATTCGGCCAAAAATTTGGCCATCCAATATCAATAACAAAAACATAACTTGGGCTACTTGAATTACACCTGAATAATAATCTGAACTGGTCAAGAGCTTGTGGATTGTCCTAAATTATTTACCAGTATCAAATGTTCTGAAAGATCATCGTCCGTTTTGATAATTAATGACAACATATCTATTTGATCTAATGTTTGTTTGATATATGAAAATGCCCAGGATAATCAAGTTCACTAACTCTATGGGCCGAGTGTTCGGTTTAAATGAAAAGGGCTAGGAGAAAGAAACCAAGGGAGCAGTTTTTCACAGGAGCGGAGGCTCCGGTGAATCCACCGGAGGCTCCGTCCAAGCTCTGGTGCGGGTCCGGTGCAGGCTCCGCCCAAACCTCCCTCTGGTCCATAAGAGCGGAGGCCAGGGCGGAACCTCCGCAACTTCTACCGGAGCCTCCGCTATTCCCAAATCTGGGCCCGTGCCTGGGTGGCATCCGGTGCGCCTTCGGTGGAGGCTCCGCCAAGTCCTTGCTCTGTTGGATAAGAGCGGAGGCTCCACCGGAGCCTCCAGTGGACCTCCGGTGGCCCCACCTGGCCCCTATGCAAATGGCCTTCGGTGCGCCTCCGGTGGGGGCTCCGCCAAAACCTTCTTCTGTTGCATATGAGCGGAGGGTCCACCGGAGCCTCCGGTGCAGCTCCGGTGGGCGGAGCCTCCGCTATATCCACCGGAGCCTCCGCCACGTGGCCATAAAAAGATGAACAGGTGCGCTGCGCTGCAGCGCAATGGATAGAAGCCCACCAGAGCCTCCGGTGCTCCTGGACTGCAACGGCCATTAAATGAAGGGGTATAAATACCCCTTCCCCTTCCTCTTAAATGCCAAGCTTTTCCCACTCTCTCTCCTATCCATTAATGAAAGCTTCATCCACCTAGATCTCCCACTCCGTCCACTCAATCACTCCCATACTTGTTGGAGAGCTAGAGGAGGCCTAGATCCACACTTTCACCAAAGGAATCTCGAATCCATCCACCACAACCTAGTAGATCTAGAATCCTAGTCGAGGCCTAGAAACCTTAGTAGATCTTGTGCTTGTAGTTTCCACCTTGTTGCAAGAAGCTACGGATTGCTTGAGAGCCTCCATCCATCTTGTGGAGTGACCTCGAGCCCTTTTAAAGGTTTGGTCAATGCCTTCAAGTCAACCTCATAGTGAAAACGAGAATCTCCCTCACCGGAGAAGCTCAAGGAGAACAAGGTGTGCACAACCGTGCTATTGAGGAGTGCCTAGGTGGCTCCCCACCTCTCCAACGTAGACTACTTCTCTTTTAGAAGGGACTACGGGAATCATATCCTTGTCTCCTTGTTTACACTTGTTGTTTTCCTTACTACCTTACGCTTTACTTCCGTTGCGCATATTATCTTGTCCACATAGGTTGCTCACCTAGATGCACATCTAGAGAACCTTATCTTATCTTGCTTAGCCCCACTAAAAGGCAAAAAGAAAAGAAAAATTGGTAGTCAACCTATTCACCCCCCCTGTAATTGACCATAGTGCACTTTCAATTGGTATCAGAGCCTCGGCTCTTACTAAGGGCTTAACCGCCTAAGAGTACAATGGTCGATGAAAATGCCCCCGGTAGTTCTAGTGCGGAAATCTCCAAAATGACCGACATTATATCTAACCTACAAGATACGGTTGGAACTCTCCAAAGCGAATTATCTAAGGTTAGCTCTAGTGTTAGTTCGGAGGTTTCTAGCATAAATAAAATGATGGAGGTTTCGAGACATCGTAGTAGAATTCATAGACGGGGGTGCCATGAGACTACGGGTAGAGACGTGGGGGGACGTGGTTGTGTTAAGGACAAAGACACAAGGTTTACCCAGGTTTGGTACGTCGCAGTAATGCGGCGTTCCTACTCCTGCAATCTCACTAATCAGAACTAAAGCCTGTGTATACAATGTACAATGTGAGGTTCTGTTAGCTATTCGTCGAGGATCAACCTCTCGGCGAGTTAGCCAGTAGCTTCTTGTCTATCTATCATATCTCCCGTCCGGCTTTATATAACAGCCGGTTTAGGGCATACAGAGTAGGAAACCTAGAAGACTACGGTAACTATTAACTTGGAAAGTAAGGAATCCGCCTTCTACTCCACGCCAGATCACGTGGGCCGTGATCCGGGTTCTTCTAGAACGGTTTCTGTGCGTCAGCTTACTGGACCGCCCAATGGACCGTAGCCCACTACCAATTGGACCACCCTGGTAATCCGGCACTTTAGACTGCCATCTGATATACCCCTATTCGGTATATATCCGACAGTAGCCCCCAAGAAGGATTAAGACTCTGATTCGCCGTCTTTCACCAAATGCATCTTTTCCGAGAAATATCGGCCAGCGGTCTTGATTCTTCTTTTTCTCCTTTAAAGGATGTTGAAACGCAAAACTCGAAATCCTGGAAATCCGGCTTTTCTCGCACGATCCTTCGTGAAGAAGGAACTTCCTACGTCGGCGCTTTAATCATGCTGGCGTAAGGGACGTTTGGGTTTCAGGCGGGAAACCCAGAAACATATTTCTGACAGATTCTCGCTAGAAACGAGGAGATAGCAATAATCACCCGTCGTTTCATTTCCCGGATTTTTCGGCGAGTGACACGCGTTGAACATCCAACGGTCAAAAGAGCCGTTAGCACGCATCGTGACGAGTTTCCGGCTATAAATAGCCGTCTTCGTCCTCTGTGAAAACCTTCCGCTCTCACCTCGCACGCCATTCCAGCGCCCAAGCTCACAGCAGAGAAATTCCCGAGCGCAAATTGCGTCCAAGACCTCAACGAAGACGACCGAGCGCTGCTACTCGATGGCCTCACCATCGTCTTCACCATCCCGCGCCGTCGCCAAGGAGATTGACGAGATAATCAGCGCAATGGACCCGCAACTGTATTCCCCAGTGCACACCTCCGGCGACGAGCCGGCGAAGACCACGGGCACCGCGGCGGGCGAAGAAAACCTTTCCGCCGCCGCAGATCTTGCGGGATCCTCCTCCGTGCCTACTCCGCCGTTCGCTCCCGAAACGGTGGAGGAAAAAATCACGCTCGTTGGCGACGGGCTCGCGGCCATGGAGGCCGCCGCTTCTGCCACCGCCGGAGCTGAAGAAGAGGCGGAATCTGCCGGCAACTGGAGTGCCTGCAGTATTCCGTCGTCCCTCCTTCCGACAATGGAGAAGGAGGGGCTTATACTGAAGGGAAAATGGCGGCTCCCGGAGGACGAGACCGAGCCCATGCAAAACGACGGAGAACGGGTTCTTTTCTCCTCCCATCTCCTCAGAGGTATGGGTCTTCCACCATCCGCCTTCTTCCTCCAGATCTTGTCCCACTACAACATCCAGCCACACAACCTACCACCAAACTCCATTCTTTACTTAGCCGGATTTCAGGCCCTTTTCGAGGGTTATCTAGGTATAGAACCTAGATTAGATTTCTGGCTTTATTGCTTCGGGGTTAAGCGAAACTCTTCAGAGGGCGCACTCCCAACTTGCGGAACCATTTCCTTCACTCTTCGGAGATTTAGGGAGGATTGGTTCCCCAAGATAAAGACCTCGGAATCCGTCAAATTTTGGACGGGTTCCTTCTTTTATCACCCTGATGTCCCTTTCCCTAAGAAGGCCATCGGGGTTCCACCTTTCTTGAACACCGCTGCTGTTCCCCAAGAAAATTGGGGAACTGAAGCTGTCCAGACTCTGCCGCCTGATCTTCTAAGGATCAAGCAGCGCATCGCAAAACTCGTCGCCTCTGATCCGCCTCTAACCGGCATGGACATAGCCTTTGATGGTTGAATAGGAGGATCCAGCCCTTAGCCAACCATGGCGCTCGCCTTCTCTGCGAGCACACGGGCACCGGCGACAAAATGCGGACAACCAGCAAAGACTGGCCCGCGAAGGACTTGCGGAAGCGCGTGAATTAATTGGTCGCATCACGCGACCAATATGAAGAAAGCCGGCCAATGTACACGGCCGACAATCCGGCTCCCAAGGTATAATTTTTCGCCTTTTGGGATTTAAACTCTTTCACGTTTACTCGGTTTTTGTGTTTCTAACTCTGCTTTTTGTTCTTGACAGATTGCCGAACTTCCTGAGTCGGACCTTGCTTTCGACGCTGAATTGGAGGCATTGCGTGCCACCTTTGCAGGTGGGCGGAAGCGCAAGAAGATCTCTTCTTCCCAGGAAGTCATCTATCTTGACGGGGTTCCCGTCGCCACCTCCAGGTTTGAACATCTGGGTTATTTTCCTTTGTCGGAGTTTTTCTTTTACCTTCGGAGTTTTAACTTTTCCGACATTTTGCTTTGCTTTTAGCCTGCCTCCCTCTACTCTGAAGCCAAAAAAGCTGAAGAGGCATAAGGATGTGGCCAGCAGAGGCCCTCACCCTTCTCCTGCCACTGCACCGGACACGCCGACCACGATGACAGAAGAGCATGCCGCAGCCCCCACCACCAATACTCTGGAGACCAGCCAGCCCGTTGTGCCGGAAACAGACACGAGGGAAAGGGCGGCTCCTAAGGTGGGAGGTTCTTCTCGGATAACTGAGGAGGAGATCCCCACCTTTGACAAGGATTTCAAGAATATCAGCGATGGCCTTAGCGCGGCCGGGACTCTTTTTGCGGAGTACGCAAAAGAGTTCACTGAAAAATTAGCAGGGTTACAACGGTTAAGCCAGGTATTATCTCTAGCCCCCAAGCATTAAGGAAAATGTCTACTTTTCGCTTGATGCTTTTCAATATCATGATTTTTTTCCTTTCCGTGTTCTAGCAAACCGCTGAAACCATAAACATGGAAGTTTTCAACAAGCTTTCTATCAAGAATAAGGAGGTTAGGAACCTTCTAAATATTCTTGACGTGAAAGAAGCTGAGCTGGCATCATCTCAGCTACAGCTGTCGGAAACAACAGGTATGCTTTATTCTCTGAAGTTTCTTATCCATATTTTTGTCTAAGTACTTTCCCGAGTTTTTTCTAAACTCAGAATTGTGTTCCTTGCTTTCCAGCTGCTTTGGCTAAGGCCAAGGAAATAGATGAAGATGCCGGCAACGCTTCAAGTCTCCGAGAGGAGAACTTGTACCTTCATAAGGAGCTTATGAAGGTTAAAAAAGATCTGGAGGCCAGCAAACTGGCCCTTGGAATTGCTCAATCCAAGGCCACCCAGCAGGCGGGCAAAGACAAGGCCACTATCCAAGACTTGGAAAATGCCTTAAATCTGCGCCTGGAGGAAGGCTCCGAAATCGACAAGATTCTAGGTAAGTTATCACATTTACCGGTTTTTCCATGTCTTGCTTTCTTTCTCAGTTTTTTCGCTAACCTTTTAGTCGTTTGTCTGAAAAAAAACAGGAGATAACCCAGATCTTACTCGGATTGATAGAATCCGAGCTTTTGGGAAGGTGTGGACTGCGATCAGAGCTGCTGGTATGCAGCTGGTCAACAAGTTCCTTCCCGCAAGAACTGGGGAATTCTCGGAAGTTGAGAAACTTCCGGGAGCTATCCTGGAGGTGGCGGAATCCAAGGAGTCCACCTTGCGCTCCGCAGCACGGGGTGGTGCACGCATGGCTTTAGGCCTTATGCGTATGCATTACCCTAGTGCAAAATCTTGGCGCGTGGCGTCCGGTATCCCTCGTGGATATTCGGAGGCCCAGCGGACCAATATCTTTGACGAGATCAAAGGTCATGCCACCAAGATCGCCTCTATGGTGAACATCTCCATCACCTACCCAGAAGAGGAGATTCCCGAAGCCTCCGAGAATGACAGCAGCGATGAGGACTCGGATGCTTGAAGGACTCTTCTTAACCTGGATGGTGGAAGTAGAAAATAGGAGCATTACTGCACTTTACAATGTAATTTATATTGTAATGCTTCAATTCTTTTGTATGAACAAGAACTCCGCCTTTTGCAGTTTAACTATGAAATTCTTTGTAAGTTTTCCGGGTTTATTATTCCTTTATCTTCTAATTTCTCTGGTTTATGTGCTTTAACTCTCCTTAGTGTTTGAAATGGCTCAATAGTACTATGAATCGTCATGCCGAGCCACTGGGTAAAACCAATCAGTTTGAACTCGGAAACATGGATCATACTAAGGGCATTGTTACTAACTAGCTCCAGTGACCCAACACATAAACAATCAGATAATACTTAGAGAATAGTAAGGAATTTTTTGAATGCAACTTGGGCACGCAGGCACAATCCGAGTTTCCTTTAGCCTTTAGTAGGATGAAAATCATTCGGTTTTTAAACGCCGAGCACGAAGGCACAATTCAGGTTAACATTGAGTATTTTGTAAGATCATTAGGAAATAGATAAGGTGGAATCATGTTTTGCACTATAATAAACTTGTAAAAACATGGATATAAGAATTCCGACAACTTTATTTCATGATCTCAAAGATGTTTACATAGAAGTTGAACTAAGTATAGAAGGGACGTAACTGCTGGATACTCCAGGGCCTCTTTGTCTCTCCTAGTTCATCATCTATCTTTCTCTTTCTTTTGCGATTCGGCTTCTCGGGATCATCTTCCGTGTCGCGAATGTCAACAAGATAATATGATCCATTCTTCATGGCTTTACTGATGACAAATGGTCCTTCCCATACTGGGGCCAGTTTGTGCTTTCTTTTTTGCACCAATCTTAGCACTAGGTCACCTTCTTTAAAAGAATGATGCCTGATTTTCCGACTATGATAACGTCGTAAACCTTGCTGGTAGATGGCGGATCTTTGAAGCACAAGTTCTCGTTCCTCTTCTAAGAGATCGACGGCATCCTGTCGTGCTTTTTCGGCATCCGAGTCGTCGAAATCTTGCACTCTTGGGCTATCATGGATCATGTCCGTTGGAAGGATTGCTTCCGCACCATAAACTAGGAAAAATGGGGTTTGCCCAGTTGACCTGTTTGGTGTTGTTCGAATACTCCAAAGCACAGAAGGTAGCTCTTCTACCCATGCTTCAGCTGCACTATGAAGAGGAGATTCGAGTCTTGGACGTATTCCTTGCAGGATTGAGCTATTCATTCTTTCAACCAGTCCATTGGATTGCGGGTGTGCGACAGATGCAAGATCTAGGCGAATTCCCGTTTGTCGGCAATATTTTGCCAGCTCTCCAATGGAGAAATTTGTTCCGTTGTCGGTTATTATGCTGTGTGGAACGCCGTATCTTATGACTACGTCAATGTTGAAATTTCTGGCAGTTACACCATCAAGCTTTTTGATGGGTTTAGCCTCCACCCACTTGGTATATTTGTCCACAGCTACAAGTAGATGTGTGAGTCCGCCTCGCGCAGTTTGAATGGTCCCATCATATCTAGCCCCCAGACCGCAAAGGGCCACGTAATGGGGATAGTTTTGAGTGCTTGGGTTGGCATATTAGTCTGCTTGGCGTAATACTGACACCCTGCACATGTATTTACTATGTGCTCAGCATCTGTCTTGGCTGTTAGCCAGAAAAACCCGGCACGGAATGCTTTTTTAACTATGCTTTTTGATTGAGCATGATGTCCGCAATCTCTGGCATGGATTTCTTGCAGGATTTCTCGTCCTTCTTCTGGTGAAATACATCGCAGAAAAAATCCGGAATTACTGCGTTTGTACAGGGCATTGTTAATTACCGTGTATCCTTTGCATCGACGCTGGATTTGTCTTTGCAAGACTTCGTCTGCTCCTTCCGGGTACTTCTGATTAACTAAGAAGTTTAGATATGGGATTGTCCAATCCGGGTTAACGAGCATAACTTCAATTGACTCAGAAGCCAGAGGATAATCAACATCTCCACCTTTTATCGATGGTTCGTACAAATGTTGGACGAATACACCTGGTGGTAGGATCTTTACCCTTTCCGATCCCATGCGGGCTAATGCATCCGCGTTCCAATTTTCCTCCCTTTTAACATGGAGCACTTCGAATCCGAAGAAACAAATGGCAAACTCGTCCACCGTTCTCCGGTATTCGGCCATTATAGGGCTTTTTGCGTCCCAAGTTTGGTTGAGCTGGTGCTGTACCAAATCTGAGTCGCCGTAGCATAGAATGCGTTTTACACCTATTTATTTTGCAATATGCAAGCCATGAAGCAGAGCTTCGTATTCTGCCACGTTGTTGCTGGCGTTGAAGTGTATTTGTAATACATACTCCATTGTGTCTCCTCTAGGGGATTTTAACACTACATCAGCTCCAGCGCCCTCCTTCATCTTGGATCCGTCAAAGTGCATGATCCAGTACTCGGACTCCGGCATTGGTGTTTTCTCCATTGCTTCCGTCCAGTCGGCGACAAAATCTGCCAAAACCTGGGATTTTATTGCCGTCCTTGGCTGATACTTCATGTCGAATGCTGCTAGCTCGATGCCCCATTTGGCTACTCGGCCAGTCGCCTCCGCATTGTTTATTATATCCCCTAGTGGTGCTTTGCATACCACCGTTATGGAATGTCCTTGGAAGTAATGGCGAAGTTTTCTAGACGCGAAAAATACGCCATATGCCAGTTTTTGATAGCGCAGATACCTTTGTTTGGACTCGGAGAAAACTTCACTTATATAATATACCGGATGCTGGTCTGGTATGCTTTGGTCGTCTTTCTTCCGTTCCACAACAATTACTGGACTGATAACCCGATTTGTAGCCGTAAGGTACAATAACATAGGTTCTTCGTCTTTTGGGGATGCCAAAATCGGAGCTTTCATCAAAGTTTCCTTTAACTGGGTTAATGCTGCATCTGCCTCTTCTGTCCACTCGAATTTGTCGGATTTTCAACTTGTAGAGTGGTAAGGCTTTATCCCCCAACCGACTAATAAATCTGCTGACGGCTGCAGCGGAACCCGTCAATCTTTGGACATCTTTTACACACTTAGGTTTGGAGATGTTTAAGATTGCTTTGATCTTTTCTTTGTTTACTTCTATTCCTCTGTGAGAAACGATGAAACCCAAAAGTTTTCTTGAGGGAACCCCGAATACACACTTTGATGGATTTAACTTCATCTTGTAAGTGCGCAAAATTTTGAAGGTTTCTCACAAATCTTCAAGGAGCGTATCTTTTTTCCTTGGTTACGACAGCAATGTCGTCCACGTAAACGTGGACATTTTTTGCAATCTGATTATGCAAACAACGTTGCATGCAACGCTGATAAGTTGCACCTGCGTTCCTCAGGACAAATGGCATGGTTATGTAATAGTACGCCCCGTAAGGGGTTATAAAAGAAGTCTTAATTTGATCTTCCTTTTTCATGCGTATTTGATGATACCCGGAATATGCATCCAAAAAGCATAAAAGCTCAGAACATGCAGTGGCATCTATTATTTGATCGATTCGCGGTAACGCGAACCTATCTTTTGGACATAGTTTGTTCAAGTCGGTGTAATCTATACACATCCTAAGGGTAGTAGTATCTTTCTTCGGTACTAATACCGGATTTGCAGACCATTCAGTGTGTATAACTTTCTGGATAAAATCTGCTGCTAAAAGCCGGATAATTTCCTTGCCTATAGCCTTCCGTCTTCTTCCATCAAATCGACGGAGACCTTGTTTGACGGGTTTGGAGCCTGGAATCACCTTGAGTTGATGCTCAGCAAGTTCCCTGGGTACGCCTGGCATGTTAGCTGGACACCAGGAAAAAATGTCCCAGTTCTCACGGAGGAACTTGATGAGCTCGCTTTCCTATTTGTCGGTCATCCCAGTTCCCACTATGACAAAAAAAATCGGATCTTTGGGATCTAGGATTACCTGTCTTGTGTTCTCGGATGCCTTGAAGCTATCTGCTAGCTTCCGGCTTTCTTTTCCTGACGGCATTTCTGTCGGCGATACCTCTTTAGCCAGCTCCTTCAGCTCTTCCTTTGATATGATCTTCTCAGCGCAAATGGCGTTTTCTTTTTCCAGCTTGTTTGCCAGCTTGAAGTCTCCGGATATTGTGATTACTCCTCCTTTTGGCCCTGGCATCTTCAGCTTGTTATAGATATAACATGACCTTGCCATGAACTTGGCGAAAGCTGGACGTCCGAGTATTGCGTGATACACTCTTTCGAATGGCACCACTTCAAAGGATACTTTTTCCTGACGGAAGTGATCTTTTTCTCCGAAAGTGACATCTAGGGAAATTTCTCCTAGGGATCGTGCTTGCCTGCCAGGGACAATGCCATGAAAGCGTATGTTGCTATGATCGAGCTGGGTCTCAGAGATTTTCAGATGCCTCAGCGTATCCAGATACATTATGTTAATGCTGGATCCTCCATCCATCAACACTCTTTTTAGCCTAGTGTTCTGGACAATAGGGCTTACAACAAGAGCTTGCGTGCCGGGTTCAGGGATGCTCCCGGGATGATCAGACTGATCCCAGGTGATTGGTGTGTTTGAATACTTCAAGAATTTGGGGGTTGCCGGAACAACCGCGTTTATTTCTCGAAGCGTTCTTTTTGCCACCTTTGCTGACGGAGTTGCCAGGAAAGTCAGGGCATATTATCCGTCAACTCTCGGAAATTTGGATTCGCCTTTTCGCTGTTGTTCCTGGATTTTTTTGTCAGTGTCCGATTCACTGTCTTCTTTCTCAGCTTCTGGCTTTTGCTTAGAAAATTTCCATTTGGAACTCTTCCCCTTGTTTCCGGATCCTGCACTGCCTTTCATGTGCTTGTTCAGCCGGTATTGTGCGTTGGTATGGGTGGGTTTCCCGAATTGCGAATGGTGGACGCAAGGTTCCGACTTAATCTTTTCCCACTCTTCCTTAGTGTAGTTGATTGGTTCTGAACTACGTCCTTTCCACCTGTTCCCCTTTTCGCTTCCAAAGGCTATGCTAACCTCTTTGGGCTTTTGTGCGGCGTCTGGAGTTCCTTTTTTCTCAGGGCGAGGATTCTTCTGGGCCTGTATCAGTGTATCGATATTGCCTCCTCTAGCTTTGATGTCGTCCTCGGCTGCAGCATGTTCATTGACGGTTGTAAGCATAGATCCGAGATCTTTGTACTATTTGGAACCAACCATGAACGGTACAAGTACGGGTTTTAGGCCATTGACGAAAGCATGCATTGCTTGTACGTCAGTTACTCTAGAGAAGCTATTCTTCATTGCAGTCCATCTGGAGATGAAATCCACGTATGGTTCATCCTCGAACTGGGTGCAACGGTTTAGCTGGTTGATGCTATTCGGGCGTTTGTAGGTTCCCCGGAAATGCTGAGTAAATACTCGAGCCATATCATCCCAGCTGTCAACAGTTCTTGATGGTAATCCATTGATCCAATCTCTGGCTCCATCCAGTAACATTAGGGGAAGAAACTTTACAGCTTCCAGGTCTGTCCCATTGTTAATCTGGACGGCTGTATAGTAGTCTGAGAGCCAGGTATCCGGGTTCGTACTACCGGTATATTTTTGGTACATTGGACCAACTTTGGCAAAGACAGAATGCAGGGTTATCCTTCGGATTCTATCTGTAAAGCATTTAGGTCCAAAGTATAGATCGTCTCATTCCGCCCTATCCATGTGTGCGGAGTACCTGCCGGCTGAATAGACAGAAGGGGATCTGCTCCTTTCTTTTCCATTGTTGCGCGGACGCGCTTTTCTGGGATCGTCTCTATTTCTTCCGAGATCACGCCCCTTTGGATGAGGTGGAGTTCTACTCCTATGTCTTTCCTTATCCCTGGGGGGTTTCCGAGATCTCTCACGTGTGTGAGGTAAATCCTGTCTTCCAGCTTTTTCAGCTGGGTGTCTCGAAGGTGGCATTGCTTTGCCGTCGTTCCGGTGTTTTTCTTCCCGATCTTGGGGGTTAGTCCACCTTTAGGGAGATGGGATCCGTTTCTAGACTCTTCATCCCTTTTGTCGGGATTTTTCTTGTCTTTTCTCGGATCTGCATTCTTATCTTTTGAGTTGTTTGAATCTCCAGGTTCTTCCGGTCCAGGTGCTCCAGTGGCGCAAGTAGCTGTTTTGCATATGGCAGAGTCGTCATGCAACTTCCCTGATCGCTCTTGCCCCCGCTGTTGTTGTTGTAATGCTTTTCCTAGGAAAGCATACACCCCTTGAAGTTTTTCACCGTTGGAGTACATGTCATTGTTGAGGATGGCGAACGTTGCTTCCGCGTTTTCTATTGCGGTTTTGTATATTGGTTTGCCTCTAGCATCCTTGTCGTTTACCTGCTTTTTCCAAGATGGGTTGTGAAACCTTTCTTTTGGCGGCAGTACTTCCGGTCTTACGATTCCGGGTAACCTTGTAGGTTTAATAGCAGATATATTCTTTTTCTCGTACTCCTCGATTTCTTCCTTCATGAGCTTGATGTCATCCTGGGTTTTTTGGAGGTGTTCCCGAGATCTGAGTAGATGTTGCTGTTGCCTTTGCAGAGCTCGTCTCCTGGCTTCTAGCACTTCAGGGGGTTCGTGCAATCCCACTGGTGTTTGTAACAGCTCATGTTCTTCTTGCTCTGTCATTGGCAGAACAAGGATTTCTTTGGTTTTCTTCTCCGTGGGCTTTATTCCGCTTGCATCTCCTACTTCCGGGCTTTCATCGGCTGGATCAGCCGATTTCTTCTTTCGGATTTTGTAGAGGAGCTTTTTAGCGGCCTTGTGCTTTTTCTTGGAAGAGGGAGGTTTTTTGGTAGGTTCGTCCTCTGTCAATTCTTTGACATTGGGGAATATTGGAGAAGTTTCTCCGTCTTCTCTCTCTTCCTCTGGCGGAGGAGTTTTAGGGCTTTCCTGACTGCCGGCATCCGTGTTTTCAGCCGGTTTTGCCATCAGTACTTCATGGAATCCCTCTTGAAGAGATTTCACCTTTCTTTCGAAGGTGTCCTCATCCTCATCTTTGGAATCGAAATTATCTGATCCGGTTTCTGACTCTAATCTCGCCTCAATGGTGGCTAGCACAGAGTCAGCTTCCAAGTTCATCGTCATATTGGCGGATGTCTGATCTTCCACCTCTGTGGTGGGTGTGCTGTTTTCTGACTCCTGCACGGGGTTTCCATCATCCGTGTTTTCGGCGACCTCGGATTGCACCATACCGATAAAGTGTGCATTACTTTTATGTCGGCGATCTGAGAAAAATCCGGTATCATAGTCATCTTCGACTTGGTATAGGGCGGGTGGGAAAAATTTTCTTCCACCGCAAAACCCTATGGCCTCTGCAGTTAGTCCGATAAAGATATTTGCAGATCCAATCGGTAACACACAGGCACTTACCAGATGATTTTGCGCCGGTACGTAAGATCCATTGTCGAGGAAGCGTCCAACATCATCGTCGATCTCCAGGCTTCCGACAATTATGGAACTGCCGATTCCGCCGAGTATCCCAGATCGGAACTTAACGCCTGACGTCGCTGGCCCCAAGGTGGGCGCCAACTGTCGAGTCATCGTAGTAGAATTCATAGACGGGGGTGCCATGAGACTACGGGTAGAGACGTGGGGGGACGTGGTTGTGTTAAGGACAAAGACACAAGGTATACCCAGGTTCGGTACGTCGCAGTAATGCGGCGTTCCTACTCCTGCAATCTCACTAATCAGGACTAAAGCCTGTGTATACAAAGTACAATGTGAGGTTCTGTTAGCTATTCGTCGAGGATCAATCTCTCGGCGAGTTAGCCAGTAGCTTCTTGTCTATCTATATATCTCCCGTCCGGCTTTATATAACAGCCGGTTTAGGGCATATAGAGTAGGAAACCTAGAAGACTACGGTAACTATTAACTTGGAAAGTAAGGAATCCGCCTTCTACTCCAAGCCAGATCACGTGGGCCGTGATCCGGGTTCTTCTAGAATCCGGCTTCTGTGCGTCAGATTACTGGGCCGCCCAATGGACCGTAGCCCACTACCAATTGGGCCACCCTGGTAATCCGGCACTTTAGTATGCGATCTGATATACCCCTATTCGGTATATATCCGACATCCGCGGAACCACCTCTCATCGCCAATGATGTTAGCTCGGACGAAGAGTCCATTCCGGACATCGACGAAATGGAAGCTAACATCGGTTTAGCTAAGGCGAAAGCCAAAGCAAAAGCCGATAAAAAGGCTAAGGGCGGTGGGAGCTCCGAGGGCTCCAAGTCTCAATCGGCTAACGGTTCGGGGTCTAATTCTAAAGTTCCACCACCTCCCAATTATGATTCTATCCACCCTATTGGCACAATGCCACACATGGTTAATGTTGGAGTTCCTCCCATGCTTAACACTAACGAGTTCTCTTCTTGGAAGTTCGATATGGAGTCTCACATTCGGATTCTTGCACCGCTTTATGGAGAAGCATTCTCTATGGATTCCACCCTCATGATCCGAGCAACTTGACTCCGAGAGAGGATGTGGAATTGCAACTCAACAAGACCGCTCTTGTGACTATCCAAAAGGCTCTCCCAAGAGAACATCTTGAACACATCCGCGGTATCAAGACCGCAAAGGAAGCTTGGGATAAGCTTGACTCTTTGTTCCAAGGCAATGCAAGTATTCAATCATCCAAATATGATGTTGCTCTTAACAAGTCCGAGAACTTTTTTATGCTTGAAGACGAGAGTCCCGAGGAGCTATATAGAAGAGTGGTCACCATTGGCAATCAATTAAGGGACTTTGGAAAAGAGGAAATCTCCGATGAGTGAATCAAGAGGAAGTTTGTCAAGGCCATAACTCCATTCGAGAAGAACCTCTCCACTAGCATTCGAACAAGATCCGACTACAACTCCCTCAACTCCATTGGTGTCCTTAGTGAGTTCATAGCCATATCCTTATCTCATAAGAGCGCGGATGATGCCCTTGCTCGCTCAAGAGGACATGGAAAGTCTCCTAACCTCGCCTTGAAGTCTAAGGCAATGGCCAAGATAGAAGAAGATGATGATGATGATGATGATGATGAGGACTATGAAGATACATACAAGAGTGCCCATAAATGTATCGCTCTTGCCATGCAAGGGTACTGGAAGAGATGGGAGGCTCACAAGGCCAATGCCCCTAGACCCTCAAGGAACAAGATCTTTAGAAAGAAAGGGGAGCGGCCAAGGACATGCTACAATTGTGGAAGTGCAAACCACTTCGTTAAAGAGTGTCCCTTTGAGGCAAGAGAAGAGAATGAAGGGAAGCTTGTTCGCAAGGACAAGAACAAAGCTCAAAAAACAAGAACCTCGCTAGAAGAGTCCCAAGGGCTCTATATGTTTAAGAAGGCCCCACACTGGAAACATACTACTCCGGAGATGAAGGAGAAGATGAAGTCGTAGGTGTTGCCCACGTCGCCATAGCTACGACTTCCTCTTCATCGGTCTCTCTATTTGAATCTCCCAATGAGAAGGCATCGACCCGACCTACATGTCTCATGGCAAAAGCCACCGCGGTAATATCTTCCACCTCCAAGTCTATTGTCACTAGCTCTCCCTCATTATTGGATTGAGTTGAAAACATTGTTGATGATGAGGAGGCCAAGAATCTAGGATCTTGGTTGTGTAGTCTTGAAGGTGAAACTAAAGAAAAGGTAAAAGCTCTCCTAAGGCAACTTGATGATGCTAACTCCCTCATAGATGAGAAGGAGGAGATCATCATGACCTTGGAGAACCATGGCGGTAGCAATGAGAATCATGATGACGAACTCGTCAAAGCTCTTAAAAAAGAGAGATCCATGAGAGCCTCTCTCGAAGAGAAACTATCTAGTCTACAAGATACTTATGCTATTAGTGTTTCAAAGCTTAGGGAAGATAGCAAAAAATCTCTTGCCAAGCTTAAGAAAGAACATGCCAAATCTCTTGTTTTACTTAAAGAATTTGAAGAGGAAGAGTTGAAGCTAGGAATAGCTCACCAAAAACTTGACGAGGAGCATGACAAACTAAAAAAGGAGTTTACATCTCTTAAAGAAATTCATGACAAACTTGCCAAGTCTCGAAATAAGCTTCTAGCTCAACAATCTAATAAGCATGTTGCATCTTCATCAAATAGCATTGTTATTGTGCCTACCTCTTCTACTACAACTAACATTGTAGGGAAGGAAAGAATTCTCAATGATGCAATAAGTTCTCAATGTGCCAAGAAAGGGAAAGAGGGACTTGGCTTTGTTTCCAAGTCAAAGAAGATATCCAAGAATGTCACTTCTCCCTCTCAAAATGGTGTCTTTGTGAAAGAGGGAGAGGTGACCAAAGAGAAGGAGACCAACTCCATTGTGGGTGATGATATCTCTGGGGGGAGCATCACTCACAATGATTTCTCCGGAAAATATAACCCATCTTATGTTCTTATGAAATCTAGAGATGGACATGTTTATGCTAAATACGTTGGTACTTCTTATGGTGATGACTATCATTGGACTATTTGGGTTCCTAAGACCCTTGTGACTAACAAAAGAGGACCCATTGAAGGATGGGTACCTAAATCAAGAAATTGATCTCTTGTAGGGAAATGCTTCCGGGTCAAATAGATGGACAGTGGATAGTGGTGCATCCCAACATATGACCGGAAGCCATGACACAATAAGTAATATTGAACCTCCTTTACCTCATCTCGATTGCGTTACTATTGGTGACAAGTTCGAGCTTAAGGTATTGGGACGAGGCAAGGTGGCTATCTCAAATGATTTATCAATTGAGAATGTTCTCCTTGTTGAGTCCCTTGGCTATAACTTGATGTTCGTTCTTCAACTTGCGAATTCTGGATTTACCTTGTTCTTTAATAAAGAGAGTGTGATTGTCACTTGGGAGACATCTCTTAAAGTAGCCTTTGTTGGGTTTGTCGAGAACGGCATGTATGTAGTGGACTTCTCTAAAGAAGACATGTGTGTCGTGACATGCCTAATGGCTAAAGTTGACGTGGGATGGCTTTGGCATTGCCGGCTAGCCCACACCATTATGAGAATGTTACATGACCTCCAAAGTGGCAGTCATGTTCTAGGACTAACCAAAGCTAAGTTTTCTAAAGATCGTGTGTGTAGTTCTTGTACCTTTGGGAAGCAACATGGAGAACAACACCCAACCAAGACAACTATCTCCACCACAAGAATTCTCGAGCTCATTCACTTAGATCTCTCTGGTCCACTATCCTATGATAGCCTCGAAGGAAAGAAGTATTTCTTGGTGATTGTGGATGATTATTCAAGATATTGTTGGGTGTATTTATTCAAGAGAGGAAAATTGAAAATCAAAAGAGGGTCATCGAGTTCATCACTCTAGTGGAGCGCCAACACAATGCTACCATATTGGCCATTCGGAGTGATAATGGCTCGGAGTTCAAGAACTATACCGTTGAGGGTTTTCTTAGTGAAGAAGGCATTGCCCATCAATATTCCACTCCTTATACCCCTCAACAAAATTGTGTTGCGGAGAGAAAGAACTGGACTTTGATGGATGCGCCTAGAACTATGATTGCGGAGTTCTCTTCTCCCTATAACTTTTGGGCCGAAGCCGTCTCCACCGCATGTCATGCTACCAACCGGTTATTTCTTCGCAAGATTTTGAACAAGACTCCCTATGAGATTCTCACGGGCAAGAAACCGGATGTATCTTATTTCAAGGTCTTCGGTTGCAAGTGCTTCATTCGCAAGAAAGGTAAACGGTTGTCAAAATTTGAGACTAAATCTTATGAGGGTATCTTTGTTGGCTATGCCACAAATGCTCATGCCTATAGAGTCTACAACAAGTCCACCAGACAAGTTGAAGAAGCTATAGACGTGGTGTTTGATGAGGATAACGGCTCCCAAGGGGGGCGTATAGATCATGGTGTTGTAGGAGATGCAATTCCTCCCATCATCATAAGAAGAATGGGGGTTGGTGAAATAATCCCATTGAGGGTTACCGGATGACAGAGGGAGAATGACTATGCCCCACTCAAGTGGAGCCATTGAATACACCCATTGATGATCAAGCTACTCAACAAGATGCACCAAGCCCTAAAGCTAACAATCAAGGCCAAGCTAATGACCAAGGCCAAGAAACTCATCTTAATCATGATCAAGATTCCATCATTGTTGAGAATGCTCAACCTAGTGGTGATTCATCAACCATTATTGATCAAGGACACAATGAAGATGGACATGTCTCCGATGAAGAAGGTGATTCTCAATCCATATCCAAAGAATCTTTGGAGGAGATACTAGCACGAAGAGCAAAGAGAAGGCTAGAGAATCTTGAACGAGCGGGTCATACAGAGGACAAGATTCTTGGACAAGTTCGTGGAAGAGTGGTCACTAGAAGGCAATTGGCGGATTTTAGCAAGGCTCATGCTTTTTTCTCTTTCATTGAACCCAAGAAGGTATATGAAGCTCTCGAAGATCAAGATTGTCTTGAAGCCATGCATGACGAACTCAATAACTTCGAGCGCAACAAAGTGTGGAAATTAGTGCCAAGACCCAAGGATTGCAAAAATATCATTGGCACCAAATGGCTGTTCAAGAACAAACAAGACAAAGATGGCATTGTCATTCACAACAAGGCAAGATTGGTGGCCCAAGGTTTTTCTCAAGTCGAAGGTATCGATTTCGGTGAAACCTTTGCCCTCGTAGCTCGCCTTGAATCCATTCGTTACTTACTTGCTTATGCATCTCATCATAACTTCAAGTTACAACAAATGGATGTTAAGAGTGCTTTCCTTAATGGTCCCATTAATGAGTTAGTATATGTCAAGAAACCTCCGGGTTTCGAGGATCCCAACCACCCCGATCATGTCTATAAACTCGATAAGGCGCTCTATGGACTTAAACAAGCTCCACGTGCGTGGTATGAGCACCTTAAAGAGTTTCTAGTAGATCGCGGGTTTAATGTTGGTTTAATCGATCCCACCCTGTTTACCAAGACGGTTGGAGGTGACGTGTTCATATGCCAACTCTATGTGGATGACATCATTTTTGGGTCTACTAACACTTTGTTCAATGAGGAGTTTTGCAAGCTTATGACCGATAGATTTGAAATGTCTATGATGGGAGAGTTGGAATTCTTCCTTGGTTTTGAAGTGAATCAATATCATGAAGGGACTTTCATCAAACAAGCCAAATACACTCAAGACATGCTCAAGAGATTTAATATGAATGATGCCAAACCTATGAAGACTCCTATGTCCACGACCACCGACTTGAAACCCTACTCCAAGGGTAAAGAGGTAGATCAAAAGGTATACCGCTCCACGATTGGCTCTTTGCTCTACCTTTGTGCATCTCGACCCGATATCATGTATAGCGTAGGTAAATGTGCAAGGTTTCAAGCCTCTCCAAGGCAAAGCCATTTGGAAGCTGTGAAATGAATCTTTCGATATTTAGTTCATACCCCAAACTTCGGTCTTTTGTACCCCAAGGGTTCAAGCTTTCAACTCATTGGATACTCGGATGCGGATTATGCGGGAGAGAAGACGGATAGGAAGTCCACATCCGGGGTTGTCAATTCTTTGGCCGCTCCTTGGTATGTTGGTCTTCAAACACGCAAAGTTGCATTGCTCTCTCCACCACCGAGGCCGAGTATATCTCCGCGGAAAGTTGTTGTGCCCAATTGCTATGGATGAGGAAAACCTTGAAGGATTATGGTATTCATTTTGGTAAGGTGCCTCTTCTTTGTGACAATGAGAGTGCTATCAAGATCGCCTACAAAAAAGGTGATATTGATCTCTCATATGTCTCCACAAAGGATCAACTTGCCGATATCTTCACGAAGGCCCTTGATGAACCAAGATTTCGAGCTTTGAGGAATGAACTAAATGTCATAGATTCTTCCAACTTCACTTGAAACTTTGCATATGTACCTTCATTATGCATGCTATTAGGTTTAGGTGTAGGCATGGAAATAGGGGGAGAGCTACTCAACTCATGAGTATGCACTCCTTTTATTATGCGAAAATCAATTTATCATTGCATATCTAGTCAATTTGTGACTTATTGTGCTTAATTGTGAGTAGTATTTTTGGACCCAAGATATATCTTCGCGGTGCCAAAGTACACACTCAAACATGGTGGCTTCGGCCACCGACATTTGGTATGTTTTTGGATCTTTCTCGCGTATCATATTTCTTCCTTGACAACTCGTACGGGTTCGGTTTTCCACCTCTTTGTGCTTCTTGCGAACCCCTCCGAGTAACATCTCTCATATATCAGTGACTATTTTCCAACCCAAGCCTCCTTTGCCCAAAACAATATTTCCATCATAATGCTCTTGTTTTCATTCTTGGCGCGCGAAAACTTGGCTGGGCGGAGGCTCCGGCGAAACCACCGGAGGCTCCGCTGCCCCTGTCCACCGTAACACCACCGGAGGCTCCGCTAGCACTCATTTGCTCAGCGGGCCTAAATTTAGCCTGTTTTGTGGACAAGGGGCGGAGGCTCCGGTGAAACCACCGGAGGCTCTGCTGGGGGGAGAGGAGGCTCCGGTGAAACCACCGGAGGCTCCGCCCGTGGCAGTTTTCCGGATAAGAACTAGGGCGAGCAGGGGCAAGTGAGATCCAATCTCATTTCCCCCCACTCGCCCTCCTTCTTCCTCCTCTCAACCGCCGCCGCCCCAAAGCCATCCGCTGCCGGATTAGGGTGCTCCACCGCCGGGAGACCTCCTCCTTCCCTTGGGCCACCTCGGGATCTTCCTTCTCCTTCCTTTTCACCATGGATGATGCGGGTATGTGCTCTCTCTCTGTCTCATCTAGTTGATGGATGGGATGCATAGGAGTTCATGTTTTTCTCTCTAGATATGTGGATTTGGAGTTTTAGGAGTAGAAGTTCTCGAGTACAAACCCTAGCAACCTAGATAATGCGTGTTAGGTTTGAATTGTTGCAGTTGTAGGGAAGATTCGTTTGCCCTAACCCTAGTTATTCAACCCTAACACCATGTGTATCTTGGTTTCTTGGATTTGTGCGTGCTTTATCAACTTGAGCATTACCCTTTCTTCATGCTCTCCTTGCTATTTCCTTCTTAGATGCTTCCGGTTCCAAGGGAAAGGGGGTCCGTTACAAGAGCACGGGTCGCCGCAAGACTCCTCAAGTTGATGAGATCGAAGAAGATCTTGACAATACTCAACCTAAGCGCAAGCGGTTCCCGGCTCCAGAGAAGAAATTGCCTCGCAAGAACACAGCAAAGACCGCTTCCAAGATGTCCGAGGCAGTTTTTCTGAAGGAACGCCGTGACAACCCCTATGTGATTGCACGAGAGCGGTTGATGCCACAATTCCGGGGTAAGGATGCCCGCTTCCACACCGTCTTCCAAGGGAAAATCTATCATGAGATCTTGATGAGGAAGCCAAAGGACAATGTTGCCCCTCAACACGCCATCAACTTGGGCACATGGAAAGGAACCACCATTACTTTGGGGAGGCTCTTGAGCTCATTGACAGGTTTAGCATTGCTCCCATTATCAGTCTCAAACAAGACTACGATGAAGACCTTGTCTGTCAGTTCCTAGCCACCGTTCATCTCTCCAATGAGACCGAACGCCATCTTACTTGGATGACACAGGGGAGACAGCTTGACATCAAGTGGTCCGACTTTGGCACTCTTCTTGATGGATACCCAGACTTTGATCCTTTTGCTGAGGGTGAGGAGTTTTCCAATGGATGGTTCCGGGTTCACATCATCAACACTCCATCACTTCCCAAGGATCAACTCACCCCACTCTATCATTGAAAGCAGTTCGCCGTTGGGTATGTCAAAGGTCTCTACCCCACCTATGATATCATGATGTGCACCTATAGAGAGACTATCAACCCAAAGGCGGGGAATGTGGATGAGATCCAGGGTTTCTTGAAGAACCTTATGCTTCTCACTCATCAACAGCGGATACCCGACACCCCTCGCAAGCTTGATGTTCTTGATTACATTTGGAATGAGCTGTGGAACACCGTGATCAACCGCAAGAATGCTTGCTTTGGTCCATTCATAATGAAGATCATCTTACACGTGTGGAATGAAAAGTTCCCGGATGAACCATTTGAGGATGATAATTGGATCCCTCACATGGAGAGGAGACTCCTCATCAAGGACCACACCGAGCACCTGAGCATCCCACTCCTGCTGTTCGCAAGCACAAGGCCAAGCCTCGCATCATTGTTGATGAGGAAGAAGAAGAAGAGGTCGGTCCATCTCACCCTCCTCCCTCTCGAAATGCCTTCAAATGGATGGAAAGGACCCTCAAGAAGTTGTTCCGTTTGAACAAGAAGATCGAGCAACGTCAATGGGAAGCTCATTATGATAAGGAGCTCAAGAACCGCAACAAAGCTCGGGCCTCTCGTCAGCGTCTTCGTGATGAAGGACTCTCCGTGGACTCCCCGGTCCGGATGGCACCCATCGGGTTCAGGGACGGGTCGGCGCCCCCCATACCCGCCCCATTTAACTTGTCGGGTCTCATTTCTTACCATACCCACGACCCTACCGGGTTCGGGGCCCCAACGGGTACCCATTTAAGGAGCAACAGTGACACATGTGGGGAATAAAACGATGGAATATTGGAAGGATGTTGGTGGGAATAGACACGTGTGTACGTGTGTTATCTTCTGGACTCAAAATTCCAACGCTTCCATGTGATGTGCGAGGTTTGTGTTCCATAGCTCGTGGACGTGTGGCTAGGCATAGGATCATTAGGGATATGATTAGGACTTAGAGCGGGTCTGCGGGTACGGGTTTGCCACCCCCATACCCGCCCCATGAGACCTGGCGGGTCGAACATTTTACCAAACCCTCCCCATTTAAAGCGGGTACCCGCCGGGTTTGCGGGTTTCGGGGCCCCATTGCCATCCGTACTCCCTGGTTCTTCCTAGCATTACGGACTGGGACAAGTGGCAAGAAAAGGACTCCAAGGTCAAGTTGATCGAGTGGTCCGAGGAAGAAGGAGGCGAATCTACTAGCTCTCACCGCCGCGCCCCCTCTCCGGAAATGGAAGTCTCCTCCGAGTAATCTTCGAGCGTTAGCTTTATTTTCTCCCTCTTTTGGTATCTTGATGCCAAAGGGGGAGAGAGATATATTAGGAGCGGGTATTTGCATGGTGTCTCCCTCAAGCAAAGCGTCTTCGAGTTGCATCTTTCCTTTGCTTGAGGGACTTGGCTTTTTCATTTGGTCATTTGAAACTTCGGTTTGTTTACATTATTCCTATGTGTCGTGAACCTCGTTATATTATGCTTGTGTGAACTCCGTATCATATTATTGTGTGTTATATATGTGCTCTATCGTTGTCATATTATTCATATGTATATCATGCCTAGATGCTCTCAACATGAAGGGAGCATACCTTTAGGGGGAGCTCCGTTCATGTTGTGTTTTCTATTATGCAAATAGGGATGTTGTCATCAATTACAAAAAAGGGGGAGAATAAAAGATCATCGTCCGTTTTGATAATTAATGACAACATATCTATTTGATCTAATGTTTGTTTGATATATGAAAATGCCCAGGTTAATCAAGTTCACTAACTCTATGGGCCGAGTGTTCGGTTTAAATGAAAAGGGCTAGGAGAAAGAAACCAAGGGAGCAGTTTTTTCACAGGAGCGGAGGCTCCAGTGAATCCACCGGAGGCTCCGCCCAAGCTCCGGTGCGGGTCCGGTGCAGGCTCCGCCCAAACCTCCCTCTGGTCCATAAGAGCGGAGGCCAGGGCGGAACCTCCGCTACTTCCACCGGAGCCTCCGCTATTCCCAAATCTGGGCCCGTGCCTGGGTGGCATCCGGCGCGCCTCTGGTGGAGGCTCCGCCAAATCCTTGCTCTGTTGGATAAGAGCGGAGGCTCCACCGGAGCCTCCGGTGGCCCCACCTGGCCCCTGTGCAAATGGCATCCGGTGGGGGCTCCGCCAAAACCTGCTTTTGTTGCATACGAGCGGAGGCTCCACACCGGAGCCTCCGGTGCAGCTCCGGTGGGCGGAGCCTCCGCCCCGTGGCCATACAAAGATGAACAGGTGCGCTGCGCTGCAGCGCAATGGATAGAAGCCCACCGGAGCCTCCGGTGAAACCATCGGAGCCTCCGGTGCTCCTGGACTGCAACGGCCATTAAATGAAGGGGTATAAATACCCTTTCCCCTTCCTCTTAAATGCCAATCTTTTCCCATTCTCTCTCCTAGCCATTAATGAAAGCTTCATCCATCTAGATCTCCCACTCCATCCACCCAATCACTCCCATACTTGGTGGAGAGCTAGAGGAGGCCTAGATCCACACTTCCACCAAAGGAATCTCGAATCCATCCACCACAACCTAGTAGATCTAGAATACTACTTGAGGCCTAGAAACCTTAGTAGATATTGTGCTTGTAGTTTCCACCTTGTTGCAAGAAGCTACAGATTGCTTGAGAGCCTCCATCCATCTTGTGGAGTGACCTCGAGCCCTTGTAAAGGTTTGGTCAACGCCTTCAAGTCGACCTCATAGTGGAAACGAGAATCTCCCTCACCGGAGAAGCTCAAGGAGAACAAGGTGTGCACAACCGTGCTACTGAGGAGTGCCTAGGTGGCTCCCCACCTCTCCAATGTAGACGTACTTCTCTTTGTGAAGGAACTACGGGAATCATATCCTTGTCTCCTTGTTTACACTTGTTGTTTGCCTTACCACCTTACGCTTTACTTCCGTTGCGCATATTATCTTGTCCACATAGGTTGCTCACCTAGATGCACATCTAGAGAACCTTATCTTATCTTGCTTAGCCCCACTAAAAGGAAAAGAAAAGAAAAATTGGTAGTCAACCTATTCACCCCTCCCCCTCTAGTTGACCATAGTGCACTTTCATGTTCCACGAACAAGATAGGGACATCAATTTTCATATAAAAACATCACAATTCAATTGTTGTACAGTGTACTGCATAGTTAGGTACTACTACATATTGACAGTATAAGCAGAGGCCAATCAAGTGTCATGGCTGCTTTTCTCCTGCAATTACACCCATCATGTCAGCCGTGATGCTTCACCAGTCTTAAAGATATGCATAATTTAATAGAAAAAAAAGAAGGTCAATAATTTGTGATGGTCATATGCTTACGGCTAACCTGCCAGAAATACCAAAGTACGGTTTTAGTTGTCCAACACTCCAATTGGAATTATCTTCATCACTTTTTCACCACATTGTTTAATTAGTTCCTCTTCCAAAATAACAGGAACAAAATCTCAGGCATGGGGTGAACAAAAGTTTGGACAGAAAATCAAGCTTGTACTTTCATATAAATCAATTCTCACTATAACTTGACTTAAAATTCAGTTATATTGGACCAGTTGGTTGACCATTAGATCTTTGACAGGGTGCCACAACAAGAAGTCGATCTATTTTCTACATAGAGATAAAATGTTCAATAAGAGTACCTCAAGTAGCATGGACTCAAGAGCCTCCAGAGTGCCACTTTCATGGCAACTTGGTGTCATAATATGTGTCTTCATAGGACAAACAAGAGAGATTGCAGATGAAGAGAAAGTGAAGCACAGCGGATACCTCTTACAGGTAGTTTGAAGAGACTCTAATTCAAAGCACAATGGAACATTGATTCTGCTAATGAATCCATGTGATATTTAAATATTTTGGTTACATCGGCATGGATCTTGCACCTAATAATAGCTGAATGTTTTTTATACAAGTAAAACGATAAAAAAATAAACTGGCTTAATAGAAACATTCACATTTACTCGCAAAATAAATCAAAATTATCGTATTGGCACCTACAACTTTGGGGATTTTGCAAAGCATGATGTAATGGTACTTGAAACTCGGTTTCCACAGAGTATGATAGATTTACATGACCATTAGCTCAAAGTCAGTAAAAGTCATAACTACGTTTGTTATGCTATCTTCAAAACTACAATTTTCATTTTGTAGGTAAACTCCATCACCGTGTTCTGCCTCTGTACCTCTCCATTGTGACCATATCTTGCCCCACTCGGCAGCCTCCTCCTATTCACCTCTGTATCTGCCTAGTTTTAGGATTCCTTGCTATATGAAATATTGGAAGTGCCTATAAGTAATGATGATAGTTAATTAACTCCCATTATTTTTTTCTTGATAAGCATAATGTATGTTGTATTTTCATGTTTAGGACTGCCTACTGCATGAGTCCATATTTTAGATATGGAGACGTTAATTCAAGAATACTGCATATGTAGATCATTAGTTGATAAAATAGTCGGTATCTTTCATGTATACATGTACAATTTCTGTAATATGGAAACAGAGTCTGAATAGTGCACATAAGACATGGATACATGGGCAGCTAGAATAAGCAAAAGAAAAGGAATTAAATACCTTTACAAACCAGATTGAAGTATAATTGATTTCCATTGAGAAGGTAAGTGAAGAGTAGGGTACACATAAAGTTCTGCATAACTAAAGAGTGTGTGCACATAAAAAATTCTAAACAGCTGCAAGGTAAAGAAATGGACGAGTCACGCAGAGTCATTTCATCAAACCCGTAATGTGCAGATTCGAGAATATTCTTTTCAAGAATACTCTGTAGACTCGGCTTTGCCTTGAATGCGAAGAACGCCTGGAGTCCGTGGTCGGCCAGGATAGATTGGAATACCGCGGTCGGGCTGACACCCCAACGGTACATGCGCTCCTCCAAGGACGGCTTGCAGGAGCTGGTGGCTGGCTCGAGCAGCGACGTGGTCAGTGACTCCTCCGCGCGACGACCAGAATGAGCGGCGGTGGCAGGGTGGAACACTACACTAGTACATAAATGCTCTTCTGTGGCGCACCAATTTTGAATTTTGTGGCGCACCTAGGGGCCAGAGGGGTGCGCCACAGAATTCACGCCACATGATTTTTTTTTCTGTGGCACACCCTAGAAATGTCAATTCTGTGGCGCACCTCAGCCGTGCGTCACAGAAATTTGCAATTCTGTGGCACACCAAGTAGGGGTGCGCCACAGATTTTTTTTTGAATTTAAAAAAAAGGCGGCCAGATCTGCCCGCCGGAATATCTGCGAAATTTTGAAATTTCGCCGGATCTCGTCGGATGCCGTTGTGACCATGGACTTAGGTGGCTTGGTCGGTGGAGGGTGGAGGATGGGGGTCACTGGAGTTTGTGGAGGAGAAGAAACTCGCCGGAGGTGGTGGTGGAGGAGGAGTAGGAGCTCGCCGGAGGTGGTGGTGGGGGAGGTCACCGGAGTTGGTGGAGGAGGAGGAGGAGGAGCTCGCCGGAGTTGGTGGAGGAGGTGGTGGTGGTGGATGAGGAGGAGGAGCTCGCCGGAGGTGGGGGAGGAGGAGAAGGAGAGGTGGTGGTGGAGGAGGAGGAGGAGGAGGAGAAGGAGAGGTGGTGGTGGAGTAGGAGATGGAGGAGAGAAGTGGAGAGGTAGAGGAGAGAAGGGGAGATGAGAAGTGGAGGAGTGAATTGGGAGAAAGGAGAGAAGTACAAAGAAGAGGGAGAAAAGAAGGGTTAGTGGGCAGGATTCAAATTTCGAATCCTGCCCAACAATTCTATGGTGCACCAAGTGTAGGGGTGCGCCACATAATTTTTTTCGATTTTTTTTATTTTCTAGTCAAAAATCTTCAAACGGCCATAACTATTTTTCCTTTTGGAATTTGGCGATTCTAAAAAAAAAACTCACAGGCCAAAGGCAAGTGAGGTTGGGTTCCTTTTTCTCTCTAACTTATTTTTATATCTTGATCATTTTTTCCCGACATCACATGCAAAAGTTATGCCCATTTTACTTTTTTAACGAACCTTTTCTCAGAAAGTCGAAATTCATATTTCAAAGTTTGATAAAAAAAATTAGACCTTAAACTCTCTGTGCATCTATAAGGGATTTATTTTTGATGCTTTTTAGACCTTCAACTCTCCCGTGAAAGAGTTCGTGCGTGTGGACAGAAAATTTGGGGATGAGAATTTTGTGGCGCACATGACAGTGGTGCGCCATAGAAATGTCATATTTATGTGGCGCACTAACCACAATGTGCCATAGAATATGAGTGGGGAAATGGTTGGGTTGGGCCCCAACATATTTCTGTGGCGCACCTCTGTCCCGTGCGCCACATAATTCCTCTTTTCTGTGGCGCACCCCTGTCTCGTGCGCCACAGAAGTCCTCTTTTCTGTGGCGCATTCCTCCCGTGCGCCACAAAAATAAATTTCTATGGCGCATGGCTGCTTGGTGCGCCACAGAAGCTGTTCCATAGAAAGGCACATCTCTACTAGTGCTAGCATCGTCGCTCGCGAGGCTGCCTTTTGCATCGTGAGGGAAGCGGTCAGGGAATCGTTTTTGACACTCGTTTTTCTGGACACGTTAAGGAAATGCGATGAAGGGATTAGGCCCACCTGTTGGCGCGCTGGAAATCGTGAGGAGGCTAGAGGTTGGACGAAAGGAACAACGTATCGGACGAACACAGAACGAATCGTTCTTTTTAAGTAGTAGAGATTAAACACTATATCTCGTGCTAGTGTATTGGAAGGGATGAGTATTTGTGGGGATATGGTGAAACCAAAATTTTCACCAAACCCTTGCATCCCCGACCCCCCTATGGCTTGTTGGGCTTCCTCATATTTTAAGGCGAAAATTGGATCATACCATTAAAAGATCCAATCTTTAGAAAAATAACACTGAAAGTTTACGAGTTAGAAAAACACCACCAAAAACTTGCTATTTAATCAATTTGTACCATCACCGTGATCTCCACGTGAAGTGCATCTTTTAGATTAATCCATCAACACTTGAGCATCCATTCCAGCAGTATTTAGGCTGCACTCCAACGCCCTCTCCAACCGCACTTCACTGGCTTATCAAAGAACATTCTTGGAGCATATAGTAGGACATCTGAAACAAATTTCAGCATGAATTCAACATCATAAATGTTATATTTTGAGAGCATATAACATGAGGTACATGACACTACATTCAGCCAGAACTTTAAGCATATAATGGAGACTTTCAACAGCACAGCACACAACTTAGTACAAAATAGAGTTCACAACAAACTAGCATAGTTGCACATGTAGCAATACAAAAGGGAGTTCACAGGTCATAACATACCATTCCTTAGTTCCACACCTTGTTCACACTATTAAAAAGACTTAGACATCTATTTTATCTACTCAATGATGATCCTATGATTTATTTCTCCCGGTGATAATGCAGCCATCCTTCTTGTTGTTACACCTGGGCTAGTTGGAGAGAACTCATCCTTCAAGTTGCACCTGGGCTTGAATGAGGCATGCAAGAGGGTTCGACAACTTTGTGGAGGCTTCAACAAATTCAGATTTGCTTTTCCTACGAAGAAGAACTTCGATTGGTGAAGGGAAAAAACTAGAACACACATAAGAAATGAAAATAGTACAGTACATTGGCTTTATTCTTTTTCGGACAAGGGGGTAGAAGATCTTGCTCTAACTCAGCTCGAGTGGCATTACAACCCTTTTCTATATATATGCCGAAACTGATAACACTTTTTGCATTGATATGGTCCTCTTTTTTCTGGTTCTCCACTAGCCTTGATTCTTTGTTTTCCTGGCCTACCAGCAGCCCTTTGTTGAGGTGGAGGAATCATTTCGAAACCAACATCAACATTTGGCCATTCGAAATTGTCATTCATTGGATTGATTTGAAACTGATAAGTATCTTGAATCTCTCTACCGAATAGTAGTCATGCACAAAGTGCTCAATCTTTAGTTGTCTAACTTTGCCATCTAGGTATATAGCACGAGGGCACGGTTTTCCGGACACATCACATTGTCCACAGCCACATTAGCTTTTATCAAGGTCGACCGCGTACCTCCAAGTCTTGCCTTCTTTTGTTGTTCCTGATATTTCAGCTGACATGGGACCACGTTTATTGATATCATAGTGCAGCCCTCGGCTCTTCATGCTCAACTCATGCAACACAGTACGGAGGATCATGCCTTCAAGTCTATTGGCTATTTCTCGCCTTGTGTACATCTTCTCTAAGATGATGTGCCTAATCTTGTCCATCAAATAATCAACTAGAAGGTCTTTGTAATCCTTAATCCAATTTTTGAAGCATTCTCACATGTTGTTATTAACATAATAAACTTTGCACATATTGGAGAATTCAGATCTACTCCAGATCAGCGCTGTGATGCATATTTAAACAGGAAATTGCTTTAGGACAACCAGATGCAATTTTCTCCATCAATGCATTGTACATGCGTGTTGTACATGCCCATGCACAAGGCCGCATGTATTTCAGCACCTCACCCTTGAACTTTGTTTGAAAATTAGCCATTAGGTGTCTAAAAACACTCATGTGCTATACATCATCTCTGAAAGCTTTCTTGACACCATATGATAATCGCTTACAAGCATCAGTGTGGATTGTCAACCCAGGTGGAGTTCCAACTGTTTTCTTTAGGTTGCTGATGTCTAGGGTGAGACTCCAAGTGCAGAGTGTGTGGCTAGTGGCAAGACTTCTTCCCCACGAGGGTGACTCGAGGGTTTATATCGAACTCTCGGGGAGCCAGTATTTCAGCAGTTGTCTTCCAAGCTTCCTCCAGGATCCTGCAAACAAGTAGAGAATTTTGTTCCCTCAACCTCACCAAGTGGTTGTCAAGCACAAGGTGTGAGACTTCTAAATTGCAATGCAAAACTGAAAGTAAATGTGCAATAATTAAATCTACTACTAAATGCAAATGAGAAAATAAATATGCAATGGATTGTTTTTGTATTTTTGTGATGCAAGTGGTGATGGAGATAATGTAAATTCGAATTGGAGATGCAAGTAAAGTAAAGTGCAAGTAAAGTAAAGTGCAAGTAAAGTAAATTGCAGCAAAGTAACTAGAGTGTTTTCTTATATTTAAAATAGGACCCGGGTTCATGGTTTCACACTTGCATTCTCTCAAATAAAGCAGTAGACGATGGACATAAAGAATTACATGTGAGATTACAATAACATGTTTAACATTGAGTAATAAGAACGGGGTACATAAGATACATCTACTCAAATAACTCAAGAGAAACAATTGAGATCTCGGATTCAATAACTCATAGAAAAGATCCACCACATAGGAGTTACAACGGTGCCCGTAATCATGTGAGGCAGCTCATACGGATCTAATTAGTGAAGCACATAGAGAGAGAGATACAAGTGCTACTTCCAAAAACCCATAGCCCTCGGGTGGACTACTCCCTCTTCATGGAGATGTCGATGGAGATGACATTGGAGGGGTAGGAGATCACACCGGCGGTGCCCCGCCGGAGTTTCCCCCCTCCAATCTGGAACTTCTGGTCTCTGTTTCGGTGTTTCGGCGGCGCTCTTCTCCGTAAGGGTACGGGGGACCCTTTTTATAGTCGGTTTTAGGTCAAGACGGAGTCGGTAAGTCGAAGATGCAAGAAATTGGGGCCACAGGGGCCAAAAGGGGGCCTCTCATGCGGCCAGGGAATCTGGCCGCGTGGAGGGTCCTCTTTTCGGCCTCCTTGCCCAATTCTCGTGGATCCTTCGCCCGCAAGTCTTCTCCTTCCAAGAAAATGACCCCCGCAGATTTTCAGGTGATTTCGCGGAAGTTTGCCCCCTGAAACGTCAAAAATATAGAAAACACGGTTTCTGACAGGCAGGGTTAATTCCATAAAAGTTGGGGGACTTTGTAATTTAACCCCAAAATACTATAAAACATTGAATTATACCCTTATATGATGCAATATGTAATAGAAAACCATGTGAAAATATGCAAAATTCATCTATGCGTTTTACATGCATCAACATCCCCAAGCTTAACCCATGCTCGTCCTTGAGTATGAAGGTGATAAAACTAAGATGAGTTTTTCATATTGAAACAATCATGGGATATCAAGGAGGATTATTCATGCTACATATAATCAAATGATTAATACTAAAAATGAGTAGCAATATACAATTCATGTTGTAAGAAATATCAAATATGCAAGCAAAGATGCTTCATGAAAGTTCACAAAGTATATAATGAAATAAAAGCACTATGGACAAAATGCATACACAAAATGAAAAATAAAATCCTATATTGGTCAAAGAATAGCATAATCGAGAATAGAAAATATGGTGGACACTTTGGAGAAAAATGAGTAGAGGTAAAACATGATCAAGTCTTATTTAGCCTCTAAATTATTCAACTAAAATTACTAATTGAAATGTGGTATCCATTGATCTAGGACTCTCATTGCCCCTTTATCACTAGCATCTTAAAATTGTGAGTATTGAAGTAATGAGAATGACAAGGTGGTTGAAACCCTCATGCCCCGTGAGTGTGAAAACCTACTCCATGATTACTCAACTTAAGATTCCTAATAAGCTTTGTACAATCATAATAAGTATTAATGACATCATAGAGAACCGCAAATAGGTACCTCTTGCCCCATGACATGGAAACAAGCCCATGTTACAATGACAAGATGAACAAACGGAGTAGACTCATCATCCTTTTTATTTTCATTCACTATTATGCATAGCTTCTTATTTTATTATAGGATGTGTTGTAGAGTCACTCAAGCTGTAAGTAAATTTCCACCATGATAAAGCATGGGCTTGGGTTAGTGGCCCAATGTGTTTCTCTAGTCATATAGATACTTACTCATCAAAACTTACTATTCCTCTATTTCATGTCGGCATGGCAGGAGTCCAAAAAGAAAAGTACATGATATCAACAAAATGTAATTTTTTTTGTGCAATGTTGAAAGCTTTACGGTGATACACGTTTATAGCTAGCTCCCAACCACACACTTGTGAAACGCAAAACTTGTGGCTCCTATTATTGGGTCATGTTTATTAGATCCATAAAAGTGTGCCTTCAAAAGTTCGTGAGAGTCCTATCCCAAGTTCAACCCATGAAAATTAATAAAGTGAATATCTTAATTTAGAACATAAATAACACAATAACATGGTGAACATACTCGGAATAGCAATGAAGCTAATGGGAAGATATGGTGGACTCACTGGAAAAATACTTGGCTAAGGAGTGTTGGAAACAAGTTTTTACTTGTTGGAATTTTTAAATTTTTGGGCTAGCAAGAGGGAGATAGTTGACCAACTACTATGCATGCATATGTCCATAGAACTACCCATTTCATGACAAACTAAATAAACCAGCAATTAACATCAAGGACATGAATAAGAGATAGCTCAAGACAACATTATTGCAAATTTCTACACATAAAAAGCCTATAAATCATGCAAACATATGTAGCTCTTCAAATCAACCATGGCATCCCGATTCCAAGTCATAATAATAGCATCCAATACATTCCAACCCCAAACTCCAGTAGCTCAATATCATATAAAATGATGGTGGTGGTCTTATCAAAACAAAAATAAAAGCAAAAACTAGACGCTTCAAGTCTCTACGATAAATGCTTTGCTTAGAAAAACAGAAAATAGACGTGTGCTAACCAAAAGAGTGTAGCTCCAGTGGGGTGTTCATCACATCCCCAAGCTTATGTCTTTAACCATTCTTGGATGTCTTGAGGCGCAGCTCCTCTATTCCCTGTGAAAAAACTTCACAAAACATGTTTCTTCCATTCTTTTTCTGTGGGGTGAGATTAGCAAGGACAAACAAGTCACATTCTTGCTGTGCAAAATTCCAAATCAAATTCTCCAGTAGATAGACAATAAGGTTCATTATGTTGTATGTTCACTCTGTTGCTTGAAAGAATCATGGAAATTTGATTCCCAAGCCCAAAGAGTGCATAAAAAAAAGAACGCAGAATCTGTCCAGAAAAGCAGCAGCAGCAAAACGAACGTTTTTACCTAAGCTAGACTCGTCAAAAAATTAATCCAGTTTTTGTGCTTACAGAGGACGAAAAGTTGCAGAACATACTAAAAAATTAGCTCAATCCTACATAGCAATAAAACACGTAAAATCATACGGTGAGCAGACTCGTGCTGAAACAGAAATTTCATGCACTAGGATAGCAACTTATAAGTCCAAATGGGTTTGACTTGACTCTTTATTGAAAACTCAAGAATTAAAACAAAAAAAACTAATCTCTTTAGACAGCAAGAGGACACTAGGAAAATCCAAACAAAAACAACCGGGTTGCCTCCCGTAAAGCGCTTTCTTTATAGCCATATAGCTAGGCTTTACTTACTTGATAATCAAGAGGGATAAAGCTCATGAGGGAGCTTGTTCTTCAGCGTGCCCCTCTTCCTTGGGAAGTGCTCCATGCTTTTCTTGTGAGGTAACTGAAACTTGACATTGCCTTCCTTGGAGTCTATGATTGCACCTGTAGTACGAAGAAAAGGTCTACCCAAAATAATAGGACTAGAGGATTTATCCCCCATATCCATAATAATGAAATCAACGGGTACGAAAGTCATGTGCAATTCAATCATAACATCTTTTACTTGTCCTACAGCATGTTTAGTAGATTTATCAGCAAGGATAAATTCACTTGAGCACTTTTCTAAATTTTCTAGTTCTAGCAATTCATATAATTCTTTAGAGAGTACCGATACACTAGAACCTAGATCTAACATAGCATGGTGAATTTCTTTTCCAATTGAAACTAGCACCTTGGGATCCATGCATACCCAAGATTAGGAGGTATCATGGCCTCATTCTTGTACCTAGCAATTTTTTCTTGCAAGACATGATTAACAATATAAGATCCAAAGCCAGGTTGATTAACATTTATAGTGGGATCACTAGCAAATTTTTGTAGAGTAGCAATAAGTTCTTGCAAGCTACTTTTTTCTAAATCAAGCAATGGATCCTTAATTTCAGTAAGCATCATTTTCCTCTACTTTACTCTCTAATTTATCTAGCATGCTTGATTCATGAGGACTAATTTCATCTTTGCTAGCAAGATAAGACATATATGGAAGTAAACTTCACTATTTCATTCAAAGTTTCTTCTAAGCTAGTGGGGACATGCTCACTTGTATTCTCAGCAATATGATCAATATTTTCAATAATAGGAGCAGCAATAGTAATAGAATTCATTCCTACACTAGGTTGTGCTTGTGGCTTTCCTGCTGACATGCTTAATAGAGTTGCTTGATTATCAGCTAATTTTGACAATGCTTTATCTAAATTCGAAGATTGAAGTTGCAATCCTTTAATATCACTACTAATGGATGCAATAGACTTATTTAACTCATGTATCATAGCATTGTGACTAGCAACTTGTTCCATAAGCAAATTATTAGATTCATAAATTTCACTAGAAGGCTTCCACTTATTTTCATTAGCATTAGGATATGGAACAAAAGGTTTATTTGGCACATAAGGAGGTTTACTATATGAATTGTAAGCATTACCAAAACCATTTCTACCATAATTCCTAACAAAATTAACATCCACACTTTCAGAATTACTACCAACTAGCTCCTGCAAAGGCACATTCTCCATATTTTGTTTATTAATAAAAGCAAGAATAGTGTCCATTTTAGAAGACAAATCATTGGTTTCTTCAATTGAGTTTATTTTCTTAGTGGGATTGGGTGCTCTTTCAGTATTCTATTGACTATAATTTTGCAATATGCTTTCTAATATGCTCTTAGCCTCACCTACAGTTTTACTCATAAAGGCACCTCCAGCAGCACAATCAAGTATATTTCTAGACATGTAGTTTAGACCATTATAAAAAGAGTGTAGTATGGTCCATTCATTTACTCCATGTGATGGGCATGTTCTAAGAATTAATTTAATTCTATCCCATGCCATGGCTACATGTTCATTATCATTTTTCCTAAATGAGAGGATATTATTCCTATTTTGCAAAATTTTAACGGGAGGATAATATTTCTTAATGAAAGCTTCTTTTAAATCATCCCAAGACTTTATACTAGCTGTAGGTAGTGAAAGTAACCATTCTTTAGCCTTTCCTCTAAGTGAAAAAGGAAATAATTTCAGTTTTAAAACACTACTTTCCACATTTTTAAATTTTTGCATATCACATATTTCCATGAAATCATGAAGATGCATAGAGGCATCCTCCATAGCACTACCACCAAATTGCTCTCTAGTAATTAAATTCAATAAACTAGGACTTACTTCATAGCTTTCAGCTTGTATTTCAGGTGTAGTAATTGGCCTAGCAATGAATTGGTCATTGGGTGTATTTGTGTAGTCACTTAATTTAGTTCTATCACCCATTTTAACAGTTTTTATGTAGTTTTTAATTTTTTATGCAAAACTGAAAAGTAAAGTAACTAGGAAAATTCTAAATACTAAAATAAACTAGATAACTAAATGCAAAACTAAAATTCAAACTAAAATAAAATATGCAAGACAAAACAAAAACAAGAACAAAAACAAAACAAAAACAAGACAAGAAACAAAATAATCTATTTGAAAGAAGGTGGAGATAGAAAGGACGGTACTCACGTAGGTGCAAGCTCCCCAAGCTTAGGTGTTTGCACACCTTGTTGGTGATGAGGACTTCTTGTGAGATCCCTTGGACAACTCCTTCACCTATGGCTCCCCGACAACGGTGCCAGAAAAACGCTTGATCGCTAGGTTGAGACTCCAAGTGCAGAGTGTGTAGCTAGTGGCAAGCCTTCTTCCCCACGAGGGTGACTCGAGTGTTTATATCAAACTCTTGGGGAGCCAGTATTTTAGCAATTGTCTTCCAAGCTTCCTCCAGGATCCCGCAAACAAGTAGAGAATTTTGTGCCCTCAACCTCACCAAGTGGTTGTCAAGCACAAGGTGTGAGACTTCTAAATTGCAATGCAAAATTGAAAGTAAATGTGCAATAATTAAATCTACTACTAAATGCAAATGAGAAAATAAATATGCAATGGATTGGTTTTGTATTTTTGTGATGCAAGTGGTGATGGGGATAATGTAAATTCGAATTGGAGATGCAAGTAAAGTAAAGTGCAAGTAAAGTAAATTGCAGCAAAGTAACTAGAGTGTTTTCTTATATTTAAAATAGGACCGGGGTTCATGGTTTCACACTTGCATTCTCTCAAATAAAGTAGTAGACGGTGGACATAAAGAATTACATGTGATATTACAATAACATGTTTAACATTGAGTACTTTCATATGGGCATCACGTCCTAGCATAGAGATCTCTACGGTCATATTGATCCCTCTTATAGTCCACCAAGATGCGAAATAAATCATAACACCTCGATAATTAAGGAAAAACCAGAGTATAGATTTAAGCAATGTGACATGAAGTTGAAGTAAGAACTTGCTAGATCTAGTCATGGAGATTGATTAGTGTCACTTCAAATCCCCGGTAACAAGGTACTCCTTTTTATCCATAGTGAGGTAACTAAGAAAGGTTTAACAAAACCTAAGTGGATCGCTGAACTTCTGTCACTTTCACAGCACTAGCCACCCCCCGTTACTCCAACCAATGCACGCATCACCCCACACACGCTCTCAAGAACTAGATTGATCAAAGCTAGCAAATAAGAACGGGGCACATAAGATACATCAACTCAAATAACTCAAGAGAAACGATTGCAATCTCAGATTCAATAACTCATAGAAAAGATCCACCACATAGGAATTACAACGGTGCTCGTAATCATGTGAGGCAGCTCATACGGATCTAATTAGTGAAGCACATAGAGAGATATACAAGTACTACTTCCACAAACCCATAGCCCTGGGGTGGACTACTCCTTCTTCATGGAGATGTCGATGGAGATGACGTTGGAGGGGTAGGAGATCACACCGGCGGCGCCCCGCTGGAGTTTTCTCCCTCCAATCTGGAACTTCTGGTCTCTGTTTCGGTGTTTCGATGTTTTGGCGGCGCTCTTCTCCGTAAGGGTACGTGGGACCCTTTTTATAGTCGGTTTTAGGTCAAGACAGAGTCGGTAAGTCGAAGATGGAAGGAATTGGGGCCACAGGGGCCAAAAGGGGGCCTCTCACGCGGCCAAGGAATCTGGCCGCGTGGAGGGTTCTCTTTTGGGCCTCCTTGCCCGATTCTCGTGGATCGTTCGCCCGCAAGTCTTCTCCTTCCAAGAAAATGACCCCCGCATATTTTCAGGTGATTTCGCGGAAGTTTGCCCCCCGAAACGTCAAAAATATAGAAAACGGAGTTTCTGACAGGCAGGGTTAATTCCATAAAAGTTGGGGGACTTTGTAATTTAACCCCAAAATACTATAAAACATTGAATTATACCCTTATATGATGCAATATGTAATAGAAAACCATGTGAAAATATGCAAAATTCATCTATGCATTTTACATGCATCAGTTGCTCATAAACCATGCCCACTTGACATTATTTTATATCCCAAAAGTGCCATATGCAACCGGAAACATCCAATTGTGCCCGTCGATTGCAGTTGGTGCAGCCAATTGTCCATTATACTTTGCAGTAACGTGAGTGCAATCAACGCCAAGATACGGTCTGCACCCAGTCAAGAAGCCATCAACACATGCTCTAATGCACATAAGCATCCTTGATAAATGCATTTGTCCTTTGATCTTCTTGCAATCGATCTCAACAATGTTTCATGGGCAAGCTTCTTCTAGAGCCACTGATATGTCCATTTTGCATCACTATTTTATATTGTAATTTTCTGTTATTCATTGATATATTTCATATTATGATGCATTACTTATGCTATTTTATCTTATTTTGCATGTTTAATAATTATTGGAGAATAAACAGCGGGACCAGAAATCAGATGGAAAAAGCACTATCAAGATACCTTATTTCTGAAGATCACAAGAAGAAGGGGGACACCGGAGGGGTCTTAGAAGTCTAGAAGAGGGAGCCAGCCGGAAGGGGGCCAGAGGGTGGCCACCAGGGGCCCACACCATAGGCCGACGCCCCCTGGCCACGCCGCCAGGTGGTGTGGTCATCCTGGCCCACCTCTGGTCGCCTCCTTTCTTATAATTGACCCCCAAGGAACCCTAAGCCACAAAGAACCATCGAGGAAATATTCCGCCGCCTCCTCGGGGCGGAAAACAACAGAGAGAGAAAATATCTCCAGTGGGGAGATATTCGGGGAAATTCCTCCCTGGAGAGGATAAATCGTCACTGTCATCACTCCAGGCTTCAACAAGATCATAAGTGTCATCATGCTCACCACAAGCACCATCACCTTCACCGTCCACCTTCATCCCGCTGTAACAATTAGGGCTCTTTATCGTTGTTTTCTACTAGATCTCTCTCCCGGTGTGGATTACTTGTTAGTATTTGATGCTTACGAGGTTTATCGGTGTTTGAACTTTATGACCAGATTGTTACTCATCATTATATCACCTCTGATTATGATCCATATGATGTCTCGTGAATAGTTCGTTTAGTTCTTGAGGACATGGGAGAAGTCAATATCTTAGTAGTGGAATTGTGTTGAAGTAATATCTAGTGGTTCAATATTTAAGTTGTGGTGTTATTCTTCTAGTGGTGTCATGTGAACGTCGACTACATGACACTTCACCTTTATGGGCCTCGAGGGATGCATTGTGTATTTTTTTAATAATTGTGGGGTTGACAGAGTGACCAAAAGCTAAACCCCCGTTAGGAAACCGATGCACGAGGGAGTGTAGGATTCTAGAGTTTAAGGTTGCGGTTATATTTATCTTAATTACTTCTTGTAGTTGCAGATGCTTGCAAGGGGTTTAATCACAAAAATGTATTAGTCCTAGTTGTGAAGTGCATAGGTTTACCCACACAACACCTATCAAAACAGTAAATATTTATCAACTGTATGAAGCAAAAGCACTTGACGAGATTCCCATGTCTCCTCGAGAACGTTTAGTCATCATAAGTAAACCAACTGTCTTGTTCTTTTGATTTCTACGCACGCTTCTATTATTGTAGACAGTGTTGGGCCTCCAAGTGCAGAGGTTTGTACACCAACAGCAAGTTTCCCTTAAGTGGATTACCCAAGGTTTATCGAACAAGGGAGGTAGAGGTCAAAGGTATCCCTCTCAAGCAACCCTGCAAATACAATACAAGAAGTCCATTGTGTCCCCAACACACCTAATACAATTATCAGTTTTATAGGTGCACTAGTTCGGCGAAGAGATAATGAAATACAAGTAATATGGATGATTATAAATGATAATAGCAATCTCGAAAAAAATGTCAGCAAGCAAACATTTGGCAGAACATGTTGTAGACGGTGTTTCAATGCTTAGAAACAAGGCCTAGGGATCATACTTTCACTATTGCACACTCTCAACAATAATAACATAATGGAATGCATAAATATCATGTCTTCACAATGCTACTGCAAACCACTTTCTATCCGAATAACAAACACCAATCCATTGCGTAGGGCTGTAACAACACTCCTCAGAGTCGCATTCCCATATCTAGTTAACCCCACACTGTCACTATGAGCGCCCTAGAAGGTACTATACAAGCACAATTTCATAGGGTCATCCAACACAAGATATAAATATCATGGTAAACCACATGGTGCACACACTGTCACCTTTACACTGTGATCAAAGTGTCTACGAAGATATCATAACAAAACCACTTGAGTAGCATAACAGATGAAGAGTAACATCTACTTATTCAACCAGATTACAAAGGTCATGACCACATAAAGATCACACCATGGGAGAGAGAGATGAAACACATAGCAACCGGTAGAGCCCTCAGCCCCTGGGGAGAGATACTCCCTCCTCATCATGGGAGACAACAACGACGATGAAGATGGTAGTGGAGTCGATGGAGATGGTTCCAGGGGGACTTCCTCTTCCCGGAATTGTGCCGGAACAGAGATTCCTGTCCGCGAAACTTGTCGGCGGCGGTGGCAGAGCTACGGAAGTTTTCGTGGAAAAAGGTCTGATCTCTTTAGGGTTTATGCATCGGGGGGGCATATCAGGAGAAAGGGCGATGACGGTGGGCACCCGAGGGGCACACACCACCCCGAGGCGCGGCCAGGGGCCACCCCCGCCCAGGCATGGTGTGGGGGCTCCAGGGCCCCCCTCCGGGGTCTCCTTTGGACTTTCTTGACCCTCCGGGAATTCTAAGAGTTCTGGCTTTTGAATCTTCCAATTCCGAGAATATTTCCAGAACAACTTTTCTGAAACTAAAAATAGCAGAAAACATGTACTGGCTTTGTGGCACCTTGTCAATAGGTTAGTCCCAAAAAATCGATTAAAATGGCATAAAGTGTAAGGGAAACATGTAGAAAATGGCATGAAAACAACATGGAACATCAGAAATTATGGATACGTTTATGAGGTATCAACATCCCCAAGCTTAGTTCCTACTCGTCTTCGAGTAGGTAAACTATAAAAAACAAATAATTTCTGAGGTGACATGCTACAAACATAAACTTGATCATCAAAATTTTAGAAGCATAAGTATAGCTTAGATCAAAGAACTTTAAACACAAGCATGATATATATAATTTTAATAATGAAACATAGCAATCACCTTGCATCATGAAAAGTAACATAAATAAAAGATCATGAATAATAATGCACTGGGAAGTTATACGTTTGTTTCAAGCATAGAGAAAACATACCAAAGTGATATTTCACTTGTCCTTAAGGGTGGGGCAAAACATAAATGTTAGGACGCCTTCAAAGTTCAAGAGGAAGACTAGAACAAATAATGTGAAAACAAATAATAACACATCATGAATATATTAATATTTTTTCTGGGATAAATGCACATTAAACTCAGAATGGCAACTATGCTCTCTCAATTGTGCATAAAGTAAGAAGATGAAGACTGAACATAAAAGTAAAAGAAAGTCCCTTTAGAGGGAAGCAGGGATCACTCATGTGCTAGAGTTTTTTTATTTTATTAAACAGAGGTTTTGAAAACATTTTTTTAAGAGATGTGTATGCTTATTGTAACGAATAGTAAACAGAAAATACAGTACGTCACAAGCCACCTAGACTTCACAAGAGAGGTTCCCGTTAAAGGACACACCTGGGTAGAAGGTCATCCCTCTTTCTCTTTTGTTTACACAATTATGCTCTGATAAATCAGGGGCAAAAATAGTGAAGAGTATTTGTTCGTATTAATTTGGGTCTGGGCACCCCGCTGCCAGCTCTTCTATCAGTTGGATAAGCGGATGAAACCACTATTCCAGGGTGTAAAATCCAATCAACAAGTGAGATAAAGATTATCTAATTACTTCCTCATGAGCTAAAACAGGAGCACAAAATAGGAGTAATTTTGAAAGCTTTAAAGGTAACACATGAGAAATTTACTTTAGAGTGGAGGTTAAATACCACATGTAGGTAGATATGGTTTACAAATTTGGCATACTCTGGTTTTTGGGAGTTCGATGCATGAGTAGAGCTCATACTCAGTACAGGTGGAGGCTAGCAAAGACTGGGAGCGAGAAATCAAGAGAGTGTAATGGCCATAATCATGCATAGCGACAAAAACATCATTAATCAAAGCATAAGTGGCACTACAAGTTCAAAAACTAAATGATCATAGAGGCTATAAGTGACTGCTTTTTATTCATAAACATGGTGTAAGCATGTGCCAAGTCAACCAAATAAAACATTCAAATGAGAACACCACAAATTTATGCTTCAATATGACAAGAACAACTCATGATTCTTTCAATGGCACATTAAACACTCTCAACTGTTTGAGACAAACCATGCTTCAAAAATAACCATAAGGCTTTAGAATTAAAATAACATCTAGCATGACATGAAAAAGTCTAGCCACAGTCTATACAACCTTCTATTTGCACCATTATAAGCATGAAATATTTTAATCTTCTCCAACACTAATTAACTTGTTTGAAACAACTCTCATAGATAATATTCATCAAAGACCATAGAGCTAATAATATATAACTTAATCAAAATAACAAACTCTCAACAAAATACGAGTGGAGAACAAGGGCCAAACGCAGTACTAGCAAAAGGTGAACACTCATAGAACAATAAGAATGAAAACTAGAGTGTTCTAATAAATGAAAACAGAGCTTGGAACTATCCCACACAAGAATTCTAGGTTCTAGCCAAGTTTATTGCAGCAAGTAAAACAAAACGAAAAATAAAAGATGCTCCAAGTAAAATTCATATGATGTGACCGAATAAGAATATAGTTTCATTAGAAGTGACCTGATAATTTGTTGGTGAAGAAGGGGATGCATTGGGAATCCCCAAGCTTAGACGCTTGAGTCTTCTTAGAATTTACTGGGGTGAACTATGGGTGCATCCCCAAGCTTTATGTTCTCATTCTTCTTGATCACATTATATGACCCTCTTCTCTTGACCCTTGAAAACTTCCTTCACACCACACTCAAAGTAGTTCGCATTAGAGGGTTAGTGCACAATAAAAAAATTCATGGATTATGCATGGGAACAAGTGCTATTGATACTTTTAAACATTATCTACAACCACTGGTATTTTGTGAAGCAAAGAAATCCACTCGACATAGTAAAAGAGAGCATGCAAGTAAAATGGCAGAATCTGCCAAAACCAGAACAGTCTGTAATGAATTTTTTTTCGGGGCACTTAAGTTTCTAAAATAAGAAAATATGAAGAACGAAAAAATTTCAGAATTGGCTGAGGAATAAGAACAAAAAGTTTCAGGTCATTTTGATCTTTCTGTGAATTATACGATTTTTTATGGTGGAAATATGTTTTCTGCGCAGAAATCCAAAACTAACTGCACTTACCGCTAGAAACTTTAGTTGGCACCATAGTTGTCCGAATCATGATTCTACCTTACGATTCTACGACTTTACGACCCAAATTAACTGAACCGATTCAAAGATTCTACTAGGTAGAATCTGAGATTTTACGATTCTGAAAGTTGTGATTCTACTATTTGCGATCCTACCATAAAGGTTCTGATCCGATTCAGAATCACGATTCTGACAACTTTTCTTGGCACAATGATGTCTACGTACGCTTATATTCTTGTAGACAGTGTTGGGACTCTAAGTGCAGAGGTTTGTAGAACAGCAGCAAGTTCCCCTTAAGTGGATTACCCAAGGTTTATCGAACTCAGGAGGGAGAGGTTAAAGGTATCCCTCTCAATCAACCCTGCAATTATGATACAAGAAGTCTCTTGTGTACCCAACACAACTAATACAATTAGCAGTTGTATAGGTGCACTAATTTGGCGAAGAGAGAGTGAAATACAAGTAATATGGAGGGTTATAAGTGATTATAGAAATCTGAAATAAAAATGGCAGCAAGCAAAAGTGTAGTAGAACTGATTGTAAACGGTGTTTCAATGCTTAGAAACAAGGCCTAGGGATCATACTTTCACTAGTGAACACTCTAAACAATAATGACATAATTGAATTCATAATTATATCTCTTCACTATGCTACTCTGAACCACTCTCCGGTCGAATAACAAACACCAATTCATTGCGTAGGGCTGTAACAGCACTCCTCAAAGTCGCATTCCCATGTCTAGTTAACCCCACTCTGTCACTATGAGCGGCCTAGAAGGGACTAGACAAACACCACAATTTCATAGGGTCATCCAACACAAGATATTAATATCATGCTAAACCACACGGTGCACACATTGTCACCTTTACACCGTGATCAAAGTGTTTACAGAGATCTCAATAAAAAACCACTTGAGTAGCATAACAGATGAAGAATAACATCTACTGATTCAACTAGATTACAAAGCGCATGATCACATAAAGATCACACCATGGGAGAGAAAGAAAAGACACATAGCTGCCGGTAGAGTCCTCATACCCGAGGAAGAACTACTCCCTCTTCATCATAGGAGACAACAACAGCGATGAAGATGGCGGTGGAGTCGATGGAGATGGTTCTGCGGGCATTTTCCCATCCCGGCAGGGTGCCGGAACAGAGATTTATGTCCCCCGAAACTTGTCGGCGGCGGCGGTGGAGCTACGAAACTTTTCATGGAAAAAGGCTGGTGTCCTTAGGGTTTATGCATCGGCAAGACTTCATAGGTGAAAAGGCGATGGCGGTGGGCAACCAGGAGGGCCACACCACCCCTGGGCGCAGCCAGGGGGACCCGCGCCAACCCATGGTGTGGGCACCCCTCTGCCCCTCTCCGGGTCTCTTTTGGACTCCATGGAACCTTCCAGACTTCTAAGGCTTCTGGGCTTTGAATCGTCCAATTCCGAGAATATTTCTAGAACAACTTTTCAGAAACAAAATATAGCAGAAAACAGGAACTGGCTCTGCGACATCTTGTCAATTGGTTAGTCCCACAAAATTGATAAAAAGGGCATAAAGTGTAAAGGAAACATGTAACATATGGCATTAAAACAACTTGGAACATCAGAAATTATTGATTCGTTTATGACGTATCACACAACTATTACATGAAAATAAAGTTACAAAGGCATTTCTATAGAAGTATACAACCCCTTGACTCAAAGATAATACAGAAAAACAAAGCAAAAATAAAACCATGGGTTATCTCCCAAGAAGTCTTTTTCTTTAACGTCTTTTAGCTAGGCATGATAATTTGAGAAGATGCCCAGATAAGAAATACGAATTGAAGCAAAAGAGAGCATCAAAAAGCAAATGTGAAACAAATTTAAGTATAACCCACTTCCTATGAAAAATAATCTTGTAGAAAAACAAGTCAATAAAGCACAAAGTGGCTAGCATAGGAAGAAAAAAGAAGCGAAACTTCAGAATTTTCAACATAAAGAGGGGAAACTTGATATTGTTGAGATGCATACAATTATGTTTCCCTCTCTCATAATAACTTTCAGTAGCATTATGAATAAGATTAACAATATAACTATCACAAGAAACATTTTTATCATGAGCTACATGCATAAAATAATTAATACTCTCCACATAATAATAATCATTCTCATTAATAGCAGTGGGAGAAAATTCAACAAAATAGCTATCATTATAATTCTCATCACCATAATCATCAAATATAGGAGGAATATTATAATCATAATTAAATTTCTCCTCATTAGTAGGTGGACTAAAAATATCATATTCATCATTGTAATCATCATAAAGAACTCCAACATGATAGACAAGTTGTATATTAGGGAGATGGTTTTGGGTAATCCCTCCATAACTATGGACATGTTTCATAAGGCTAATCGTAATCATAGCCTAAGTTATAGCATCTTTTATAATAATTATCAAATACTGGAGGCATAGTATCATCATAGGAAATAGGATAGTTATCTTCCAAAGTGCATTCATTTGTAAACATGTCATCATTTTTACTAGAAACAGATGTATCAAGCATATAATCATCAGTAGCAAAAGGATTTTCAAACACATCATCCACTAGCTCAGAGCTTTCAATATCATCATTGGAAGGAACATGGATGGTACTAATAGTACAACAATTATCATAATTTCCAGAATTGGTACCAAGAAATTTTCAATATCAAAAGTAGTGTGTTTCTCCCAATCATGATCACTTTCATAAATAACAGGCATAGGAAAATCATTGAGTTTAGACTCATAAAAAACTATAATAGGAGGGAGATAACGTTACCTCTATCATTTTACTCCTCTTCTTGTCATCATCTTATTCCTCTCTATAGGAGGGAGAGGCTTGAAAGGAAACTTCTCCACATACCTTGGTTTATTGTCAGAAACAACAGAAAAAACATTGGTGGATTCCTCCTCTTCATTAATAAGATGAAAACAAACATTAGCCCTGTCATATTTTGGTGAAGTATCCTCTTTTATAATATTTTGTATGTAAGTATTTGCGTGGAAATTATTGACACAATAAAGACGACAACCATGCAGGACACTATTCATATCAAGAGCACTCATATCTACCAAATAAGTTTTTCTTGATAAATCTTCACAGCCCAAAAATAATCTAAGTTCATCATGCTGATTAGGAGTGATCATGTCATCACAATACAAACTTGCAGTATTCGAATAGCTATTAAGGCCCGAGCATTGAAAATTGAAATGACCTAGTTTACAGCAAAGTTCACAAATAAAAGGATAGAGGGCACACACTTTTTCACCAAGATCATCTAAACCCCTGTACCACATTCTAGTGTTTTCATTCCTATGATGAAATATTATTATTCAATTTGATTCTTTAAAAAAAGTCTAAGTGCTCCACAAAAATTAACATGCTTATAAGAAATAGTAGTTTTAGAAGTTTGAGCATGTTCATTGCAATAATTAATAACAATTTCATTTTTCATGCAAGTGTCTTTAAAAGGTTCATGATATATGTCCCCATTTGCTTTAGGAACATTAATATAAGAAGCAAAGGATCTATACCAACCAACAATCATTTGAGGATCAAGACCATATTTAGCACTAAGCTCTTGACAACCGGCAGTTTCAGCGATAGACTTAATGCAATCATACTCATAGTTTATACCTGGGTCTTTACCTTTGTTGTTATTCCAATCTTCATTATTGGTTTGAATTGTTTCAAGAAGATCCCATTTAGCTTCAACCTTTGTACTTGAGAATGAACCCTCTGAACATGCATCTAGATAATCCCTGTAATGTCCTGAAAGCCTTGCATACTAATTAGTAACAATTATTTCCTTAGGAAGCTCGTAGCTAGGAAATTTGAGTATTAATGTTTTCAGTCTTCCCCAAGCTTGAGCAATTCTTTCTCCATCACGAGGCCAAAAATTATAAATGTAATTCCTATCTAAATACAATTCATGAGAAGAATAAAATTTAGATTAAAATAGAGATTCATGCTCCTTCCACTCCAAATGATGAGGATCATCTAGTAGCTCATACCACTCCCTTGCTTTGTCCTTAAGTGACAAAGAGAATGGCCTCCTCTTAAATTGGTCCATTGAAATACATGCACACTTGAACAACCCGCATAATTCATGTATAAAGAGTAAATGATCACTATGATAGAAAGTTCCATCTCCAAAATAGCAGTTAATCGTGACATGTTCAACAATTTTCATAGGTATTTTAAAAGGAATACTTTTAGTAGGAGGATTTAAAATATCACAAGCATCATTAGATTTATCACATATGGGAGATAAAGTATCATTATGCCAAATTTTCTCCTCTAAAGCCGGGGAACTAAAAAGGTTATACAAAAAAGCTTCCCCAAGCTAAGACTTCTCCATAGCATTAGAAAAAATGGTATCCAAATAATTAATGATAATAACATTGCTACTAGCATGCAAATAAAGCTCTCTCGTATTTTTGTTGTTTTCCATTAAGCCTAACTAGTAAAAAAAAACAAGGAACAACTAAAAATAAGCCTAACTCAATAGTACGTGGACTGAAAATATCATATTCATCATTGTAATCATCATAAAGAACTACAACATGATAGACAATTTGTATATTGGGGAGATGGTTTTGGGTAATCCCTCTATAACTATGACAAGTTTGATAAGGAAAATTGTAATCATAGCCTATGTTATAGCATATTTTATAACAGTTATCAAAGACTAGAGGCATAGTATCATCATTTAACATAAGTAAGCATTGGTTAAGTTTTGAGCTCAATGGGAGAAAGTTTCCGAAAGTAACTTGTTTGACTTTTTAGCTTCTGGAATTTTTCAAATAATAAGGCATTTGCTTTTCTCTGACCAAACCTTGCCAAATTATAGGTGGAGGCTTGTAATAACAAGTTAACATACCCCACCACTTCTGTTTCGAGGTTTGTTAAGTTTTAAAAATATATGAATTCAAGATGGAGTGAGCAATTTTGAATGCCTTTTCCTTTTATTAACTTTTGGAATTTTCCCAAAGTTTTCACAACTTCCATAAATCAATCCTGTAACTTCCACAACAATTTGGGAGCTGACAAAATAAATTTTGTTTTTTTCCTTTGAGCAAATTCAATTTAGTAGAAAAATTGCAAGGATGGAATTGTAACAATATGTTGAATATTTTTTATGAGTGGTGTTGCCACCTCTTTAATTTGTTTTTAACATTTGCTTTACATTAAACTCAGCAGTTCAATGATGAACTTTGGTTTTGAAACAGCCTGAAAACTATTTGAATGATGCCCACTTGCATGCCTCTCCTTTTCTAAAAACAATTGGCATTTTATTATAGTTGCCAAACTATCAATTTAAATCTTGGAACTTCCTTGAAAAGTATGGAAGATTAAGAAATGGTTTTCTTGGTGAGTGGATTTGTTTTCTCTTAAGGCCTTGCAGCTTGCTTGTTTTATTTTTAGCAATTTAATATGGATGCCATGATGCAAGAAGAAAGAAAAAGTGAAAATTTCACCCAAATTTAGTAACTTTCTATAGCAGCCTAGGACTGTTACAATTAACCACTACAAACTTGCAGCTCTGTAATTTGTGCTACATTGTAGGAGAGTTAAGATAAATGCCGGAAGTATTCTTTTTCTCTAATAAAACCAAACTTGAGTTATAAGTGTCTAAATCTTGCAAACTTAAATGTTCTAAAAAGTCCTCTGCACTACCTTGCTATATAAATTAACCTTGTGTGAAAATTAGTTTTTGTTTGAAAATTCCATGCACGTTCGTATTAGGACCAGAGAGCACTTCTGTGATTTATTTTGGCCCGGTGATGAATTATAATGTGGATCCAATTGTGTTGGTTTACTACATGGTCCCACATGTTAGATCTGCTGGCAGTAGATATAACTAGACAAAAGTGTCTCAAAACTGGCCATTCGGCCTCTGCATAGTAGCGGCGCCGGTAGTAAGGGCAAAATTGAGGACGATTCGCACGTAGGGGCAAAACTGGGTACATTGAGGCCTCGGAGGGCAATCCATTAATTAACCCTTTATATTAAACTATTTTACTTACTCATAAATAATGTTGCCATCATATTATATTTCTACTTTATAGTCATACAACCTTTGTTGTACATTTTGAATATTATTTTTTATCTATAACAAAAAAACATTAGAAACATAACTAATCATATGTATACTAAGATACATATTGGCTACGCAAAAATAATACCTAACATTACAAATACAAATTTTCCTCGTCTAAAATTCATATTTTGTCGTGAAAACATCATATTTCAATTTTTAGCTTCAATGTTAAGAAATAACTTTTTAACAAAGAATTCCACCAAAAGTTATGCCAACATAATCCACAATTTATCCAAAATCAATGCATTTTCTTAATGTATGTATGATTGTGTTTATGTACGTCCTATGTGTCCTTGTGGACACCTAACAATTGCAGACCAGTTGTTGATCCATAGGAGCCCGAGGAGCCTATATATGTGCTGGACGATAATAAAACAATGGAAGAGCGACGCTAATGATCCAAGGACACTCTTAGGAATCTCATACACCCTATGATTTTAAGTTATCTAGAGCTAAGAATCAAAGTAATGCAAGCATGCACTCTGGAAACATCTATGGATATATTTGGAAGGCAGAAATTATCAAGAGCTCTATTAAGTAGTATGCCGAAATTTATCAAAGCAAGAACACCCTAAAATTTCGGTTAGGATTTTTTGAATTGTATTATGAACTCTTATATTTTTTCTTCTTACACCTAGGATTTTATACCTAAAGCGTTGATTCCAAATATAAAAAACAAAAGCTTAATATCCCGCTCAAAGAAACGTAATTTATTTTGTTTTATAAATTTTCTCCAAAAAAACCTTCCCAGAGAATCCACATATATCTCCCACTTATGCAACAAGAGAGTGGATTTGCTATTCAGTGTGCTGGGTACACACCCCGAGGAAAAACATTGCTTCAAGCTGTATAAACTCATTTTGAGCTTGCTTTCGCAGTAGAACATGAAATTCTGGTGTACAAAAGTGGTTTTAATTTTTTTTTAATATTTTGGTCATATTTTTGGCGGCTTGATTTTTAGAAGTTAACTTTTAGTCTAACAGTTGACCTTGAGTTGACTTTGGATAAGAATTAATTTTTTTGTATCCGAATCAGTTTCATTGTTCTTTATGTGCTATAATAATGGTATTTTATCATTATCATGTAGTCATCATTTTTCCAAGCATGTGGATCATTTTCGTATGCAACAATATTCCAATGTCCAATGAATACTTCCAGAATAAACATAATTCATTTTCTATCTTTTGATAGCTGATGAATTACAGTAGATGTTTCTACATCTATGAAAATCATGCAAAATAATCGAGATGGTATTTACCTCAGTATATTTCTTTCTTCACACGTAGAAAGGGAATATTCGGTTCTTCCATGTACATATGCCTACAAATATATGGTCCCGGATATCATCAAATCCAAAAACAATGATAATCGCACATACTTTGGCACCTGGTGTAAAAATCAACCCATTTTGTATATGTGACGATAATGCCCTAAGCGTTGTTATTACGATAGTTAGATAACAAGCCACATAGCGCACATGCTGCCCCAATGCTAACTAAGTTGCTAACCTCATTTGTCGATAAATAATAACGTAGGAGGCTGGGCTAATGTTAGTATTGTATCATGTTCAACTTGATACTTGATCTTCTAGTTTTTTATGTTGTAGCATGCACGGCTTCCTACGCGCCACTTTATTCCTGCCTCCTTTCTGATCTAGTCCTCTTCCGTATAATCGACAAGGGTAGATAGTTAGGGGGTACAAAGGAATATGATTAGGTTTGATTTATCCTGTATCATATCCTTTACCATATTTTTGCATCGGATTTTAAACAGAGGCTCGAATCGGAAACGGGGTAGACTTGGACCAGAAACAAAAATAGACGTGGTAGAATTAAATTTGTAGCAAAACTTTAGAGGCCTTACAAGCGTGGATTTGTTGGGAACACAGAGGCATGATTTTGAATAAAACCTAATTCTGAATGTGCCTCAGCTCGCGGTCCCATCACATAGTAGATCACAAGGGGAAGAAATCAACCAAACTCAACGGCTCTTCAAGTATCCTTGTCGTCCTTGCTGGCTGCTGCAGCTTCCAGCAAGTCATCTCATCGCACCTGTCCTCAGCCACACTTACAAATGGACATGTGTGATGAGACGGCGCTTCTTTGCCATGTGGCTCAGCCATAGCCATGCAGGCGGACGTCCGCCAGGCCCAGTTGATAAGCGAATCGATCTTTTTTTTTCTTTCAAATTTGACTTAGCCATACATGGATCGAGCTGGAAAATAGGAATCAATTAGCCTAATCTGGCGGACGCGGACGTTCCGCCATGCCCGGCGGCTTGCATCCCTACTCAGCCACACTTAGGGCATCTCTAGCCGTCCCCCGAGCCCCCCAAGCGGCGTTTTTCGCGCCGTTTCGCACCAGTCGCCCCCCTCCCCCCCAGGATCCGATTTAGCGCCGTTTTTCGCCTTTTTTGCGCCGTTTCACGCCGCCGAACCCATGCCGAACCCGGAAGGGGGGGAGGGGGAAATGCGTGCGTGGGCCACAACTGTCGGCGATGGAAGACGGTTTCCCTCCCCTTTTTCGGTGTTTCCCTCCACTTTCCCCCCTCATGTACCTCTCCCCCCACTCCATTCCCGCCATTTGCCACCCAACCCGAGATCTAGACGTCATGGCTCCCGCCCGATTTACAGGACCCCGCGCCGCCGCCGCCGTAGTATCCATTCCCGCGACCTCCGATCTCGGCAAGAAACCGCGCAAGCCGAGAGCGCCGAAGGAGAAGCCGCCCGACATGACCAACAAGGAGTGGATCGCCGAGAGAGCGCGCCTGGCAACGGCCAACGTCAAGCGCCGGGGGAGGGAGGCGGCGCAGCGGCAGTTGATGGCACAGCTGCAGGCGGAGGAGCAGGCCGCCGCCGAGGAAGAGTAGTTGGAGGATGAGGAGGAGGACGAGGTCGCGCCGGACGAGCCGCCTACTCCGGTCGCAGCCACAACGCCGCTCGCCAAGCGGAAGACCGCCTTCGGCCCCTGTCGCACCCTGACTTCTAGGGGATACTCATCGGGCCGAACTGGATAGCAGGTGCTTGGATTATGGGGCATAACTGCTCCCACGTCCCAGCTTCCTGGTAGGTCTGCGCTTATGCGCGACAACACAAGCCCTGCTATTCCATCGTCGATGTAAACTATCCGCTAGAGATCGAGGCACTACTGTCGACGTACTTCATATCAAGCACGCAGGGTACGTCAACAGCGTTAAACGAAATGATAGCACAGAATGTCTCTAAGACACAAAAGATTGAAATAAGGTTGCAAATAGCCTTCACTAAGGCAGAGAATATCAGATACAATCATTCAGAGGACACATGTCCCAACATATCATTCATTACATCAGCGGAAGCAAACAACGGTGTCTGAGTACAGACAAAACCAAAGGCTTAAGAAGCCGGGGAAAATAAAGAAAGACGAAGCCCATCCACGTAGGTCCTGGATCCTACCTGGGGTCCAGCTAGTCTACTCGTCTGCAGTCTCGTCAAACTCCACGAAGTAGCCATCCTGGTGATCATCGTAGCCGTAGTCGTAGTCTGCGTAAACCACAGCCCCAACGGGGTCAGTACATCCAAGTACTGGCAAGCAAGACTCACACTTCATCAAAGAGTTACCCGTCAACACAAGCATTGATGCTTGGGATCAACAGAAGAGATAGGTGTTATAAAAGCTGCAGCGGGCTGCTCTAACCAACTACAGAAGATAACTACAAGTTCCAGCTAACAGAAAAGATAAGATCGAGGAATTGTAACCAATCTGAAAGATAACTTCAAACAAAACCCATCCTGGATCTCGCCCCTTATCCGAAGAAGCAATCCGAGGATAACTCACACAGTGGTATTAAAGATGAGTCAAGTTATTGTGTGAATAACCTATTACTAGTCAAGTTATTAATCATTGGGTGAAACATGATTGATCATTATGTTGAAGTTGTCCTGAGTACTTGTTAGCCAGTACTTTCACCAAGTAGTCCATAACCGCGGAAAACACGGCTTCTCGAGAAGATTATCCCTGCAGGGTTGCACCAATTTGGCCGTACACGTAAGAATATCCCGTCAGATGGGAATCAAACCCACCAAACAAGACACTCAACACAATCCAACCGTTCTTCGCATCAAGCCCAAAGCACCTTGGGCGCACGGCTAATCGAGCCCAGAAGAAAATGGACCCTCATAGCACTCTAAGAACGTGTCCCCCTATATGCCGACTACGAAAGTTCCACCCTGCGCTGGGCTCGCAAAAACATGCATGCGGCAAATGGAAAACACGAACAAAATGAGGCGATTTGGACGAGATGCGAATCGGGTCAAACTGAGGGGGGCGACCATACTCGCTTCCCACATGCGGGTAGTGCGCTCATCATGGATCAGTAGACAAGACCCTTTTCCTATTAGGGTCGACACTAGCAGGCTTCAAAACCTCTCATGGGCCTCCTGTCGGTGCCTTATCATCAAATTATTATTATTACCATAGCATTAACAGGATTGATTGATTAACATTCGAGCCCCCGGTACAATAAGATAGTAAAAGAAGTAACCGACAACAGACTCGAGCAAAAGCAACCCTAAGCATGCTAGATAATACTAAGGCACAAGCAATGGATGTAGGTATGGAGGTGAGGCAATGTCATTGGTTCAAGGTATCATGTGATGGGTTCGGAGAACAAGCAACGATACATATGGCTAGCAATAGTAGACAAAAGGATAGTATCGACAACAAGTGTGGAAGAGAACTCGATGATTCATGTGAGTGATAAATTGCCTGGAAGCTCAGCAGCCGGGTACTGGGCTAGGTCCTGGGTAGTGGTGTCGTAAGTCTCGTCGGGCTCAGCGTCGTCGTCTAAAGCGAGAAGAAGCAAACACCCAATCGAAAGAGACGAACAATCAATACATGGCATAGGTGCACAAACATGGGATGATGCATGTCATGTTAATAGATGCATCAAAGTAACTAGTTGACTTGATACACAATTTAAATGGACCCATATGCAAGGATTGCATATGGAAAACCCATGCCTTATGGTTGAATTAATTGGGCTACAACTAAACATCATGTGTAAGTGAGTTAGCATGATGCATGCATGATGAAAACAATAGGATAACAATATTAAATGCAATTGGAAATGAGAATTAACAAGTTAGTGAATTTGTTATTAAGTTTGGAAATTTGGTTACTTAATGATGTTATACAAGTAGTTGTTGTTTTCATCAATTTAAGTTGCTCAAAACAAATGACAAAGTTGCTATTTGAAAAGGTTATGTTTTTCTGGTTGGAAAACATATTTTACATGTTTAAAAATAATTAAGTTTGAGCAAGTTATGATTTTAGCAATTTTAATTGAATTAAACAAGAATTAAATTGTTTAGGCAATTTAAATTATTCAAAACAGGACACAAAAATTATATTTGAAAAGGTGAGGTGAAATGGTATGGAAAACATATTTTATTTGCATTTATTGGATTAATAATGAATTAGTTATTGAATTTAGAAATTAGCATTTGAATTATTTGAGTTTGAATTTTAAATGCATTTGGAGTTTCCAAAACAGTACACATTTGGAATAATTGGATAGACAATTAAATTTGGAGCAATAAACATATACAACTTTTATTAATTGGACTTATAGATTTAAAGTTATTAATGTTTAAAGTTTAGTGTTTAAATCTGTTATTTAAAAGGAATTAGGAAAAACAAAACAGAAACGTTTTAAACTTTTGGCACCGTACTGGCCCCTAGCCACTGCCACTGCAGCGTGGGCCTGGGGGCCAGCGTGGCGTGCTGCGCTTGCGTGGCCACATGAGTGACTGACAGGGGGCCCTCCCTGTCAGTGCTCAACCGAAAAAAGACGGGATTTTATCCCAGGGTGCCAGGGTTCGAACCCAGCACCTCGCCCTCGCGTGCACGGGCTGCTACCGCTGCGCTGCTCTCGTCAGTTTCGACAGACAACGAAACACGGACAGGATAACGTTCAGATCTAGGTTAACTGAACTTCGCTGACGCGCTGAAACTGAACTGAAGGACAGAAACGTGCTCGCTGCTCGCCGGCGTTGATCCACGGCTCGTGCTCGCTGCGCAGTGCTGCTGTGATGCTGGTTGCGTGCGGTGGCATGCACGGATTCGATGCAAGGAGGGAGGAGGAGCAAACGGTGGTGCTCACCACCGTTGTAGACGAGGCAGAGGGTCGGTGACGCTCTCTGACGGAGGCGACGGCGGCGGGGAAGAGGACGGCGGCGCGGCTGTAGTGCTCCTCCCAGCTAGCTCCGGTGTCCAACGTGTAGAGGAAGTAGTGGTGGCGTGGTTCTCGTGGCTAGGTGGGGGGCTGGCTTCCCATGGCGACGGCGGCGTGCAGAAATTCAGTCGATCTCTCCGGTGGGGTGGTGGCAGAAGGAAATCCGGCGAGGGAGGAAGGAGTGGCGGCGGATCCGAGGTGGAACAGGAACCCTAGGCTCTAGGGCACGGTGCCAGGGGCCTACGTAGTACTTATAGGGGGCTAGGGAGCCTCCTGGCCGTCGGCGCCGCCTTACTGCCGCCGTGGCAGCTCTGGATGAGCTGCCGTACCGCGGGGCGACGGTGGCGGCCGTCTATTCGAAGCGGTACGCGCGTTAGCGGGCTGGGCCGCGCGCTAGGTAGGCTTAGGTGGGTTTGGGCTTGGTAGCTGCTGCGCGCGGCTGTTTTTCCTTCTTTTATTTTTCCTTTTCTGCCTTTTTTTTGTAGGGTTTAGTTTTGGAAGAAAAAGATGTGTTTTAACTTAGTAAAAATTCTAGAAAAATTAGGTTAAACTTGTTAGACCAATAGCAACCAAATGCCAAGGTTTGTTTTCAAAAAGTTGAGATTTAAATTGTTGTTTGTATTTGAACCAAATTGAATGAATTTTCAATATTAATTTAACATTATGGAAACAAGGCATTTTTAATAGGGTTGCCCCTAAGGTTTAAAGTGATTTAAAGATTATAATTGTGTGGTGAACTTCATGGATTCAAAAGGGTACTGATTTGAAGACTTGGTTTGAACTTGAAAATGATTCAGAATTAATTGATTGATTTAAAGCAACAATTTAATAGGTGATCATTAATGAATTGTTTGGAAGCAATTGAGGTTTTTGATTTGCAATTCTTTATTTGAAAAGATTGTAACAGACAAGTATGAAGACAAAGGTTGAATAAGTTTGACTTTCATTATGAAAACAATGCAAACAGAAAATAAAATGAGGATGATGATATGATGCATTGCTTAAATTAAACAAGGAAATAAAACAACTAGGGAGTTTTCATACTTGGATGTTACAAAACGCCCCCCCTTGAAGGAATCGCGCTCCGAGATTCCCTACTGAGAAATGAAAAGGTCCGGATACTTCTTGCGAAGATCCTCTTCGGTCTCCCATGTTGCTTCTTTATCGGAATGATGCGACCATTGCACTTTCAAGAACTTGGTGCTCTTGTTGCGAGTCTTACAAACGGTCTCATCGAGAATTCGAGTAGGGTGCTCCTCATAAGAGAGACCATCTTGCAGTTCAATGTCATCATGATCAACTGCACGATCTGGATCCTTGAAGCACTTCTTGAGCTGTGACACGTGGAACACATCGTGCACTTTGGATAGTTTTTCTGGAAGCTCAAGACGATAGGCATTTTCCGCACGTCTTGACAGGATGTTGAAAGGACCAATGTATCTTGGTGCCAACTTTCCTTTCACACCAAAACGGTGAGTGCCTCTGAAGGGAGTTACGCGGAGATATGCTTTGTCACCAGGAGCATAGATCATGTCCCTGTGCTTGCTGTCATAGTAACTCTTCTGACGAGACTGAGCAATCTTGAGATTGTCACGAATGATGCGAACTTTCTCTTCGGCCTCTTTAACAATGTCAGGACCTAAGAGTGAACGTTCACCAGCTCCAGACCAATTGATTGGACTCCTGCATCTGCGGCCATACAATGCCTCAAATGGTGCCATGCCTAGGCTTGCCTGGTAGCTGTTGTTGTAGGAGAATTCAGCATATGGAAGACAATCCTCCCATTTCATGCCAAAGGAGAGACCACATGCTCTGAGCATATCCTCGAGAATCTGATTGACTCTTTCGACTTGCCCTTGAGACTGAGGGTGATAAGCTGTGCTGAACAGAAGTTTAGTGCCCAATGCATCTTGGAAACTCTTCCAGAAATGAGAAGTGAATATGCTTCCACGATCTGAGCTTATTTCCAAAGGAACACCATGAAGAGGAACAATCTTTGTTGTGTAGAGTTCTGCTAACTGGCTAGCTGATATTGTCTCTTTGACAGCAAAGAAGTGAGCAACCTTAGTGAGACGATCAATGACAACGAAGATTGCATTGTTGCCTTTCTTGGACTTTGGAAAACCAGTAACGAAGTCCATTTCAATCATGTCCCACTTCCACTCGGGGATTTTGAGAGGTTGGAGAAGACCGGCTGTTTTCTGATGAACTGCCTTGACACGTTGACAAACGTCGCATTCAGAAACGTATTGAGCAATTTCACGTTTCATGCTAGGCCACCAATAGAGTGTCTTGAGATCCTGGTACATCTTTGTACTTCCAGGGTGGATGGAGAGAGGAGTTTCATGAGCCTCCTTGAGAATGATATCTTTGAGACTTTGAATCTTAGGAACTGCAATGCGTCCTTCGAAGAACACAGCTCCTTTGTCATCAATAGAGAAGGACTTGAACTTATCACTGCCCTCTTTGATTTGCTCTACCATCTTTTTTATTTCAGCATCACGAAACTGTTCAGAACGAATCTTGTCCTCGAGAGTTGGACTGGCTGTCAAGCTAGCAAGATAGCCTTGAGGAACAAGACCAAGGTTCAGCTTCTGGAATTCTTCATGAAGTGGAGGTTGGCTGTCCATGATCATGAGATTATTGCAATAGGACTTGCGACTGAGAGCATCGGCCATAACATTAGCCTTGCCTGGAGTGTAAGAAATGGTAAGATCGAAGTCTTTGATCTTTTCAATCCATCTCCTTTGCCTGAGGTTTAGATCTGGTTGAGTGAAGATGTATTTCAGACTCTTGTGATCGGAAAAGATTTCAGTGCGGTTACCCAACAAGTATTGTCTCCATTTCTTGAGGGCAAACACAACTGCTGCGAGTTCAAGATCATGAGTGGGATAGTTTTGCTCATGTGGGTTCAACTGACGTGAAGCATAGGCCACAACTTGACGTTCTTGCATAAGAACTGCACCTAGGCCTTGGAGAGAAGCATCACAGAATATCTGGAAAGGTTTGGTGGTATCTGGACCAACCAGAACTGGAGTAGAAGTGAGTTTAGTTTTGAGGAGATTGAAACTTTCATCACACTGTGGAGACCAAACGAACTTCTTGTCCTTCTTGGTGAGATCAGTGAGAGGTTTTGCAATCTTGGAGAAGTTTTCGACGAAACGACGGCAATAGCTAGCCAAGCCAAGAAAACTTCTGACTTGCTTCACCGTCTTAGGGGGTTTCCAATCAACAATTGCCTTAACCTTTTCAGGATCAATGGCTATGCCCTTGGCAGAGATGATATGACCAAGGTAGGCCACTTCTGAAATCCAGAACTCACATTTGGAGTATTTGGCATAGAGTCGATGCTCGCGGAGTTTCATGAGAGTGAGACGAAGATGTTCTCCATGCTCTTCCTCGGATTTTGAGTAGACAAGAATGTCATCAAGATATACCACAACGAACTTGTCGAGGTATTCATGAAAGACAGAATTCATGAGTCGAGAGAAGGTCGCCGGTGCATTGGTGAGACCAAAGGACATTACGGTGTATTCATATAGACCATAACGAGTGGTGAAGGCTGTCTTTGGAATATCTTCCTTTCTGATCTTTATTTGATGGTAACCCATCCTCAAGTCCAACTTTGAGAATATTGAGGCTCCAGCAAGTTGATCAAAAAGATCATCGATACGAGGAATTGGGTATTTGTTCTTGATAGTTTTCTCGTTAAGAGGACGATAGTCCACCACGAGTCTCTTTGTTTGATCTTTCTTGGCTACGAACAGAGTTGGGCAACCCCAAGCGGAGGAACTAGGCTGAATGTAACCTTTCTCCATGTACATATCGATTTGCTCCTTTAACAACTTCAGTTCAGGAGGAGCTATCTTGTATGGATGCTTAGAGATTGGAGCAGTACCTGGTTCAAGCTCGATCACGAACTCAACTGCTCTGTCCGGAGGCATCCCTGGCAATTCTTCTGGAAAGACGTCAGGGAATTCACAAACCACCGGAACATTTTCTAGTAGAGGTAGAGGTTTAGCATTGAGCGTGTAAAGCTTAGTGGAACTTGATCCATATGGAGAATAGACTATCTGGCCAGAAGGGTGGGAGAGAGTTATTGACTTTTGAGCACAGTCAATTTTGGCTTTGTTGGTCTTCAACCAATCCATACCAAGGATGACATCAATGTCAGAATTTCCCAGCAACATGAGTGAAGCAAGGAATATGCGACCTCCAATCAGAATTTGGTTGTCCATACTTATCTTGGAAGTCAACATTTGAGGCCCCGGAGAGTGAACGGTGATTTGATTGCTTAGTGGAACCAGAGTTAGGTTGTATGTTGAGGCAAAGATTTTTGACACAAATGAATGCGATGCTCCGGTATCAAACAACACTTTAGCTGGAATAGAGTTTACGGGTAGTGTACCGAGAACAACATCGGCAGATTCCTCAGCTTTGTCAACCTTGACGTGGTTCACCCTTGCGGTCCTCCCGACAGGCCTGTTGTTGGAGTTGAAGGCTTTGTTCGGAGGAGCGCGGACCATCGCCTGGTTGGTGTTGGGGCGAGGTGGTGGTGGAGGGAGCTGCCTCTGAGTGCACTTGTCAGCATAGTGCCCAGTGTCCTTGCACTTGTAGCAAGTGACGACACGAGAAGGACCTGGCCTTGGCTGCCCCACTGGAACCCTCTGACTCTGCATCTGAGCTGGGTTGGGTGGGCGGGGAGCAAAGCCTGGAGAAGCTTGGGCATAGGGAACCCGAGTGACGGCACCATTTGGCACCCAGATGCGGCGCTTCTGCGGAGGGGTGGTCATGTTGGAGGAGGAACCACCCTCACGCGAGTGCTTGCGCGAATCCTCGAACGCCTTGCGCCCATTCTCCTCATTGAGCGCGGTGTTCACGAGCTCGACGAAGTCCTTGCACTTGATGTTTGTGAGAGCGTACTTCAGTTCCGGGTTAAAACCTCGGCGGAACCTTGCCATCTTCTTGGTCTCAGTAGACACCTCGTCTCTAGCATATCGAGCGAGGCGATTGAACTCGTTCTGATAGCCGATGACGTCGAGCTTGCCTTGCTTCAGAGAGCAAAACTCTTCACGCATCCTCTCCATGAGACCATCTGGGATGTGGTACTTCAGGAAGGCATCCTTGAAGCAACCCCAAGTGATAGGATAGCCAGCTCTCATAGCCTGGTAGTTCTCCCACCACGAGGCTGCCTGACCCTTCAGTAGGTAGGCAGCATAGTTGACCTTGTCCTCTTCCGCAACATGAGCAATCTCCAGAGCTCTTGCTACGTCACGGATCCAGTCGTCAGCATCCAGAGGCTCGCGTGTTGCCACGAAAGCCTTAGGACCCACACTGAGGAAGTCCTTGATGGTGACCCTTGGAGCATTTTGGTGAGTGTGCTGATTGTTCTGCACCTGGACCATTTGAGCCATGACCTGGGTCATCTGAGTCAAGAGCTCCGCGATCGGCGGTGGCTCAGGCGGGGTGTTCCTTGTTGGAGCCATCCTGAATTGAAATTCATTTTAGCACAACAATAGGAAGGGATAAACTTAGCAACCGAAAGAGAGATTATTCCGACGCATGAATAGATAACCAACAGGTACATCATAGGTTCGAATACATCAGAATCTCACACCATAAATGGTTCGAAAACGAAAGGATAACTAGACACAGCTAGTACTGGATACAACGGTACTCCTATGCTCATCACGCAGGACGGCGTCTAGGAGTACGGCGAGTGATACGGCGAGGAGGACGGCGAGGAGGAGTCTGCTCACGGAAGTAAGTATCACGACGATCCCTGTAGATAGGAACTGCTCTGAGAGGGACCCTCGGTGTGGTGAAGTAGAGAGCGTCCTCTCCCTGTGCTCCAAAGAGAGGAATGCCCGTGTAACCAGCTCCTAGGTTGAGAAGTGGGCCTCTGATCGGCTCGTAACCTCCCGCATCTGGTAGAGTATGTCCAACTGGCTGCTGGAAACGCGCAAAGCGCTCGTCTCCAACAAAATCTGTGGTGTACGTCGCCAGACGCGTCAGAGCAAGGTGAAGCTGGTCCCTGACTGAAGCTAACTCCTGAGCAAGTGTGATAGCCATAGCATCACTATGCCTCACGAACTGAGCTGTGACGTGCATCCTGGAGCTATCATTCTCGTCAGGCTCCAAGTTGTTGTAGAGGGTGAAGTGAGCTCCTGCGGACGTAATGTAACCACGGGGGATGTGACGATAGATGGAATCATCAAACCCCCAGTAGTCAGCACGTAGGACAGTGAGACCCACATACGCTGCCTGCTGCACTGCCATGTCCACTGTGGAACCTACGGCCTCGTAGCGGTGGACTATGCTCCTGCCATCATCCGACAGAATGTAGACGATGGCTCGGTAGAAAGTCTGGTCGAACTCGCGCTGGTGCTCGTAGACCTGGTACTCTGGTGCCCAATGGAACCCCAGATAGGTAACCATGTCCCTCAGCGTCTCCGGATAACCGGCAGTGTTCTCGCAACGGGTCATGCGAACCACCTGCGGGTAGTAGCTTAGACCCATTTGCAGATGATGTTGGGAAGTTGATTAGACTCCGGTAGAACAATGGAAGTGGAAACAACAACAAGTTTCAATGGACGATAGGTTCTTGAGAGAAAGCATGATATTGAAGCAACATCGGGAAAACGAGACCAAAAGTCCTGAGGTACTACGGAGAACCCAAAACACGTGAAATCCTAACTTGAAAGTTTAGGTGAGAAGGGAAAATCAACGTTACACTTCCTTACCAGAAAAAGGGGTGGGAGGGTGGGGAAAAGAAGAAAAAGAACAGAGTTCCTACTCTCACGTTTCATTTTTTCCTATATAGCTACAAAATAGTTTCTAGACTCAACTGCGACCAGTAAAAGGGATCCTACGGTCAGACAGGCTCTGATACCATTTGTCGCACCCTGACTTCTAGGGGATACTCATCGGGCCGAACTGGATAGCAGGTGCTTGGATTATGGGGCATAACTGCTCCCACGTCCCAGCTTCCTGGTAGGCCTGCGCTTATGCGCGACAACACAAGCCCTGCTATTCCATCGTCGATGTAAACTATCCGCTAGAGATCGAGGCACTACTGTCGACGTACTTCATATCAAGCACGCAGGGTACATCAACATCGTTAAACGAAATGATAGCACAGAATGTCTCTAAGACACAAAAGATTGAAATAAGGTTGCAAATAGCCTTCACTAAGGCAGAGAATATCAGATACAATCATTCAGAGGACACATGTCCCAACATATCATTCATTACATCAGCGGAAGCAAACAACGGTGTCTGAGTACAGACAAAACCAAAGGCTTAAGAAGCCGGGGAAAATAAAGAAAGACGAAGCCCATCCACGTAGGTCCTGGATCCTGCCCGGGGTCCAGCTAGTCTACTCGTCTGCAGTCTCGTCAAACTCCACGAAGTAGCCATCCTGGTGATCATCGTAGCCGTAGTCGTAGTCTGCGTAAACCACAGCCCCAACGGGGTCAGTACATCCAAGTACTGGCAAGCAAGACTCACACTTCATCAAAGAGTTACCCGTCAACACAAGCAATGATGCTTGGGATCAACGGAAGAGATAGGTGTTATAAAAGCTGCAACGGGCTGCTCTAACCAACTACAGAAGATAACTACAAGTTCCGGCTAACAGAAAAGATAAGATCGAGGAATTGTAACCAATCTGAAAGATAACTTCAAACAAAACCCATCCTGGATCTCGCCCCTTATCCGAAGAAGCAATCCGAGGATAACTCACACAGTGGTATTAAAGATGAGTCAAGTTATTGTGTGAATAACCTATTACTAGTCAAGTTATTAATCATTGGGTGAAACATGATTGATCATTATGTTGAAGTTGTCCCGAGTACTTGTTAGCCAGTACTTTCACCAAGTAGTCCATAACCGCGGAAAACACGGCTTCTCGAGAAGATTATCCCTGCAGGGTTGCACCAATTTGGCCGTACACGTAAGAATATCCCGTCAGATGGGAATCAAACCCACCAAACGAGACACTCAACACAATCCAACCGTTCTTCGCATCAAGCCCAAAGCACCTTGGGCGCACGGATCATCGAACCCAGAAGAAAATGGACCCTCATAGCACTCTAAGAACGTGTCCCCCTATATGCCGACTACGAAAGTTCCACCCTGCGCTGGGCTCGCAAAAACATGCATGCGGCAAATGGAAAACACGAACTAAATGAGGCGATTTGGACGAGATGCGAATCGGGTCAAACTGAGGGGGGCGCCCATACTCGCTTCCCACATGCGGGTAGTGCGCTCATCATGCACTACAAGAAATATGTTGATACATGACCCTTTTTTAATGACCATGGATGAATTTGTCATAGATCCATGACCATGTTTAATCTGTTGGTCATGACATGTTTGGGAGGGACTAAACACATGACTTTTTTGCCAAAAAAGTCATGATTTTCTTTAACAAGATGGTCATAGGACATGATACCTGGTGTATGACCCTTTTTTTGCTTAACTAAGACCAAATTAATTGGTCATGCATTTGTTGGCAGTAATTTTTGCCTATGTATCATGTCCACGTGTCAATTTTTGCCTATGTGTCATGTCCACCTGTCAATTTTTGCCTATGTGGTATGTCCACGTGTCAATTTTTAATCATCCACAGAAAACAAAGAAAATGTTGGCAGTAATTTTTGCCTATATATCATGTCCACGTGCCAATTTTTGCCTATGTGGCATGTCCACGTGTCAATTTTTGCCTATGTGGCATGTCCACGTGTCAATTTTTAATCATCCATAGAAAACAAAAAAAATGTTGGCAGTGATTTTTGCCTATGTATCATGTCCACATGTCAATTTTTGCCTATGTGTCATGTCCACGTGTCAATTTTTGCCTATGTGTCATGGCCACGTGTCAAATTTTAATCATCTACTGAAAAATGTATCATGTTCACGTGTCAATTTTTGCCTATGTGTCATGTCCATGTGTCAATTTTTGCCTATGTGTCATGCCCACGTGTCAAATTTTAATCATCCACTAAAAACAAAAAAAAGAACAAAATGGGGACTTGAACCTACACCTCCCAAGAGCTCTACAAACCCACATAACCACTAAGACACCGATTCTTTTGTGATAAATTGGAAGCGCAGGTGTATTTGTTGACAAGCAACACCCACCTCCAATCTGAGAGAAATCAGAAACTGCATAAATAATGCGTCGTGGGGGACTTGAACTCACGCCCTCGCCCTTGCACAACCGAACTGGACCCTTACCAATAGGCCACTTCCGAACTTGTGTCTAAGCACTGCGCTGAACCCTTTTCTCTCTAACGTTTGAATGGGCTTTTGACAAGATCGTGCGGCCCGTTTATTTTTCCTTTTCTCTTTAACGTTTTGGTATGCCGAGTGGGCCAACGGCCCATAGCGCTGTGTGGCTATCCGGTGCTCCATTTGGGTGCGGCTAATGGGCCATGTAAAATTATTAAAGCCTTTTTCCCAAATTCCAGAAATTAAAAAAATGGCAGGAATCAAAATAAACTTTGCAAATTCATAGAATATTCCTTGTAACTCGAAAAAATACAAATAATATGTCAAAATGTTCATAAAAATATAATCTACTGTTTTGTATCAAGGTAATATATATTTGAAAAATTCAATTAAGATTAGCTTATACGAACGAATTGAACCCTTATACAAATTTCAAAATACGGTCAAAACTGGGGTCATGACCGTTCATACCTAGGTATCGAATCTGGCAAAAATCTTGGTGTATCTGTGATGAAATAGGTACTTGGGTACCTAAAAATGATTTTTTCAAAAAATAAATAGAAAACTACGAGGCACCTGTAGTTCAATTTTGGCCCGGTTTCAGCTGAATCGACAGAAATTTGTCTTTTTCAAAGGAGGTGTATTTTGAGCTATTGAGAGGTAGTAAGTTTGTTATCTGTAGATACAATAAGACATAATATATTTAGAATTTTACTTTGTACATTTTTTGCAACATTGTTTCTGTACATGTTTCACAAAAAATGCCAGTTTTGACACTCCGGAAAGGGAAAATGGTATTTGTATTTAACGAAAAATAAAACTTTCTTCGTGAACATTGTTACTTGTACCAATATGCATCTTTGTGTGGAATATGGTCATATTTAAACAAACTATGCCTTGGATGTGGCCAAAACATCCGTCATTTCTCCCGAAAGCCATGAATCTTCGTACGAGATAGCTCATTTATGTGAACACATTTTCCACCAAATTGTCGTATTCTAAGTTTATTATTTTTGGTGGATACTAGGACATATATAACAACACCACGCGAAGATCTTGCATCGTTTCGAGTGTTTTTGAATTTTCTGGAATTTTCAAAACCGGTTTCGGGAAACGGTCAAAACGGGGGACATGACCGTTCGTACCTAGGTGTTGAATCTTGATGAAATCTTGATGTATCTATGTTGAAATAGGTACTTGGGTACCTAAAAATGATTTTTGCAAAAAATCACGAGCAAACTACGAGGCACCTGTAGTTCAAATTTGGCCCGGTTTCAGCTGAATCGGCTGAAATTTGTCTTTTTCGAAACAGGTGTATTTTGAGCTATTTAGAGGTAGTAAGTTTGTTATTTGTAGATAAAACATGACATAATATATTTAGAATTTTACTTTGCACATTTTCCAACATATTTTGTGTATGTGCTTTACAAAAAAAGCCAGTTTTGACACTCCGGGAATGGAAAATGGTATTTTTATTCGACGAAAAATAAAACTTTCTTCATGAACTTTGTTAGTTGTTCCAATATGCACCTTTGTGTGGAATATGGCCACATTTAAACAAACTATGCCATGGATGTGGCCAAAACATCCGTCATTTCGACCGAAAGCCATGAATCTTCGTACGAGATAGCTCATTTATGTGAACACATTTTCCACCAAATTGTCGTATTCTAAGTTTATTATTTTTGGTGGATACTAGGACATATATAACAACACCACGCGAAGATCCTGCATCGTTTCGAGTTTTTTTGAAATTTCTGTAATTTTCTAAGCCGGTTTCGGGAAACGGTCAAAACGGGGGACATGACCGTTCATACCTAGGTGTTGAATCTTGATGAACTCTTGGTGTATCTATGTTGAAATAGTTACTTGGGTACCTAAAAATGATTTTTGCAAAAAATAAAGAGAAAACTACGAGGCACCTGTAGTTCAAATTTGGCCAGGTTTCAGCGGAATCGGCAGAAATTTGTCTTTTTCGAAAGAGGTGTATTTTGAGCTATTGAGAGGTTGTAAGTTTGTTATTTGTAGATCAAACATGACATAATATATTTATAATTTTACTTTGTACATTTTTCCAACATATTTTGTGTATGTGTTTCACAAAAAAACGCGGTTTTGACACTCCGGAAAGGGAAAATGGTATTTTTATTCGACGAAAAATAAAACTTTCTTCGTGAACATTGTTAGTTGTTCCAATATTCACCTTTGTGTGGAATATGGACACATTTAAACAAACTATGCCATGGATGTGGCCAAAACATCCGTCATTTCGACCGAAAGCCATGAATCTTCGTACGAGATAGCTCATTTCTGTGAACACATTTTCCACCAAATTGTCGTATTCCAAGTTTATTATTTTTGGTGGATACTAGGACATATATAACAACACCACGCGAAGATCCTGCATCGTTTCGAGTTTTTTTTGAATTTTCAGTAATTTTCTAAGCCGGTTTCGGGAAACGGTCAAAACGGGGGACATGACCGTTCGTACCTAGGTGTTGAATCTTGATGAACTCTTGGTGTATCTATGTTGAAATAGTTACTTGGGTACCTAAAAATGATTTTTGCAAAAAATAAAGAGAAAACTACGAGGCACCTGTAGTTCAAATTTGGCCAGGTTTCACCGGAATCGGCAGAAATTTGTCTTTTTCGAAAGAGGTGTATTTTGAGCTATTGAGAGGTAGTAAGTTTGTTATTTGTAGATCAAACATGACATAATATATTTAGAATTTTACTTTGTACATTTTTCCAACATATTTTGTGTATGTGTTTCACAAGAAAACGCGGTTTTGACACTCCGGAAAGGGAAAATGGTATTTTTATTCGACGAAAAATAAAACTTTCTTCGTGAACATTGTTAGTTGTTCCAATATGCACCTTTGTGTGGAATATGGACACATTTAAACAAACTATGCCATGGATGTGGCCAAAACATCCGTCATTTCGACCGAAAGCCATGAATCTTCGTACGAGATAGCTCATTTCCGTGAACACATTTTCCACCAAATTGTCGTATTCCAAGTTTATTATTTTTGGTGGATACTAGTACATATATAACAACAACACGCGAAGATCCTGCATCGTTTCGAGTTTTTTTGAATTTTCTGTAATTTTCTAAGCCGGTTTCGGAAAACGGTCAAAACGGGGGACATGACCGTTCGTACCTAGGTGTTGAATCTTGATGAACTCTTGGTGTATCTATGTTGAAATAGTTACTTGGGTACCTAAAAATTATTTTTGCAAAAAATAAAGAGAAAACTACGAGGCACCTGTAGTTCAAATTTGGCCAGGTTTCAGCGGAATCGGCAGAAATTTGTCTTTTTCGAAAGAGGTGTATTTTGAGCTATTGAGAGGTAGTAAGTTTGTTATTTGTAGATCGAACATGACATAATATATTTAGAATTTTACTTTGTACATTTTTCCAACATATTTTGTGTATGTGTTTCACAAAAAAACGCGGTTTTGACACTCCGGAAAGGGAAAATGGTATTTTTATTCGACGAAAAATAAAACTTTCTTCGTGAACATTGTTAGTTGTTCCAATATGCACCTTTGTGTGGAATATGGACACATTTAAACAAACTATGCCATGGATGTGGCCAAAACAATGCCCTATCTCCTCTGTCTCTCCTTCCAAAATCGAGATCTTGATCCGCGGCAACAGCATTACCAACTCATGGCCCTCCGCTAAAACCATTCCCACTTAGCCCCTCCCTTCGTCTCCCACCTCGATGTGGTCATGAGGCCGCCGATTTTATCAGTGACCGGCATGAAATTTTATCTCCCGAGAAAAACCATTTGTCACCGCATGACACGGGAGTTTTAGGACCAAATCGTCTGCGGCCCGTGGAACCCCCTAGTTCTCATTTTCCTCCACGGAGGAAGTATATTACTACTAAATTACCTAACTAGAGACTGTACAGTGGGGCCAGCACGTGGCAGGTCCCAGCTGCAGCCACTAAATGATGTGGTGGGAAACTAAATACAAGAAGAGGTTTCCAAAATTTGGAGGAAAAATTTCAGAACGCCCGCCGACCGCAGCCCTTCATCCCGCCTCCTTATCCACCAAAAGGCCGAAAACGGTCCAAGCTAGGGTTTGCCGCTGCCTAATCCCCTCCCTCGCGCAGTCCCGTGCTCCTTCACGCCGCCATGAGCCAGATCCAGATCCCCGTCATGAGCCAGAGCCATGAGCCAGATCCCTCTTCCCTTCCTTCGAGACCCGGGGCGACTGCGGCGCCAGCGCCCTCTTCCCTTCCTTCTCCATCTTCTAGAGACAGACTGAGCCAAAACCCACCGAGAAACCCTAACCCTAGCCCGCGAGCAGACGGCGGCGGCCATGGATCCGTCGCGGGTGGCCGAGCTGCGCGCCTTCGTGGACGCGTGCAAGAAGGACCCGACGCTCCTCGCTGACCCCGGCCTCGCCTTCTTCCGCCACTACCTCACCGGCCTCGGCGCCGACCTGCCCCACGCTGCCAAGCCAGGACCCAAGGTCGCAATCTCCTCCGATCCGCTCTTCCATATCTGCTCCCCATCTTCTTCTTTTCAGCTTTCATTTCTGACCCGGTCCCCTCCTGCCTGAACCACCGAAGGTCAGGTCATGGACAACATCGACGAGGAGGACGTCGACGGGGACGAGGACGACTTCGACATGCGCGACCCCACGCCCGAGCCCGACGAGGAGATCGTCGAGTCCGACCTCGAGCAGCCGCCGCCGTCCGTGTGCACCGTCGCCATCCATGACGACCTCTCCCCCCTCTCCCCGATCTCTACTCTCTCTCCCTGTCCTCTTTCCCAGCTCTCGCCGGGGAACAGCAAGCAGATAGCATTGGCGGTGGGGAACGGGCGGGCTCTCCTCTCCCCTCTCTTTGATCTGACAACCCTCCCTGTATCTCTCTATCTCTCTCTGCAGGATCACGGGGCGGCGACAGAGGACTGAACCGGCGAGCAGGAGGACGCCCTGCAGCAACCTTCTTCAAGTTTGGTGGTTTCACTCCTAAAAATTGAGAGGTATAATCCATATACAGATATTTTTTGCTGCAATGTACTATATGCACAGTGAGGCAGCATGGTTCTAGTTTCGCTGATTGTTGGGCACTGAGCATTGTTTAGTGATATGTCTGTGTGTCACAATTCTAGGTGTGCCTTTGTACCATGTAGATCCGCCCTTGCCCGGCGCTTGGTGTTAGGTCTGGCCACCTTGTACGAACCCTAGCTTTCACTCCTTGGATCGCCCCCTTGTTACACAAGGGGTGCGCCCAGGTGCTGCCCATGTTCTTGGTTCCTTAATGGCTTGCTGCTGATACGAGTGCTGTAGCTGCATATCTTGTAGAAGGTTGACCTCTCCTCTTGTACCATGTTGATTCTGTATTAGAATTAATGCACGCTTCTTATACTAGTTTGAGGGTTAAATGACATGGTCGATTTTGAACATACTTGTGGTCAAGTAGGCTGGCTGAGCAGATATGCTCGTCTTTTTATAGCAACATAATAATGGCTTCAGTTAGGGTCTTATATTCAGTCAAGACCTTAGGCTGAATTTCTTGAGTGATGTCCCTATGTACTGGGTGATCTGTTATCGACAATACTAAACATCTTGTGCAACAGGTGTCGGGGTAGTGGACATGGCTATTATGAAGAGCGAGGAGTTGGTTGGGCAGGGTTGCAGGATGGATGGTACCAAATCAATCCATACTTTGTGCAAAAACTGGATATCATGTTGTAGGTTCCTTGATTGGCGGCCGCCGGTTTGTTGATGTTACTGTATCTGCATCAGGTTGCGCTTGATTGAGGAGTGATTTAATACTAGTTGCCTGCTTGGAAACATGAAGTTGTAAATCAATCGTCTCGTTTTGCAGATGATAATTTGTAAGCTGCATGCATGGTTTTTCTTGTATTTGTTTGATCCAGCATGTGTATGTCTATGCCTAGGTATGCATGACAATAGTAGGCATATATCACTGTATGAGCTGTGCATAGGGTAGTTGGCAGTATACTTACTGATGCTTTGTGCCAAGTTCACCTGAGATCCTTCATGCTTTCACATTAAAAACAATTCTGTAGGACCATTGACATGAGCTTGAATGGTGTAGTAGTAGAACAACAACAGAGCTAGAGATGCTGTGATATAATTAACGTATGTTTTGTTGTCAATTCTTGCTTATGTTGGTGTCTCATTCCTGTTCTAATTAAATGTGTATAATCTGGAAATGAAATATTTATCTCCTTTTAGACTGCTAGATTGTGCAAGTTGCAGAAGTGGAACAAAATTAGATGTTGAGAAATGCATATAGTTGATGTGTTGAATTTATGGTCCGCTTAGGATGCAATCTCGTCTATATTCTTTCTTACTATGGATACATGAGCATATGCTAGTATATTCGTGAAGTTGATTATGAAAGATGTTTGTTATTTACATGTCCTAACTTGAATGCTCTGTTTAGGAGGCAGTCAGGCATGACTGCTGGTTACTCCTACTCTGCAGCTACCAAGCACAAGGCTGTGCACTGGGCTTAATCCTAAAATGGTATGGTTAATAATCACCTGATTACTTCCAAAATTCTACCTGCTGTGGTTGTGTTTATTATGGAGTGCTGTAGCTAATTCATCTTGACTAAGTGAGCAATATTTGATCAGAACAAAATTATTTTTTTCCTGTATCTAGAATGGACGATGAATCTGTACTCCCATGCCATGTTAAATGGCTGTCATTTCTTGCATCGTTGGAATGTTTTGTTTTGTTGTTCTATATTTTTTCACGCATGATTCTTCCACTTCCAGGTGAATGTGGATTTCTGAAGCTGGAAGAGGAGGGGAAATAAGGACTTATGTTATTTTTTTCATCTTTATTTTCTGATTTTTTGTCTTTGTTGTATCGAGTGTAGAATAGTTTTGCTGGGCACTTTCTCAAAGCAATTTGTGGAGAATAATTTGTAAAGATTTGTACCGCTGAAACAAATGGTTGTAATAATATGTAATATTATATTTTTGGTTCCATAATCTTTTATTTGTTCCAAAAACTAATCCGAATTGTGCTGGACCTAAATAGCATGCCGTGCTATAGAAATGAAACACTAACTGGGCCAAATTCTGAATAATGGAAAAAATAAAAATAAATTTAAAAAGTATTCAGGGAATAACAACAAAAAAAGTCGTCGAAAGTCAAAGGCCCATGAAGGAAAAGCCCAAAGTCAATGGCCCATGAAGGAAAAGCCCGTACAATAAGGCATAAAATAGCCAACGCTGAAAAGCCCATAAAATATTCGACCTGGTCCATTCAGGTAGAATAAAATACGAAGAAAAATCTCAAAAAGGCCAAAATATTGGGCTTGGCCCATCTAGAGAAGCATTGTGGACTGGGCTGATTTTACTCTTTGACCCTTCTTATTTAGTCATAATTTTGCCACGTAGGATTGGCCACATAGGATCTGACGTGGCTATAGCAGGATATCACATGACCAAATCAATTGGTCATAGGGCTATGACCCCTCTGATTGAGTCATAGAGTCTATGACAATTTCATTAAATTAGTCATTGACGATGAAATAAGACGCTCGGTATGTGACTTTTCGTTTTTGGTCAAAAAGGGGTCATGAATAAAACTACGTGACCTTCTAGTGACAAAAATTGGGAGTCACGTATCAACATATTTCTTGTAGTGATGGATCAGTAGACAAGACCCTTTTCCTATTAGGGTCGACACTAGCAGGCTTCAAAACCTCTCATGGGCCTCCTGCCGGTGCCTTATCATCAAATTATTATTATTACCATAGCATTAACAGGATTGATTGATTAACATTCGAGCCCCCGGTACAATAAGATAGTAAAAGAAGTAACCGACAACAGACTCGAGCAAAAGCAACCCTAAGCATGCTAGATAATACTAAGGCACAAGCAATGGATGTAGGTATGGAGGTGAGGCAATGTCATTGGTTCAGGGTATCATGTGATGGGTTCGGAGAACAAGCAACGATACATATGGCTAGCAATAGTAGACAAAAGGATAGTATCGACAACAAGTGTGGAAGAGAACTCGATGATTCATGTGAGTGATAAATTGCCTGGAAGCTCAGCAGCCGGGTACTGGGCTAGGTCCTGGGTAGTGGTGTCGTAAGTCTCGTCGGGCTCAGCGTCGTCGTCTAAAGCGAGAAGAAGCAAACACCCAATCGAAAGAGACGAACAATCAATACATGGCATAGGTGCACAAACATGGGATGATGCATGTCATGTTAATAGATGCATCAAAGTAACTAGTTGACTTGATACACAATTTAAATGGACCCATATGCAAGGATTGCATATGGAAAACCCATGCCTTATGGTTGAATTAATTGGGCTACAACTAAACATCATGTGTAAGTGAGTTAGCATGATGCATGCATGATGAAAACAATAGGATAACAATATTAAATGCAATTGGAAATGAGAATTAACAAGTTAGTGAATTTGTTATTAAGTTTGGAAATTTGGTTACTTAATGATGTTATACAAGTAGTTGTTGTTTTCATCAAGTTAAGTTGCTCAAAACAAATGACAAAGTTGCTATTTGAAAAGGTTATGTTTTTCTGGTTGGAAAACATATTTTACATGTTTAAAAATAATTAAGTTTGAGCAAGTTATGATTTTAGCAATTTTAATTGAATTAAACAAGAATTAAATTGTTTAGGCAATTTAAATTATTCAAAACAGGACACAAAAATTATATTTGAAAAGGTGAGGTGAAATGGTATGGAAAACATATTTTATTTGCATTTATTGGATTAATAATGAATTAGTTATTGAATTTAGAAATTAGCATTTGAATTATTTGAGTTTGAATTTTAAATGCATTTGGAGTTTCCAAAACAGTACACATTTGGAATAATTGGATAGATAATTAAATTTGGAGCAATAAACATATACAACTTTTATTAATTGGACTTATAGATTTAAAGTTATTAATGTTTAAAGTTTAGTGTTTAAATCTGTTATTTAAAAGGAATTAGGAAAAACAAAACAGAAACGTTTTAAACTTTTGGCACCGTACTGGCCCCTAGCCACTGCCACTGCAGCGTGGGCCTGGGGGCAAGCGTGGCGTGCTGCGCTTGCGTGGCCACATGAGTGACTGACAGGGGGCCCTCCCTGTCAGTGCTCAACCGAAAAAAGACGGGATTTTATCCCAGGGTGCCAGGGTTCGAACCCAGCACCTCGCCCTCGCGCGCACGGGCTGCTACCGCTGCGCTGCTCTCGTCAGTTTCGACAGACAACGAAACGCGGACAGGATAACGTTCAGATCTAGGTTAACTGAACTTCGCTGACGCGCTGAAACTGAACTGAAGGACAGAAACGTGCTCGCTGCTCGCCGGCGTTGATCCACGGCTCGTGCTCGCTGCGCAGTGCTGCTGTGATGCTGGTTGCGTGCGGTGGCATGCACGGATTCGATGCAAGGAGGGAGGAGGAGCAAACGGTGGTGCTCACCACCGTTGTAGACGAGGCAGAGGGTCGGTGACGCTCTCTGACGGAGGCGACGGCGGCGGGGAAGAGGACGGCGGCGCGGCTGCAGTGCTCCTCCCAGCTAGCTCCGGTGTCCAACGTGTAGAGGAAGTAGTGGTGGCGTGGTTCCCGTGGCTAGGTGGGGGGCTGGCTTCCCATGGCGACGGCGGCGTGCAGAAATTCAGTCGATCTCTCCGGTGGGGTGGTGGCAGAAGGAAATCCGGCGAGGGAGGAAGGAGTGGCGGCGGATCCGAGGTGGAACAGGAACCCTAGGCTCTAGGGCACGGCGCCAGGGGCCTAGGTAGTACTTATAGGGGGCTAGGGAGCCTCCTGGCCGTCGGCGCCGCCGTACTGCCACCGTGGCAGCTCTGGATGAGCTGCCGTACCGCGGGGCGACGGTGGCGGCCGTCTATTCGAAGCGGTACGCGCGTTAGCGGGCTGGGCCGCGCGCTAGGTAGGCTTAGGTGGGTTTGGGCTTGGTAGCTGCTGCGCGCGCGGCTGTTTTTCCTTCTTTTATTTTTTCTTTTCTGCCTTTTTTTTGTAGGGTTTAGTTTTGGAAGAAAAAGATGTGTTTTAACTTAGTAAAAATTCTAGAAAAATTAGGTTAAACTTGTTAGACCAATAGCAACCAAATGCCAAGGTTTGTTTTCAAAAAGTTGAGATTTAAATTGTTGTTTGTATTTGAACCAAATTGAATGAATTTTCAATATTAATTTAACATTATGGAAACAAGGCATTTTTAATAGGGTTACCCCTAAGGTTTAAAATGATTTAAAGATTATAATTGTGTGGTGAACTTCATGGATTCAAAAGGGTACTGATTTGAAGACTTGGTTTGAATTTGAAAATGATTTAGAATTAATTGATTGAATTGATTGATTGATTTAAAGCAACAATTTAATAGGTGATCATTAATGAATTGTTTGGAAGCAATTGAGGTTTTTGATTTGCAATTCTTTATTTGAAAAGATTGTAACAGACAAGTATGAAGACAAAGGTTGAATAAGTTTGACTTTCATTATGAAAACAATGCAAACAGAAAATAAAATGAGGATGATGATATGATGCATTGCTTAAATTAAACAAGGAAATAAAACAACTAGGGAGTTTTCATACTTGGATGTTACAGCCCCATCTTCGCCGGATGGAAGAAGTCGCCGTCGCCACGCCCGCCACCGCACCCGCCGCCTGCGTGGTTCGTCGAAGGCAACCCCCTGGGCGGTTTCAACCCCAACCTCACCTTCCCCTACCACCCGCTGATGATGTAGGTCGCCTCGCCGGGCTACGCAGCTTACCCGTCCCACCACCGTGCGATCATGGCCGGACTTCAGATCCAGGACAACAGCTACATGGAGGAGATCATCGTGGCCGGCTCGATGGCGGCGGCGGCGAGCTCGGGCTTCCTCGAGCACAGCGGGGAGTTCTTCACGCAGGGAGGTAGTGACTACGGCGAAGGGTGCTCTGCCGGCACGCAGGCGACGGAGGTGCAGGGCGACGACGACGAGGTGGACGAGACGCCGGTAGCGCCAGAGGGGCCAGATCCCGCCGGCGAAGGCCGAAAGCGCCGTGGTCCTGGCGTCCCCGCAAGGAACCCAAGGTACCCCCCCCCCCCCCCCGTCGAGCCTCATCAAGTGGGCGAACAGGGAGGACGTCCTCCTCGCCGAGGCGTGGAAGACGATCAGCATGGAACCGATCGTCGGCGCCAACCAGCACGTCAACAACTACTGGAAGCGGGTGAAGACGGCGTACGACGAGCGCCGGATGATCGATTTCTACTTCGCCTGTTGGGTCACCGACCACGGGCAGAAGGCCATGGCGAACCATTGGGCGAACATCCAGACGTCCTGCAACAAGTGGCACGATATCCAGGAGGAGATCTCGATGAGGTCGCAGAGCGGCGCCAACCGCGAGATGGAGATCGTCCGGATGCTCGAGGCGTACAAGAACGACGAGGGCTCCGACTTCAAGTTCCTCCACGTCTTCGTCGTCATCGAGGGGTGCGAGAAATGGGCGAAGGTGCGGCGGTCGATCGGCAAGGGCAAGGAGTACGTTCCCGACGCGGTGGCTGCGTGCGCGTCCGAAGGCCGTCCGTCGATGGGCCACAAGAAAGCCAAGTTGGCAAGGGACGGCGCGCCGGCAGCGGCAAAGCTCCAGGCGTCCATCGAGACCTGCATCGCCAACGCCCGGGCCCAGGCCGGCAAGAGGGAGGAGGTCGCCAAACAGCGATGGGCGGCGCTCATGGCCAACTCACAGTTGAAGATCGACCTCCTCAAGACTGGCACCGCGGCGAAGAAGAGGAACAACGACCTCGCCTTCCTCACGGGGGGCGACCCGGCCGCGATGACCCCCGAGGTGAGAGATTGTTTCCTGGCGCAATGCACCCTCATCCTGAGCAACATCAGCACGCCCCCGGCTCCGGCTACGTCGTCTGGTGGCACTAGCTACACCACCGCGCCGACGAGCACGCACGTCGACCTGGAGGATGCCGCGCCCGTCGTCGACAAGAATGCCGAGCCCGTTGTCGACCTGGAGGATGACGCGCACGTCGTCAACAAGCATGCCGCGCCGGTCATCGACCTGGAGGATGCATCGCCCGTCATCGACCTCGACGATGCTGCGCCGAGCTCGCCGCCTGCTCCGACGCCGGCCGACGCCTCTGCCTGATCGCCTACCTGCCCACGCCGCGCGCGCCCGTCTCTGATTCGATCTAAACTATTTGATCGCCCACCTGTGGCGTTTTTTGTAATATGATTGCCCAAACCATGGCTACCGTGATCGCCGAACTCGGACTCTATTTTTTGGGGCGAGAAGAGGAAGTTTCAAATGCTATCGCCTTTCTCTTTTCTGGGCCGCCGAACGGCTGGTAAAATCGTCCCCCCAGGCTTTGGTGCGGGGCGGCGCTATCGCTAAAAAGCGCCGAACTGAAACCTGGGGGTGCCGAACGGCTGGAGATGCCCTTACAAGTGGACCCTGCTCCTTGCTGGCTACCACCGTAGCAGAGTATCCTTGTGCCTCCTTGATCTTGTGTCTACGTAATCCCACTCAGATGGATCACAAAAATACTTACATTTGACACTATATAAGATTCAATACCAACAGTGCTCCGAGGTAGACCTGTAAGTAGGCACGCTCGCGGCGCGCCGTGGCCTTGCCGCTTGTGCCCAATTGACTTAGACAGGCAGCCGTTTATGTCCGCCAAACTCGTCGCTAGTTACATGGCGTCCGTTTGGCCGTTTAAGCCCGCCTTCGAATCGCCCTTTGCCTCCACAAGCAGCAGAGTGTGAGGTACTGCCAGCGAGATTCAATTGAGCGCCGTACTGCCAGCGAGAGTTTCTCTGTGTTCACGAACATACTGTCTGATCGCTCGTGTTCCCTGGAGCCCGTCGGCGGCCGGCAAGTCCACCAAGTATGATTGACCAGGCTCATGATCGGCGCCCCGGCCACCGCGCCGCCGCTCCCTCGTTCGCCGTTGTCGGCGACCTGACACTCACGCGCCGCTCGTCGTCCGGTGTCACACTATCACGAGACGCTCCGGGCTGCACGTCCCGCCCCGACGACCCGCACGGACGTCGCCATTAACAAGACGGAAGCTCTTGATGAAGTTCTTGTACGCTTCTGACTGGTCGCGGCACCGCACCTGACCATGCCGCCTCCAGGGCCGGGCGCCCCAATCGTGTGCACCACGGCTAGGTAGCACTGCCCCGTGCTGTTAAGAGTCCCGTACGCTGTAAGCATGCCACGAGCAACACGTATGTGTTGACGTTATAGGTTGTATTGTCACTCGTGCACGTCGTCTTAGCCTTCGTTGCCTGGTACATGTCACTCGTACTTGGTTTTATGCAGTGCCGCCGGCGGTAGCGAACATGCCGCGGCTGCCCGCCAATCAAGTCATGCTGCCCATGGGTGTCCGCGGACGCGATTAATTGGGCACGGCTTGGCGGCGCCGTGGACACCCGGTGCCCACTTACAGCCTGACTCCGAGGTGGCGACCAGCACTGGGTTCAATTTGACACATGACGGATCAGCTGGGTTTGCAATCTCCTTCAAACGGATGTGTGTAACAGAGAATAGTGACGACGAAATCTCCTTCAAGCGGTTTCAGAGTTTAACCACTGCGAAAATGAGCTGCTATACGAAAGGAAGAACTTGACAAAACTCCACATAGTATTTATATTTCCAAAAGACAAGGATGGAGACTACTCCATGGTGAATGGTACATGGTTTCTTGTAACAAATGCATAGCAGCATAAGCAGATTCGAGTTACGACGACAAAAAGGAACCTTCAGATGGTACTGAAACCGAACAATAGGTCCTCCTACATCTGTTTAGGCATCCAGTGCCACCCTTAACAAACTCCCTAGTCCAAACTGCTAATGGTATACACATCATACAGACAGGTGGTGGCTAACAAAAATAAATTATGCTGGTGCTGTTGAATAATCAACCTCAATATTTATGTATTTTGCTGACTAACCAACAAGACTATCATGCTCAGATAAGCGTATATAATATATCTGACGTTTAAAGCTAAGAGAATCCTAGCAAGTACTACTAGTATATATAGAACATTGGACTCAGACCTAGCATGCTTGCAATTTCCATGAAGTGAAACTCATGTCGCTTAAAATATGCCCCAGGCAGATCACTGGACTCAGACCTAGCAAGCCTGCAATTTCCATTCCATACAAAAATTTCAAAAGCATGTCTGATAAAACCACATCATACTTTGAGCTGAGCAAGGTGCTTGTAAATGGTTTATTTTGTAAATTCATATACATATTATGCTAAATCACGAGAGCTCTCTAGAAGTCATATAAAAACGTTCATCAGGTTTAACAAAGTGAAGATCAGATGATATTCGGCGAAATCTTCTGCTGGAGCAACATAACAAATGGTAAAGTAAAATTCAACATGTACTTTGGAACATGTCATCGAATGCTAAGACTGAGAACTAAAGTACCCCCTCCGCCTCAAAACAAGTGTCGTTGAATGGATGTATCTAGATGCATTTCGATGACGCTTATTTTGAGACGGAGGGAGTATCAAGTAAAAGGAGTCTTCATGACTGTCAACCATTAAGATGCGTCTTGCGGTTGTTTATGCATGTTATGGTCCAGCATCATCCTTAATAAACTCCTATCTGCAACAGTTCAAAGTCAAACTACTAATGTTATGTACTGTCTTAAAAGACAGGTGGCAATATTTCAGGTAAGGGTTCCCCGCAGGCATTGCACTGCAGGGGTAAGGCTTGCCTCGTATAATCCTTCCCCAGACCCCACCTGGTGTGGGGGCTTCTAGCACTGGGTCGGTCCAATATTTCAGGTAGTCATGTGCTAGATAATTAGCTTCTACCATTGCAAACGCCTCAGTTGCCATTGGAAAAACGAGCGGCTATACAAAAGGAACGACTTGAGAAACCTCTGCATAGTATTTCTGACATAGTACAAGGATCGACTACTAAACAGTGAATGGTATATTGTCTTCTGTAAACGCATAAGCATATCAAAGCTAAATCTAAAGAACTCTTTACCAGGCATACAGATTTTTCTTTTACTATTAGGAGAGAAAAAAGGAACCTTCAGACCATAATGAAACCAACAATTAGTCCAAAACATGGCAGTTTGGAAATGCCAATCATCGCATGCTAAGACTAAGAATTTCAAAGATAAGTCAGAGGAGTCCCCATGCAGTGTCAACCACAATAAGACGGGTCCTGCAACTGTTTGGGCATGCTAGGATCCAGCCTCGACCTTTAGAAAGCCCGATTTGGCATAATAGTTCAAACTCAAACTACAAAAGCTATGCACGTTATACACAGGTGGCTGACAAAAATGTTTATGCTGCCACTGTTGAATAATCCACCTCAATATTTATGTATTTTGCATGTTCCACAAAATTGATTAACAATGACTATTAACAAGTATGTTTTTAAAAGCTCACACAATCATGTATATCTGGTGTTTTAAGCTAAGAGGATCATAATATATCTGCGGAACAAATGATAACAGCATTCTAGTATAGCACAATGTACTTAAAATCAAGGAAGTGAAACTCATGTCACTTAAAATATGCAGCAGGCAGCTCACTGGACTCACACCTAGCATATGCTTGCAATTTCCACCGCACACACAAGAGGCCGTCTAATGAAACCATACCATACGTTTGTGTATCTTGAGCAAGCTTGGCCTAGGTGTCCTGGTACGGTTCACTGATTGCAAAACCTTCACCTCCTAGATAAACGAATTCTAGTTCTACAAATATGTCCCAATGGTTCATTAATTAAATGCTAATTCACCCCTTAAGATGTGGCTCAGAGTCAGATCTATTATACCAAGCTGGCCTATATCCACTATAAACTTCAGGAGTTCCTGCTGTGATCCTCAAACGACCACCCATCAGTAATCTAATAATACTGGGAGGAAGAATAGATATAAACTGCAGTACCTGAACTTAAAAGACTAGACATAATCTGAATAATAATGTGCGAGGATGGGCTTCAATGTTAGTATAGAGAACTGCAATCATGAAGGTGCTTAGGCACTGCTCAGATGCTTCCCATCTTTAAAGCAAAAACCAATGTTTCAAGGAGCTTAATGCAATAAATGCATTGATAATGCAAGACAAACTCTACTAGATTTATCCACAGCTTAATAACATATGAAAAATATCTAGTGCGTGAAAATGCAGAACAGAAGAGTCTTTCGGAACAGTTCAAATTTACCATTGATGGTGATCGAAAATGACAATAATCGCTGAACTCCAGAAGGCACCGGAAAATTTGCTTGGATACCATCACACAAGAGATTGAACTGGTACTCATGATCATTTGATGTACAGGTAATCAGAGGTTACAACATTCCCATAAGACTGAAATGATTTAGAACCTGCCGCTGTCAAAAACTCAAAAATGGAATCTTGTGCTACATCAAGGCAAAGCTACAGAGCTTCTTTGAGTTTGAAGGTCCTCATGATATCTCTAGCTCTATCATAGTCATTCAGTGCCACCATTATGTTCTTCAGACGGCGAGCCATCCCACGTGTCTCTTCATTGCTGATGCCTGCCTTGCCTCTCTGCTCAACCTTCCGTGACAGTTCCACCACAAGATCTGTGAAAGGCTTCAGCTTCTCACTTGGTGAAGACCTAAGCCCCGAAAGCGATGCAGCTATCCGTTCGGCTCTAGTGATTGCATCATGGACATCCAATATTATACTCTTCATATGAGGAAGAATCTTTCCCACCAATAGTTCTTCTATAGCAAGTTTCTCCACAACATTTGCTGCAAGGACCTTTTTCCACAGACACACATTTCTAAGCAGCCGTGTAGCGACTCCGAATCTATATGCAGCATACTGCACAGCACCTGGTACAGTCCTTGTCAGCATTGATCCCCAAGCTGGTACTGAAACATCAGCAATTGCCTCGGTCAGACGCTTACACACGGAAGCCAATAGTTGATGCAAAGCCTTGCTCGATGCGGGTACATAGGTAATCAACATAAAAACTGCGTCTACAGCCTTTTGTGTCCTTTGAGTGCTCAAAACGTCCCAACAGTGCATGACACGGTGGTGCAAAATAGGAAGGGCAACCTTTTCAGCTAGAATTCCAACGAGGGTTATATCTTTATCATTAGGGTCAATCTCTTGCACTTCATAATCGAGAAGAATGTTGGGCCAGTCCAAGTCAAACAAGTCGATTGTTTTATGGAGAGGATCCCACTTCAGAAGCTCTAGTCTCACATAGGGGGTGAACACAGATGGTACACTTAGTGCTACATGAGCATCCCGGTAGGCTGACGGATACTGAGTTTTCCACCCTTCAAACTTGTCCTTGACAATTGTAAGGCTCGAGTATTCCTCTGCAGCATCACTGAATACAACACCAGCAGTCTTGAGCAATTCATCACAGCTGGACAGATAAGCACTGCTGTCAGTGTCACTCTCATCGGTGCTCAGTTCACCTTCAATGTGGTCACAGTTAGCACTCTTTCCTGCAGATGATAATCTTTTGGATTCGGACCGAGCTTTTCTTCGCTTCCTGTTCTCTTCTCTGCGCTTAAGATCCATCCGCTTCTGAAGATTGATATCTCTGCCAAACTCATCCAGCTCTGGTGGTAGGTTTGAGCTTTCCCTAGCAGCAGTTGCTGCTGCTTGTGCAGCAAGCGATGCAGCAGACAGGTTAGCTGAGCTGGATCCTTTGCTAAGGACAGATATTGCTGCATTCACTGCAGCTTCAACCACACTTGATTCGTCAGCTAGGTCGGCTGCCCGCCTCTCTGAAACTGCCAATGCTCGATTTTCATGCAATTTCTGCATGTGCTCCTCCAATTCCTCGATGAAGAATGCCTTATCATTCAAGAAATCACACATGACAGAAACATAATTTCGGAGCTCCTGCATGTACACAAACTTCTTCTCTGCATCCTGCAAACCACTCTCCAGGCTAGTTATCTCTGAAAGAGCTTCATTAAGATGTGTGTCGGTCATCGCTAAAGCATCAACTGTTGTCTTGTGGGTTTCCTTAAGCCTTCTGATGTTTTCCTGGAGCGCTGTGCTTGCTACATCAGCTTGCTGAGAGATGGACAAGAACTCTGCACTACCCGATGCAAAAGCAGATGCCCCAGGCTCAACCCCGCTAAAGGAGGGCTGATAATGAGGACCTCCTGAGTATGCAGATGGCGGTGCCTGAACCTTCATTGGAGCCGGTGCACCATTCATTGCTCTCTGAGCAGCACTAAGCCCCTTCTTGAACTGCTCCTCCTCCCACTTATCTCCCTCCTCATCGTCATCTTCCCCATCACCCTCAGCCTCCATAAACCCATCATTTATAGCCCCCAAAGTGGCAGCAGGGCCCCTATTATTTATCCCCTGGAACACTCCTTTTGAGCTCCTCCGACCATCGCTCGACTTCTCGCTATACATGGCAATCCTACCCTGCATCTCATTGTCCTCTTCATCACTGGACCTGCCAGCAGCATCCCTGCTGCTAAGCACGCCACCGCCATCAAGGGAGATGAAATCCGGCGCCGCATGCCTCGGCTGTTGCAGCTGCTGCCGCTTCGCCCGGATGGCTTCAATCGTCGCCTTGTCAGGAATCACTGGCCCTTTCTCCTCGTCGTCTTCCTCCTCCTCAGACTCATCACTTGCGACTGCGTTCTGCGGTGGTGCCCGTGGCCCAATGCTCGTCTGTGACATAGGTTTCACCAGACCTTTGAGAACAAACACCGGCTCTGCTGTAGTAGCTGCAGCAGCAGTGGTGGGACCAGACGAGGTACTTGCTGTAGCCGTAGCTCCAGCCAACCGGTGTTGCCGAGACTCGGCCGAGGGAGGAGGCGGCGGAGGTGCGCGCAAGCTCCCAGGGAGTGAGCGGGCGTTCTTCTGGAGCTCCCTGAGCCGCTCAGGGGTGTACTCGCCGGCATGCGACTGGAGGTTGGAAGGTTTGGGCGGCGCGAGCACCACCGCGGCGGCCGGCGAGCCCCTGGCCCGGTCCTTGGCGGGCGTGATGCGGTGGAGTGCCGCTGCAGCCGGCGAGGCCGTGCGCGCCGGCTTGACGGAGGCCCACGGGCGGCGGCGCTGCTGCTGCGCGAAGGGCCCCTCCTCCGCGTCGTCCTCGTCCTCCTCGTCAGCGAAGCTGAGGCGGCTCGAGCCCTGCGACCTGGGCTTCGGCGGGGCCGGGCTCGGCGTCCTGGCGGACGCGGGCTTGCTCGGTGGTTCCGCGTCGTCGCCCTTAGTGGCGCCCCCGTCCTCGTCGTCCGTACGGCGGCGGAAGTTCTTACGGCTGCTACTCATCCCGGCTCGCCGCGGGACGGAACGGGGCGGAACGAGGCGGAGCCTGGCGAGGTCGGGGCACCGGTCAGGTCGGGTGTGGGTGGAGAAGGATTCGGTTTGAGGTGGTGGATAGAAGAGGCCTAGAGGATCTCACCGGCGGTGGGCAGGCGCGAGGCGGCGGCTAGGGTTCCGGCGAGACGAGGCGGGGGGATCCGGGTGAGAAAGAGAGAGAAGGTGAGGCGGCGTGAAACAAAACAGACGATTTGGACCCGGTAAGGAGCCGCTTACCTGTCGTGTTGGGCTTTTCTTTCACAACGAGTACTTAGTGTTGAGCTAGGCAACAGCCCACGTTTGGTCCAGTAAAGCCCAGGCCCGCTCGCTCGGCTCACCGTCATTCCATTCTCCGTCTTCTCCAGTGCGAAAACCCTAGCTAATTCTTCTCTTCCCCACCGCCTCGACGACCGATCCCATGGCGACGGCGAGGCTGCGATCCGCGTCGGCGTCCTCTCTGCGCGGGATCCTCGCCCGCCACTGCTCCGCGGGGCCCGCCGCCGCGCCCCCGCGCGCTGTCTCAGGTTCCTCCTCCTCCTCCTCCCCGCCACATCCCGATTGGTTCCTTCCTCGTGGTCGTCTACGGCGTAATTAGAGCTTGATACGATTTGGTGAAATTGATGGCACGATACTTTCGCCTAGTAGTCGATCCCCTGGTTTCATTTAGGTGCTTTGGGAGTGGTGGAACAATGGGTGCTGGACTGCCAATGCTGCCTGGCTGGGTGGTCACCTGGGAAGCTCTGTGTCGTGTATAAGCTGAGAATTGCTGAGATAGATGGATATCTTATATAGCATATGTGATCTAGAGTGGTTAGGAACGGTCCATCGCTGCTCATTTCGCTGATACTTTCGAGTTTCAGCCTGTTGATGCTCCTAAGAATTTTTTTGGTTCAGTAATCTACTATGCCTTACAAGTGGTTCACACCAGCAGAACCACCTATTGACCATATCATGTGGTTGCATTTTGAGAAAACCACATGGTAAAAAAAGAAGCACCATTTCAATGCGCTTGTTGTAAATACATGTCCGAATGTGCCCATAGCACGGTTCAAAAAGGCGCGCCTAGGCTCTGGGCGTTGGCCCAACGCCCTAGCGCTTAATGGCGCTTAAGCGCGCCTAATAGCGCTTAAGCGGGCGCTTTGGTCAGAAAAGCGCAAGGCGCTGGCAAAACGCATAATTACCGCCTAGCGCCTTTTTGAACTTTGGCCCATAGTCTGATCTTTGGATGGCATCCTGATGTGTATATTCACAAGAGCACACGTAGCTTTGACCGATTCATTGTCTAGGCCTGCATGGCGCTGTCTAGCTTCAAACTGACAACATTTAATCAGAATATGAGAAAGAGGATAGATCATGATTCCGTGCCACTGGTAGTTGATATCCTAGTTTGATTACGTATTGGGAGTACAGTGCTAACAGGCGCTGAACTGCTGATGCTTCTGATTCATTGTTGACATAAGAACCTCTTTCTGTTGTTTGGCCTATGAACATCAGTGTTGGTTATAAACTGAGAATTGCCGAAGTAGATGGTTAATCATTGGGAAGAGAAAGTGTTCTGAAGTTGTTAAGAAAAGTCCTCATCGGTTCATTTTAGGGAGAAGGCGTACACGTGGTAATTAACTTGTTATGTTTAACCGGAGCTGAATGCCTCATCATCACTTTGTTTCTGTCCATCAGCAGAAGCAAACTGTTGTTCACATCATGCGGTTGCATATTCTAAACCTAGATAACAAATACAAGTCTGCACTGTGGCACTGGTGTTGATTTCCTATCTTGATCAGGCATTGGGTGTACATTACCAACAGGTGCTTAACTGCTGATGTTATCAACCTCATAGCCTGTTTGGTTGGAGGGAGTTGCGAAGAGGGAATGGGAGTTTGAGGGGCTGAGGTTGTCAAATCTTTTGTTTATTTCAGCTTATTGGGAATTTTGATGGGACAGGGAAGGCGAGTTGGGGTCTCTATCTCCAACCGATCTCTTCCCTTGGGTGACCTGTTAATTGATGAGATTGGCTAGAACTATGAATGGAAAAATTCTTCATGCTAAATTCCCAACATTGTCAAACGGAGGATTGGGAATAAATAACATTCCCATGCCTAATCCATTCACTGACTCACTCCTCTAAACTCCCATCCCTCTTCCTGCTCATTGCCAAGCTTGCTGTCTGTGCTTGATATAAACTGAGGATTGTTGAGGTAGATGGTTAAATAATTGGGAAGAGAAAGTATTCTGAATTGGTTAAGGAAAGTCCACACTCCACAGCAGTATTTTAGGGAGAAAGCGTCTACATTGGCATTAAGTTGTTACGTTCTCACTGCCGTTTATTCTGCCAGATTTTCAGGTTCCTGGATCTGCAACATGGAGGCATTTCTCAACATGTAAGCCTAATCCTCTTGCAAATGGGGATAAATTTGGTCCAACCGCTTCTTTGTATAGCCAGGCAAGATGGGCTTCTCAAGCCACTGCTGTCAAAGAGACTGACCCCAGCGGCGGCAAGATAAGCATCGGGCCCAAGTCCAAGCAGATCAAGGAGGACGGCAACAATGAGGATGAGCTGGTTTACCAGGGACCGATATCGTCGACCATCAAGAAAGTGAAGCTCCTGTCCCTGTCCACCTGCTGCCTCTCCGTCTCCCTCGGCCCCGTGATAACGTTCATGACATCTCCTGACATGAATGTAATCCTCAAGGGCGGAGTCGCGGCTACCGTAATCTTCCTCAGCGCCACCACGACCGGAGCCCTCCACTGGTTCGTGAGCCCCTACATCCACAAGCTGAGGTGGAAGCAGGGCTCTGACAGCTTTGAAGCGGAGATAATGTCGTGGCTGGCCACGCCCCTGAAGAAGACGATCAAGTTCGCTGACGTCAGGCTTGCGGAGACAAACCGCCCTTATGTCTCCTTCATGGCCAATGGGAGCTTCTACTACGTCGACCCCGAACACTTCAAGAACAAGGCCTTGCTGGAGAGGCTCACACCCAAGCACCCCCATGAGTCCGCATTCAAGAACTTGTGATGGGAGTTGCAGCGGTGAGGCGGTGACTGCGCCTGTGCTTTTGAACCTAGCTTGGGCGCTCTAATTTTATTACCCTGTAGCTTATACTTGTGAGAAGATGTTGGTATATGTTATTGCTGTTATTTATGCTCTGTACGGTGGTTTGCGAATCCCTGTCGTGGAATATTTCTTACCAGCCCGAGCACGGGTGATGTGTATTCCTGGACCGTTTGAATAAGTTGCAGTTAGCAGTAACAAGTGATTGGCAGACTCCCAGTCATGCCAGTACTTGGTGGTTTTGCCCTGAATTGAAGTGGTTTTTGTATACAGTTTCTGTCAAAACATTGCAAGATTTGTTCTGTATGTTGTACTCATGCCCCATTAGATCTTTTTACTGACACCTTCATGTATGGTGCCTTGCAAGTTTGCAACAACCAGAACAAAGCTATGTCATACACAAACACAAAGAAAGCTCATACTCATAGATTAGTAGAGATGAGTAAAAAAATCATGTCCTGAAGCAACCAAACGGAACTGTTATACTACTTCCGTTTTCAAGTTAATGTGTTACTCGCTCAAAATTTTAAAATAGTCTGGGAGCACATCTAATGGTGTCTCGTGGCTAAAGAGTTCTATTCTAATCGTGACCAGACCGTCGTCGCCATTCTCCGAGGCACTGACCGCTGTACTCTTGCCTGTTGAATCTGCCACATTTCTTCCTTACGCCACTTGGTATTTCAGCCCCTTCCGTGTCGTCAGACGCATCGACAGAGACTGTCGAGCCTTCTCCAGCTTCTCCGCTGACCATCATCTTGGAGATAGTTGTAACTATATGCTTTTCCACCCACCTCTTCATGGGCCTTGCACCATACATCTGCGCGAGATCAAGTATGGTTATTTAAAAAAAAAGGTTCACCGAATTGTACGGTGATTTTAGAAATAATAACCAATGCTTACCGGGTTATACGACTGCGACAAAATGACATCCACCACAGCTTCCCTTAAAACTAGAGATATGCCCTTCTTAGCTATTCTATCAACGACGCTCTTCATATGGATGTTCACGATCTCCTTCAGTTGTTGCTGCGAAAGCGGCTGGAATATCACAACCTCACTTAGTCTGTTCAGAAGCTCAGGCCTAAAGTATCTCTGAACCTGCACCAATGAGCGTATATGTCAGTGAAAAATCAATTGGCTTAATTTTACTAGGTTTATTTATGCTTCACAGACCTGTTTCATGACAAGGTCATGTGCAACTTTCATTGTGTTTTCTCTAGTTAGATGCTCTGCTCCGAGATTTGAGGTCATGATGATGACGGTATTTTTGAAATCTACGTTCCGGCCTAGGCCATCGGTCAAGACACCATCATCAAGCAGTTGAAGGAACACATTTAGCACCTTGTGATCCGCTTTCTCGACCTCGTCGAAAAGAATAACACTATATGGGCGTGTCCTGACTTTCTCCGTCAGTTGCCCACCATTTTTATAACCAATATAGCTTTATGATGCCACGAGAGGAACACTTGTATTAGTAGAATTAATATAAAATGCATGACATGATAATGTACTAGAGAAATGCGTTCATGTTATAAATAAACCTTGGGGGTGCTCCAATGAGACGCATCACGGAAGCAGAGCACATATATTCTGACATGTCGAAGCGAATTAACGTCTTTTCGCTACCAAATAACTGCTCGGCAAGAGCTTTTGCTAGTTCTGTCTTTCCAACACCGGATGAGCCCAAGAAGAGGAATGAGCCAATCGGCTGGCCAGGCTGCGCAATGCCAGCCCTAGAACGCAGCACTGCTTCTGCAACCAAGTCGACCGCCTCGTTTTGGCCAACTACTCTCTCGTGCAATCTGTCGGCCAAGTGCATTAACTTGACCTTCTCCTTTTCATCAAGCTTAGCTATAGGAATTCCGGTACATCGGCTTACCGCCTTCATCAGATAATAAAATTAGTTGACTTGCTCAGTTACAATCTTCAAATAACAGAACCATGTAGTTAAAACATGCATCTCAAATTACACATCTACCTGTGCGACATGATCCGGGCCGACTATTGCTCCTGCTTTTCCTTGTGCCAAGGAGCAAGCCTCGTTAATTATATCAATTGCCTTATCAGGAAATTGACGACCTAGGATAGGAATGGGATATTATTCTGGCTGGCAAGCAAATTTTATGACAAATTAACACCAATATCAATGAAATATCATAGTTTAGGGTGCATCTGGTACCAACTTTTTTATAAAGTTTTCTCTGAATACGTAGTACGTTCTATGATTTAGAAAAATACTACAGTTTAACATACATTGAGATGTTTGGCTCTAAAAAAATTTGCAATTTTTTCAAGAGTACAAATATTACAGTTTTGAAAACTATATACTATATTCAAAACCATTGAAGTATTGGACAAAGTGGTCTGACCCTCTTGTTTCTAAAACTGAAAACAGAGTAAAACTGAAGTATGGTTTTGTCGGGCACCAAAATAGTACTGATATTGAGATAATTTCATTTTGAAGAAACGGACGTCTCAAACAGATTCTTTACCTGTGATGTAGCGGTCGGCGAGGTGTACGGCGGCCTCAATCGCATCGTCCTGAATTTCGACACTATAGTGCTGCTGAGACCGGTCCCTAAGCCCCTGCAAGATGCCGATGGTCGCCGGAACGCTTGGCTGCTCGACGTGCACCTTCTGGAACCGGCGCTCGAGCGCGGGGTCCGTCTCAATGCGCTTGCGGTACTCGTCGTAGGTGGTGGCGCCGACGCAGCGGATGCGGCCGCGGGCCAGCGCGGGCTTGAGCATGTTGCCGGCTTCGCTATGGCCGCTAAAGTCTCCGTCGCCGACGAGCATGTGCATCTCGTCGATGAAGAGGATGACCTTGCCCTTGGAGGCCTCGGCGTGGTTTATGACGGCCTTGATGCGCTCCTCGAACATGCCGCGCCACTTCGTCCCGGCCACCATGGCCGTGAGGTCGACTTCCAGGAGGCGCGTCCCGGCGAGCTGCGGGGGCACCTTGCCGGCCGCGATGCGCTGCGCGAGGCCCTCGGCGATGGCCGTCTTGCCGACGCCCGGCGCGCCAACGAGGGCGGCGCAGTTCTTGGTCCGGCCACAGAGGATGTGGATGACGCGGTCGATCTCGTCGTCGCGGCCGACCACCGGGTCGACCTCGTTGCCGTCGGCGGAAGCCGTCATGTCCCTGCCGTAGCACTGCAGGCACGTACGGTCCCCTGGCCGGTAGTACCTCAACGCTCCGTAGCACGCGGCCGCCGTCGCTCCCATGGCAACCGTAATCGCCACCCCCGTGAGCACCAAGCCGGGCATGTCATTCGTGTCGGCGCCCCGTACGTAGGTCTGCAGTAATGGATCGTAGACCTGCGTAGTGGTGTTACCTCTGCCCGTGATGCCATCGAGCCATGACCAGGAGGACGCCATTGTTGCTTCTTCTTCAGGTTAGTTCCAGCTTTCGACCGCCCGATCGCGCTTAGCTAGCTGGGACAATTTATGCAAGTCCGACGTGCAAGAAAACCTGAGCTAGACTTCACAATCAGATCCGGCTCCTGTTAATGGAAGCTGTCAAGGAAGTTGCACGCTAGCTCACAACTTTCCTGAGTTTCTGCTACCATTTATGCAGGTCCAACGGACAAGAAGCTTAATTGGACTTCACCGAGTTCTGTTCTGCACGTATAGGCTAACGTGGGAGAGGGGCTACAACTCTTTGCCGAGTGCATTCCATCGGGGAGAGGGCAAAACCCTTCCTAAACAGTCTATTAGTCTCTGGGAAAAGCATCAGACATAGGGAGAGTGTCTCGATGTTTGTTTTGTGTATTTCATCTGAGCGTTGGACTTTGCAAAGATTCACGCGGTAAATAAACACTCGGAAAATAAACACATTATGCAAAAAAAAGTTAAAAACTTTCGAGCACAAGCTCGCTCGCATGGTGGGCGGATGCTTATTGGGAGTTACCAATACGGGACAGACGAGAGAGCTCATGTTTCCATGTGCCTTCGGTCTTTACCATGTGCCATATGTCCGCAAACAATAATTTACCGTGCAAACTGAACACGTGTCCACTTATACGAAAGGATGAATGGTGCAGTTCCATGAGTCCTTTACCGTGTGATTGCATACGGCAAAGATTTATTCTTTGACGCGTGTTTGCGCACGGTAAAGATAATTTCTTTTACGTTTCCTAAGACCAATTGTCATTCCCATGGCATAGTTTGTGATAAAATGGTCATATTTGACACAAAGGTGTATCTTGGTATGAGAAACAATGCTGTTGTTCTGAGTTTTCAAATTGTTTTTTGAAATATTATTTTTCATTTTTTAATTACCAAAAATGATGTTTTTACGTAGCAACTACAAAACACATGGTGCAAAATGGAACCAATCCAATTTCCACACAAATTAGTTCATGTTTGATGGATAACCCAAATATATTAGGAATTTTCTCTCTTTCTACCTACTCTCTCCTATTTAAATGATTTTATGCCAATTTTTAAAAAGTAATTCAAATTTGAAGTACAAGTGTCCGAGAGTTTGCTCTGATTTTTTTTGCAAAAATTATTTTAAGTTACACAAGTAGTGGTAATATCGTAGAACCGTCTATAGTTTTGAAAATTTTGACCCCTTTCAATGAATAGCCATGTCGGCCATTTTGGCCATTTAAAAAAAAACTCAAAGAAAGTGAAAATATACTTAAAAAAAAGAATTCCCATGGCATTGAGTCCTATTATGTGTACTAGTTATTAGAAAGAATTCACATAATTTCTACACATAGTTTGAAAATTTATTCTGTGCTATTGGGTCACGTAAAAGAAATTAAATTTTCCATAAAGGTCGCGATAGATCTGATCGTTATTGACGCGAAGAGCAGAAGGAGTGTCGATGACGATGTAGGTGATGTCTGATGAAGATTCTTGTGGCTAAGCCTAGAATTGGGACTGTCGTCTCTCCGTTTCATGCCTTTCGAATCCAACATAGTGAGAGTCTCACGTGTTAGCCCTCTGTGTGTGCCCACACATACGTCCTTCAAAGTCTTCGTCGTCAGGGGCTAATTCCTTCAGGTTCGCAATTGATGTTGCGAGAGAGAAAGAGAGAGAGCGAGAGAGGGAGGGAGAGACGGGGAGAGAGAAAGAGAGCGAGAGAGAGAGAGGGAGGGAGAGAGGGAGGGAGAGAAAGAGAGAGAGAGGGAGAGGGAGAGGGAGAGAGAGAGAGGTCTTATCGGGAGATGATTATCCTCTCCCAATTATAAGATGCTCTAAATCAATTAGAGGGTCTCTAATTAGAGGCTCTAATCCAATTAGAGATGTTAATTAGAGACTCTAATCCAATTAGAGAGGTTCTAGTTAGAGGCTCTAGTCCAATTAGAGGTTATCTAATTCTACACAAGAGAGAGAGGCTTGGAGCCAAATTGTGTATGTTGCCTCAAGGCCTTGGGGCCTTTATGAAGGGGTCGTTGCATAGAAAACAAAAAATTTCCTACGCGAGAGACACCCGAAAGGGCAAGATCTAATCTAGGAGACGAAGTGCAACAGGTAAAGAGAGGGTTAAAGAGAACACATACCCTCGAAGACACAAAGCGTTACGAGACCAAATCTCGTTGTTGGCGTAGTCGTACTCACGCCGATCCCGAGAGCGCGAAGATGTGCACCGCAATCCGGCGGTGCTTCCGTGATCGGTCACACGTATGGTTGATGACGACCTCCGTTCCCTCGATCCAGCAGGGCGCGGAAGTAGAGGATCCCTCGGAACTCCAGCAGCACGACGGCGTGGTCTGGTGGAGAAAACATTGCTCAGGGCTTGCCAAGCGCACAAACAAGTGGTGGAGCAGCGGGAGGAGGGAGGAAGAGATGACACAAGTGTGTGTGTGTGAGAGAGGGAGCTTCCACCCCTCCTTATATTGGAGGGGATGGCAGCCACGAATTTTTGGGTGTCTCCACCTCTCCCTCATCATTTGAGTGGAGTCTCCACTCAACCCACTCATTCTTCCATTAATTCCCACTCAAAATCCGAAGGGTTTTGTTTAATAAATAAATAAATAAAATTATTTCTTTATTTTAATATTTGCTAATTCCATTAACAAACATTAACATATAACCCCTTGAGTTAGTTGTTAAATCTATTAACAACCATTTGATAAGAATCCCCTTGAACTATTTCAAAATTACCCGAAACAATTCCGGTGACTATTTCAATATTCCCCGAAACAATTTCGGTGCTGTCCAAAATTTTCTCTGATATTCCGTATCATCTCAAATGCGTCATCGAACCTTAAGTGTGTCACCCTACGGTTCGCGAATAACATAGACATGATCGAGACTTCTCTCCGATCAATAATCAACAGCGGAATCTGGAGATCCGTGATGACTCCTATGTATTCAACGATGACTCTCGTGATCGTGTGAACCATCAACGTCATGAACTATTCCCTTTGTCTCACGATATTCTACTTGTCCGAGATTCGATCATTGGTATCAACCATACCTTGTTCAATCTCGTTACCGACAAGTACTCTTTTCTCGTTCCCATGATATAACATCCTTGTGATCATATCACGTGCTTGCAAGCGGTGTTGACGTGATATCACCGAGAGGGCCCAGAGTATATCTCTCCGTCATTTTGGATGGACAAATCCCACTCTTGATCCATGAGCCTCAACTAACACTTTCCGAATACCTAACGACACCTTTATAGTCACCCTGTTACGGTGTGACGTTTGATGACATCAAAGCACCCTTCCGGTATCAGTGATTGACATGATCTCATGGTCTAATAAATAAGTTACTTCGTATGTTTGATATAACAATGTAAACTTAATGACTTGATCGCATTGCTATATTCACTTTGGGTATATGTTCATCACATCATTCTTCTAATGACATGACGCCGTTATTAACAACATCCAATGTTCACGATCAGGAAACCTTGATCATCTATTAATCAATGAGCTAGTTAAAAGAGAGGCTTTACTAGGAACCATTGTTTTTTTTTATTAAACACACATGTATCAACGTTTTTGGTTAATACAATTCTAGCATGAGAAATAAGCATTCATCATAAACAAAGAATAAGGTAATAACCAATTTATTATTGCCTCTCGGGCATATTCCCTTCAGTCTCCCACTTGCACTAGAGTCAATAATCTAGTTTGTAAGCACTTAACACATATGGCGTTTCAGTGTTATTACCATGCTTCGCATGTGGTAAACATCATCAAAAAGATCTGAACTGTTCAGGTCTATTGTATTTTCATGTTCTTTGCGTCTACAAGCATCACTCATTCTCTAATGAGATGGCTTTGTATATATATGGTCAATCGGTGAAACCTTAATTCCTCAGCTTAAACCGATGTCACTAACATTGTGAAAATGTAGCTTCATAGTGTTAGCATTCTTGGAAATTCACCAAGTTCCGGTGATATCTTAATTCCTCATCTTAAACTAATGTTACTAACATTGTGAAAATGTAGCTTCATAGTGTCAGCATTCTTGGAAATTCACCAAGTTCAATAAAGAACTCCCTGACACAAAATACGCTTACTATCAGTTGTCAACACAACGATAAACTTTAGCCTTTGTTGTAGTATCTGTCACAATATTTTAATTTTGAAACTCTTTCAATCCAGCATGGAACTTTCTTCCAGCCTATTGTGCTACCCTTCATCACGTATTTTAATTGAGATAAAATTACTTGAATAAATGACAAGACTATTAGTGTAACATATTACAACTAATATTTTTTCATTGCTACATAGGAAAACATATCCTTAGCATTTCTAAAATGACACAAGGATCTATCCCACTGTTGTCTAATCATCATATGAATTATCCTGCTATAACATTTTATAGCATAGGACTCATCTGGTTGTGTACATAGCATGGAAACATGACTTAGAAATCTCAATTTCAATGATGGTCATCATGTATCAAAACACTTGAATTTTGCTCAATTATTTTCCATGTGACAAGAACTCCTTCTTGTGATTTGGATATTGACTTACTTCAATATTTCATCTATGTAATTTGGCTTCAATTATATCAGGCGCTTCAATCCATATGTTATAGATTACAATGCCCAATATAATCTAAGCCTTCCATCAATATGAAAAACTTAACCGTGTTAATTTAAAATACATATTTTCCAATCAACCATGTGTCATCTACATAAAGTATTGGAAATATGTCATATCGCTCCCACTTAATTTCTTGTAACTCTACAAGCATCTTTATCGTTCATGATGGAATCAAACTCTTTTGATAACTTCATTAAGGTAAAGATTTCAACTTCGTTATGCTCACTTCAACCATTGAAGTGTGTTTTCCTTTCTAGCAATCTTTTGAATTTTATAAAACTCTCAGACTGTGTCAAGTACACATCTTTGATCAAACTTCCTCGAGAGGAGAGTTGGTTTTGTTATTCAACTGCCATATCATAATATGTAACTTTTGCTAGAACTATCCGCAAAGACTAAAACATCACTACGGAAGATCAAAATCTTGTAGTAGTCAACTCTTTGAACTTTGTCGAAAACAACTTTTTGATAAGTACAACTTTCAAAGGATGTAAAATCCATGTCTTTGTCACTATATAGACCCTTTTGCTATCGTTAGGCATCATGTTGTCACTATATAGACCCTTTTGCTATCGTTAGGCATCATGCCTATCGAAAGGACTACCAAGTCACATACTTGATATTCATACAAGGATACTATGGCGGATATAATGACTCATAGTCAATTTTACGAAGTCAGGGCCCATCATTTGCTTCATTTATAAGGTCTAGGTCCTTCGTTGTCAAAACAACACTTTATTCTTAAACCACAAGTTGGTCTAAGTACAAAGTTTTTGGACTTTTGTGGTTCAGTACGCAAACTCATCCGAAGTATCTACAACAGATGTAGTGTCTTCTACTTTGTCAAAATAGAAAACCTAGGAACAACTTCCAGTGTTGCGCTACTCTTGACATGATAACGAAGATTCTCTAATCTCGTTCAGTTTGTACCGTGCTCCCATTCACTTGTTTCGCAGGAACTACTTTCTCGAGAAATCAACCCTTTCTGACAAACAACATTTTTCTTTGGTCGGTGATGGGAGAAATACCCAATGTATTCTTTAGAATAACCTTATAAACATAAATTTAGCCCATTTTGGTTGTAAACATTTTACACATGCTATGCATACCAAAACTTAAGAAAATGACAATTCGGGTCACTACCCAAACCATATCTTATATGTTGTCAATTTCAAAGGATCACGATGGTGCTCTTTTCAGTGGAAAAACGGTTGTCACTAATGTATAAACTACAAATTTATAATGGCATTTTTATTAATCTTACCATGTCCAACAAGATTTGATTTTGTCTCTCGAACACTCCAAACCAAAGTGGGGTAATTCGAGTAATATAAGTTGTAGAACAATTCTGCAACTTCTCAGATGTTTTGCTAAACTTGTAACTCAAACTTTATCCTTTATGATCCAATCATAAATACTTGATTATCTTGTTACATTGATTTTTCACTTCATATTAACAACCTTTTGAACCAATTCAAAATGTCAAACTCCGTTTTCTTTAAATAGATATACTCACATATCTACTCAAATCATCGACATAATTTTATGAAGTTAAAATTAATCCACCATACATGACTACACATAATAGACTATATACATCAATATGTATAATCTCCACTAAATTAGTCTTACATTCTACTTTGGCCTATGAACAGAATTCTAGTCATCTGTTGGAAGAGTTCTCACAAGCGTCAATTTATTCAAAACAAAATGACTCCGGAAGTCCATCAATATGGAGTTCCTTAATGTTTTCCTTTCCGATATGAACTAAAATGGTGGTGTCACAATTTAAGTGAAACTCTTTTACGTCTTGCAACGTTTAGCATTTAGTTTGATAGATGTTTACTTTACCAATATGATTTATATTAACATATGCATCAATTATGGAATATGGTCATAGTTTGAACAATATCATTTGTTCTCACAAAAGACTAGAACAAAATAACAACTTATTAATTTCTTAAAATAAATCTTGAATGTTTGGTTCGATACGACAATGAACACAATAACACTTTATTTATGTTCTTGTCATAATCTATTCCACATCTATTACTAGTTCCTTTTAGGCCCTTGTATTTCTTGCATTGCGTTGCTTTGTATGACAACTCATACCAACCAATGTGGTATCAAAATACCCAAAAAATACTTTATTAACTAGTAATACATCTGTAACTTGTATATCAATTATATACTCCTGAGCTGGACTTTTCAAGTTATCTTTTTTTTCTGCCATATATCTTTTTGTAATTCTATTTTCAATATTCCCTTTCCTTTATAGAAGAGTCATTCAACATCAAACAATGCTAGTCGTACTATCTCATTTTCTTTGGCGTGTTAGTCATATATTATCACCCATTGAGTCATACTTTGAGTTTCATTGTTCTACTAATATCACCATATTAATAGTATTCTTCTAGATTCCACTCTTAGCAATCTCCAAGTAATGTAAACGAATTTATCCATACTTTTAATCCATCCCATCATAACAATTTTATGATTAAACTACTACAGCTAGAAGGAAGGAATTTAGAGGATAATTTTTAGCGCCCAAATTCTTGGAATATTCAAACGCCCAGCGTCTTCAATCATTGCATATATTCAGATAATATAAGCAAACATTGTCACACTAAATTATACTCAGTCATGTTTCTACAAATAAGTTTCTAGATGCTTGATGTAGAGTGTTTAACATGTCTTGAAAGAAAACTGCTGCTTGATGTAGAATTTATAACAGTACTAGTAGAAGCTTGTATAGACTGTGGCTAGGATTTTTTCATGCCATGCTAAATGTTATTTTAGTTTTAAAGCCTTGTGGTTATTGAGTAGTATGATTAGCCTCAAATAGCTGAGAGTGTTTAACATGTCTTGAAAGATTCACGAGTTGTTCTTGTCATAGTAAAGCATCAATATATGGTATTCTCTTTCGAATTTTTATTTGGTTGACTTGGCGCATGCTCACACCATGTTTATGACTACGAACCAGTCACGAATAGCCTCCATGACCATTTAGTTTTTGAACTTGTGATACCGCTTATGCTTTAATTAATGATGTTTATGTCGCTATGCATGATTATGGCTCTTATTCTCTCTTGATTTGTCGCTCCCAGTCTTTTGCTAGCCTCCACTTGTACTGAGTATGAGCTCTACTAGTGTATCCAAACTCGTTTAAACCAACGTTTTCCCATTGTGTACACCATACCTACTTACATGTGGTATTTAACTGCCACTCCTAAGTAAATCGCTGATGTGTTACCTTTAAAACCTTCAAAATTATTCCTGCTTTGTGTTCTTGTTTTTGCTCATGAGGACGTCAATAGAGAATCTTTATCTCACTTGTTGATTGGATTTCATACCCTGGACTAGTGTCTTAATCCACTTATCCAAATGATAGAAGAGCTGGCAGCGGGGTGCCCAGCCCCAAATGAATACAAACAAATAATCTTCACTAGTTTGCCCCTGATTTATTAGTCAAAGCATAATTGTGTAAACAAAAGAAAAAGAGGGATGACCTTCTACACCAGTTGCGCCCTTCACCATGGGAGCCGCTCTTGTGAATCCAGTTGGCTTGTGACGTACTGTATTGTCTGTTTACCATTCGTTGACACTAGCATACACCCCTTCTAAAATATAGACATTCCTCCACAAAGGTCAAACTTTTAATACCTTTGATTTATAAAATAAAAAGCTCTAGCACATGAGTGATCCCTACTTCCCTCTGCGAAGGGCCATTCTTTTACTTTTATGTTGAGTCTCCATCTTCTAACTTTATGAACAGTTAAGAGAGCATTTTTTCCATTCTGAGTTCTATGTGCATTTGTCCCATAAACATCAATAATTACTTCATGGTGTGATATTAGTTGTTCTTAAATTATTTTCTCTAGTATTCCTTATGAACTTTGAAACTGTCGTGGCATTTATGTTTTGTCCCACTCTTAAGGACTAGCGAAATACCACTTTGCCATGCTTTCTCTATACCTGAAACAAACGTTTATCTTTCTTTGCATTATTATCCATGATCCTTTACTTAAGATACTCTTCATGATGCAAAGTGATGGCTATGTTTTATTATTAAAGTTCTATTTATCATGTTTGTGTTTGGAGTTCTATGATCTCAGCGTACATATGTTTTTACATTATAATGATCAAGTTTATAATACTAGCATGTCACCTTAGAAATTATTTTGTTTTATCGTTTACCTACTCGAGGATGAGTAAGAACTAAGCTTCGGGATGCTTGATACATCATAAACGTATCCCTAATTTCTGATGTTCTAGGTTGTTTCCCACATGTTTTCCTTACAATTTATGTCATGTTTACACGTTTTCTGGGACTAACCTATTAACAAGATGCCACAGAGCCAGTTCCCTGTTTTCTGCTGTTTTGAGTTCCAGAAAAGTTGTTCTGGAAATATTCTCGGAATATGAAAATTCGAAAGCCAGAAGTCCTAAAAGTCCCGGAAGCTTCCAAAAGTCCCGAAGAGCCCCGGACTGGGGCCACAGGGTGGCCACACCATGGGGTGGCGAGGGTCCCCCTAGACGTTCCACCTAGTGGTGTGGGCCCCCTGGCCACCTCCTGGCATCTCCCTTTCGCCCATATATACTCCCCGATGCATAAACCCTAGGGGAATCGACCTTTTCCGCAAAATACATCTGTAGCTCTCCCCTGGGGCTGAGGGCTCTACCGGTAGCTATGTGGTTCATCTCTCTCCCATGGTGTGATCTTTATGTGATCATGAGATTTGTAATCTAGTTGAATATGTAGATTGATCTTCATCTGTTATGCTACTCAAGTGGTTTTGTTATCTCCGTAAACACTTTGATCACGGGGTAAAGGTGATAGTGTGTGCATCGTGTGGTTTAGCATGATATTTATATCTTGTGTTGGAAGATGAACCTATGAAATTGTGGAGTTTGTTTTGTACTCCCTCTGTGTCATAATATAAGATGTTTTAGCACTTTATAGACAAAACGAATCTAGACATGTTTTAGTGTAAGATTCATATGTATCTTAAACTAAAACATGTCTAGGTACATGTTGTCTATGCAATGCTAAAACATCTTACATTTTGATACGGAGGGAGTACTATTTTATGGCACTCGTAGTGACATTGGGGTGCCCTAGAGAGGTAATATAGACTTGAGGACTGCTGTTAAAGCCCCACGCAATGATTATTGTTCGTTATTTGACCGGAGATTGGTTCGGAGTAGCATGGTGAAGAGATGATATTTATGCATTCAATTATGTGACCATTGTTGAGAGTGTCCTCTAGTGAAAGTAGGAGCCCTAGGCCTTATTTCCAAGCATTGAAACACCGTTTTCCGACTATTCTGCTACATGTTTGCTTGCTACCATATGTATTTCAGATTGTTATTCTCACTTATAATCATCCATACTGCTTGTATTTTACTCTCTCTTCGTCGACCTAGTGCACCTATATAGCTGACAAGTATATTGGGTGTGTTGGGTACACAAGAGCATTCTCGTATCATAATTGAGGGTTGCTTGAGAGGGATATCTTTGACCTCTACCTCCCTGAGTTCGATAAACCTTGGGTGATCCACTTAACGGAAACTTGTTGCTGTTGTACAAACCTTTGCACTTGGAGGCCCAACACTGTCTACAAGAATAGAAGCATGTGTAAACATCAGGGACCCACACCACCCCCTGCCGTGGCCAAGGGGGGACCGCACCACCCTATGGTGTGGGTACCTTGAGGCCCCCCTCTGGGTCTCTTCGGGAAACCATGGAACCTCTGGGATTTCTAAGACTTCCGGGTTCCGAATTTTCCAATTGCAAGAATAATTTGAGAAGAACTTTTCTAAAATTGAAAACAACATAAAACATGGAATTGGCTCTGTGGCATCTTGTCAATAGGTTAGTCCGGAAAATCCATAAAAATGACATGAAGTGTATAGCAAACATGTGGGAAATAACATAAAAACAACATGGAAGATCAGAAATTAGGGATACATTTATGACGTGTAAACATCCCCAAGCTTAGTTCCTACTCGTCCTCGAGTAGGTAAACGATAAAAACAAATAATTTCTGAGGTGACATGCTACTAACAGAAACTTGATCATCATAATGTAAAAGCATATGTAAGCTGAGATTATAGAACTTAAACACAAACATGATAAATAGAACTTTAATAATAAAGCATAGGAATCACTTTGCATCATGAGAAGTAACTCAAATAAAAGATCATGAATAACAATGCAAAGATAGAAAGATATACGTTTGTTTCAAGTATAAAGACAGCATGGCAAAGTGGTCTTTCGCTAGTCCTTAAGAGTGGGACAAAACGTAAATGCCAGGACACCTTTAAAGTTTATGAGGAAGACTAGAACAAATAATTAGAGAACAAGCAATATCACATCATGAATCAATTACTAATGTTTTTGGGACAAATGCACATAAAAATCAGAATGGCAAAAATGCTCTCTCAACTGTGCATAAAGTTAGAAGATGGAGACTCACATAAAAGAAAGGCCCTTCGCAGAGGGAAGCATGGATCACTCATGTGCTAGAGATTTTATTTTATTAATGGAGGTATTAAAAGTTGACACTCCTCCCATCCATCTTACATAAACCATGCCTAACCGAATCCTCGAGTGCCTGCCAACAATCACATAACATGGAGGAGTGTCTATATTTTGGGAGATGTATTCTAATGCAAACGAATGGTAAACAGAAAATACAGTACGTCACAAGCCAACTAGATTTCACAAGAGGGGCTCCCATGTGAAGGACACAACTGGTGTGGAAGGTCATCCATCTTTCTCTTTTGTTTACACAATTGTACTTTGACTGATAAATTAGGGGAAAAAGTGAAGAGATTTTCTGGTTATTAATTTGGGGCTGGGCACCTCGCTGCCAGCTCTTCTATCAATTAGATAAGCGTATGAAGCCACTAGTCCATGGTGTGAAATCCAATCAACAAGTGATATAAAGATTCTCTATTTACGTCCTCGTGAGCAAAAATAGGAACACAAAGCAGGAATAATTTTGAAGGTTTTAAAGGTAACACATGAGCCATTAACTTGGAGTGGCAGTTAAATACCACATACAAGTAGGTATGGTGGACACAATGGGAAAACTTTAGTTTTAGGGAGTTGGATGCACGAGTAGAATTACGTACCCAGTGTAGGTGGAGGCTAGCAAAAGACTGAGTGTGACAAATCAAGAGAGCATAAGAGCCATAATCATGCATAGAGAAATAAACATCATTAATCAAAGCATAAGTGGTACCACAAATTCTAAAACTAAATTATCATAGAGGCTATTAGTGAATGGTTCATAGTCATAAACATTGTGTGAGCATGCGCTAAGTCAACCAAATAAAACATTCAAAGGAGAATACCACAAATTTATGCTTCAACATGACAAGAACAACTCATGATTCTTTCAATGGCACATTAAACACTCTCAGCTATTTGAGGATAATAATGCTACTAAATAACCACAAGGATTTAAAAATTAAATAATATCTAGCCTGATATGAAAAAGTTCTAGCCACAGTCTATACAAGCTTCTACTTGCACCATTAAAAATTCTACTTCAAGCAGCAGTTTCTTTTCCCAACAAGCACCATACAAAATATGTTTTAAAATAATTCTCTACATGCTACAAAAAGCAAATATGAGAGTATTCACATAACACTACTAAAACTAACAACTCTGAGTAAGAGATGCAATGAAAACAAGAGCTGAACAGGAATTTTGCAGTAACTAGAAGAAAAACTAAGAATACTAGCATAACAAGTATTCAAACGAAAAAGCGGAGCGTGTCTGTCTCCCAAACAAGGATTCTAGGTACAATGTTATTATTGCAGCAAGGAAAATAAAGGAAAACAAAATAAAAAAAAACAAACGCTACCAGTAAACTTCATATGATGTGACCGAATAAAAATATAGCCTCACGAGAAGTAACCTGATAGATAGTTGATGAAGAAGGGGATTCCTTGGGCATCCCCAAGCTTATATGCTTGAGTATTCTAAATATACAATTGGATGAACCATGGGGGAATCCCTAATATTTTACCTTTCACTCTTCTTAGTCACATATATCACCTCTTCTCTTGACACTTGAAACCTTCCTTCACACCATACTCAAACAGTAATTCGCATTAGAGGGTTAGTGCAACAAGTAAAATCCATGGTTTCTGTATGGAACACGTGATATTGATACTTTTAAATATTATCTACATCCACTGATGTTTGATGAAGCATAAAAATCCACTCGACATCGTAAAAGAGCCAAATCAAGAATAATGGTAGAATTAGTCAAAACCAGAACAATCTGTAAAGACGAATTTTTTCGAGGAACTTACGTTGCTCAAATATAAACACCTAAAGAACGTAAAAGTTGAGGAATTAGCCGAGGAATAAGCACAAAAAATTTCAGGTCATTATGATGTTTCTGGATTTTTCACGATTTTTTACGGTGGACAGCAGAATTCTGTTTTCTGCGCAGAAATTCGAAAACCAACTCCAACTCTCGTCAGAACTTTACTTGGCACTACTAAAACCTGAAAATAAAGATAGAAATGATTTTCTAAAGAAGTATACAACTCCTTGAATCAAAGAAAACAGAGAAAAACAAACAAAAATAAAGCCATGGGTTATCTCCCAAGAAGTGCTTTTCTTTAACGCCTTTCAGCTAGGCCGAGAAAAATGGAATCAAGTATTTTCAAGTGAACAAGATGCTCACATAAGAAATATGAATTAAACCAAAAGAGAGCATCAAGAAGAAAGTATAAAACAAATTTAAGTCTAACCCACTTCCTATGCATAGGAATTTTGTAAGGAAATAAATTAAAGAAGCTCAAACTAGTAATCATAGGAAGGTAGAGCAAGAGCAACTTCAAAACTTTCAACAAAAAGAGAGGTGTTTTAGTAACATGAAAATTCCCACAACCATATTTTACTCTCACATAATAATTTCCAGTAGCATCATGAAAAAACTGAACAACATAATTATCACATAAAGCATGTTTGTCATGGTCTAAAAGCACACAATTCATATCAAGCTCCAAAAAAGTGGTATCAAAATTTAAAATCAGCTCCTCTTTTTTCCCACTTTTAGCAATATAAAAATGAGATGATTGATCACTCACAAAAGGTATAGGACACATTATATAAATCCTATGTTCAATAGCATTATAATTTATAACATCAAGTAACATATGACCATCATCAAGAGCATTATCATATAAATTTTCTAAACAAACTTCCTCATTATCACACATATCAATAGTTGGAATAAATAGAGGATTATCATAGGATTTATCAAAGTAGTATGAGTTATCATAAATAACAGTAGCAATATCATTCTCACAAGTTTCATTCATATTAGTATCAAGGTCAGAAGTATAGCAAGTATACTTCATCAAAAAGGGAAATTTCAAAAGAATCAATAGGATCATCATATTATGAGTTAAAGAGTTACTCTCATTTGGAGGTAGACATGGGTAGCTCCATTCTCCCTCCTCTTGATCATCACTATCCTCCTCTTTTTCATCCAATGAGCTTCCAGTTTCAACAAGTTCTTCTCCCATAGGCTCATGCAAAGCATTAGTCTCTTCCTTAACTTGAGAGCATTTATTAAGATATTCCATTATGTAGTAACTAAAATCCTTGTAATTATCAAAGGAATATTCAAGTATAGCATAAATCTCATATTTATAAGGTGCATCATCAATACTTTCAAGCAAATAGGCAATTTGAAATGCACCCTTCCAAGCAATAAGTTCTTCAATTTGTTCCACAACATAAAATTCATAATTTCCCTTAACATAAGAAGATATGGTAACATTATCATTATACTCACATTGAAAAGGGAGGTGTTTATACCTCCTACAACAATGAGATTTATCAAAGCAATAAGTAACATTATAAGTAGAGCACAAGTTTCTAGCATAGTCATGCAATTTATTAATTTGCTCCAAGAAGTATATCCCTTTTTGTGACAAACGGTGTTCCTTATAATATTTTTTTTGTTCTTCCATGAAACCAAAGAAATCACCCATTGGTAAAAAGCATGATAAAGCAAGTAAAAAACAAAAACAATAACAAAGTAAAAATGATTTGAGGTGAGAGACTTCCCTTGCAGAAATTCTCTTCCTCCCCGGCAACGGCACTAGAAAACTTTGTTGATGACTCACGTTGGTAGACCCCAAGTGCAAGGTGTGAAGGGTGCAGCAGAAAATTTTCCCTCAGAAAAGAAACCAAGGTTGAACCGACCAATAGGAGGACAAGCTGTCTCTGAAGGTTGATGTAGCTAAGGTGGTAGGGTGCACTACCGATTTAGCAGCAACATGGAACCTACACAACACAATCTAATTACTTTGCCCCCAACGTAGCAGTGAGGATGTCAATCTCACCGATTTTGCTGAACACAAAGAGATTAAATGTATTGTGTGGAAAACAGTAGGAACAGTATGAAAGCAGTATGAAAGTAGCAGGTGTTTATCAGTATGAGGAAAAATGACCGGGGTCCACAGTTCACTAGTGTCTCTCCGTGAAAGATAAATAACATGTGTGGTGAAAAAATTACAGCTGGGCAATTGACAGAAATGAAGGCTGCAGCGTAGTGCATATGCAAGACATAAAGATTACTATGTGATTCATGCGGGCATTACAACAAGATACATAGACCGTTATTCAACTGCATCTATGAGTAATAATCCACCCTCCGAATATCATCCGAACAAACGTTGGGTATTAAGTTACAAGCAACATATAATTATAGTAAGCAAAGTGTGTAGTGTAAACAATAACATCATCCTTAGACAAAGCATTGTTGTTTTCTCCCTAATGGCAACAACACATCCTCCATTCGTCACGTTTCTGTCACTTGAGCACAGATGCAAAGGAGGCATTAACCCACTATCGAGCATAAATACTCCCTCTTGGAGTTACTAGCATTTACTTGGCCAGAGAATCTACTAATAACGGAGAGCATGCAAGATCATAAAAAACATAAGCATGAAGATAACATGATAGATTGATAATCAAAATACATAGCATTCAACATTCATCAGATCCTAGCAAACACAACATGTAGCATTACATAAATATGATCTTGATCATGTTAGGAAGCTCACAAGATCTAAACATGAGGTACAAAGTTGAGAGAACAACCATATAGCTACTGCTATGGACCCGTAGTCCAAGGATGAACTACTCACACATCATTTCGGAGGAGGGCATGGTGGTGTAGACCCCTTCGGTGATGAATTTCCCTCCCGGCAGGGTGCCGGGGAGAGCTCGAGAACCCTCCCGATCTCGGGATGACGATGACGGCGTCCTCAGGTGTTTTTCGGGTAAAAGTGGAATCTTTAGGGTTTATGCCTCGGGGGGAATAAATAGGCGAAAGGGTAGAGGCGGTGGAGGCCTGGGGGCCCCACACCACCCCCTGGCGTGGCCAAGGGGGACCGCGCCACCCTATGGTGTGGCCCCCCTGAGGCCCCCCTCCGGGTCTCTTCAGGACTCCGTGGAACCTCCGGGATTTCTAAGACTTTGGAGCTTCAAATTTTTCAATTCCGAGAATATTTCCAGAACAACTTTTCTGAAACTAAAAACAGCAGAAAACAGGGATCTGGCTCTGCGGCATCTTGTCAATAGGTTAGTACGGAAAATCGATAAAAATGACATAAAGTGTATAGCAAACATGTGGGAAATAACATGAAATAACATGGAACATCAAAAATTAGGGATACGTTTATGACATATCAACGAGACGTAATCCCTTCAAAGGAGGAACTCGGGAATACATTATTGTCTCTGTGTGACTCGTTATTATTGTACGCAAGTTATTTACTCATGAAATTTACATTGTGATAGCCTTCGTGCTTGAATTCATGTATCTTGCTATCACCTTGTTACTTGTATTGCTTAGTAGAAGTTGTTGGTGCACATACTTGAGCCTAGAATATTTAGATTGTGTGCTTGTTAATTTGAACACTTAGTTTATTTTCGCATTTAGCAAGCCTTAACCAGAATTTTTTTAGTCGCCTATTCACCCCCCTCTAGGCAACATCGTTGTCCTTTCAACAATAAATTTTATCCACTTGACTGGCTATCTTATCATATTTCTCCTTTGGTTCCTGAATATTCTTCTCTATAGTGTCCAATCTTTCTAACACTTGTTCTACGGAGATATCTGGTTTGTTCTCTTCATAAGATAATTATCCACTAAATTTCTAATGGACTTATAAGCCTCTGTAGTGGGGGCTCCTAAAAAATTTCCTCCTGTTGACATGTCAAGAATTTTTTTATGCCACATGGTAACACCAACATACAAGTTACTAAGGAGGATCTTGGTGGTATGCTTTTTAGTAGACCTGTGTTAAGCATCACTAATTCTATACCAAGCAACTTTTTTGGGGAGACATAAAAAAATTAGTTGAGCTAGACATACTAACAAAATAAACTATCAACACAAATAAAATATTAAAAATCAGAGAACTTTTTTTTTGGTTTTTGATGAACAAAAAATAAGACTAAACGAAAGTAATCTAAGCAAGAACAAAAAAAAAGAGTGGAAGTGTGAGACTCCCCTTGCAGCAAGCTATAAGTCCTCGGCAATGGCGCCAGAAAAAGTACTTGATGCTAACGTGATCACACACTCGTTGGGAGACCCCAAGCGAAAGTTAGGATGTAGTCTAGAGTAAGTCCTCCCCTCCCCCTGACCAGCGATCGCTGCGTGGGCGTAATGGATTTGCATGCGACGGTGCTCCCTTCTCCCTCGTCTTCGGCAATGCTATTTTCTCCCTCATCTAGCACTGACCTAGAGGTGTTCTCCTTCCTCTCCCGTTCAATTCCGACATAAAACCACATGCGGGCACCTGGTGAGAATCGAATCGACCGTGGGAACGGTTCCCCGCAAGCTAGCCTCGCCCATATTAAGGACACTCGGCATACATTTGGGATTTTACACTAATTTATCTTTACCGGTGCTATATTTTTTGCGCCATGTTTCTTTTTTTATATTTCAGTTCTATGCCGATTGTTTTTACACTCGCAAGCACGTTTTGTTTTTCATTTTTCTCGCTTCATTTAATTTTTGGAGGGTGTTTTTACGCTCCGTACAATCATTCATTTATTTTCGTTTTTCCTTCTCATTCTTTCCCGCCACTCTTTTCCATCCTTTCCCTCTCTCACACTATCTCTTTTTACGAGAAAAAACGGGTGGAATGATTGATATGTGTAGAGAAGAGGGGCACACGGAAATGGTTTCGCCCGGAACCACGCGAGGATGGGTCGAAAACCCTCCCTCGGTTACATGGAACCCCACTTGGAGACTGCCGACCAACTCTTATGAGAACTTGGAATCCATTTGCGGGTTTCAAGTCCCTGTGATCTTAATAACACAAACACAGTGAAATTTCACATAGGATACCATATTTTGATGGATTAGTGGGGGTAGACGACGCAGGACTCATCGAACATGATTTCTCTCGTAACCTCCCGAGGAAGGTTTGGAAACCCTACCACACTTGCATGGGCGTCCTAATATGGTTATATAAGGATGGTGTACTTGATGCAGAGCCAGTATGCAACTTCAGTGTGATAGTTCTTCACAACAGAAACCATCTCGCATGAAGGTTTGCGATTTATAGCTTGAAACTCTTGGGAGAACTTATACTCTTTTTCGGTTTTGCAAGTCCTATGACATATATTAACACAGACAAGAAGAAAATCCCCATAGCGTACCCCCATTCGAAGGATTGCTGGAGCTCGATGATGCGCAACCCACCGAATAGTGTTTCACTCGAAATGGTTCGAGGAATAGTCTGAAACCCTTCCCAATTACATGCGATCCTAATATAACCATACGGATGATGTAATTTTGAGATCTAATACCCAAATTTAAGCTAGCACTTGCTTCACAATCAGAACCATGCATCGGGGAGGTTATCGAATTATAGTGCGAAACCACCACCCGGAGGTCACCGATCTAACTGTTGTGAGAACTTGACCTCCTATTGGATTGTTCAAATCCATACTATGGACTATAATAACATAACCAAGATAACAAGTCACATTTGGATTACCCCCTGTTAAAAAAATGTAGGAGGGTAGATGGTGGGGTCCCACCAAACGTGGTTTCGCCCAAAAAAAACCCCAAGGAAGATTTAGAATAGGGAGCTAATGTTGAATATATGCTATAGATCTCGAATCCAAAATAAATATTGAAAAAGAAAATAAAATAAAAATGAAATTAATAAAATGGGCAAACAAATTTACTAAAGGTGTTTACTGTCTCTCAAGCCTCAGCTAACCCCGCCACACTAGCATCGTTCTGCTTCGTCTTGAGCCCCACCAATGCTCTCATCCTAGAGCCGCCACGCTCGTGCGAGCATCCCTGTGAGTCTTTGTTTAAAATCTTATGATGAGAGTCGCTCTGGTCCGTCCGTGACTACGCAAGCTAGGCGCTCAGTTTTCATTTTCATGTCGTCTATACTTGTGAGAAGATCTTGGTACATGTTACTACCTCTGTCCCAAAATACGTTTTGATGAACTAAAACGTTCTATATTTAGGAACAGAGGTAGTACTTTACATTTTCAGTATGGAGATTTGCAAATCGCTGTTGCGGAATATTTTAAACCAGCAAGAGCCTGGGTGATGTGTGTTCCTGGACCAGTTTAGCTAAGTAGCAATGACATGCCCCCCTGTGATTAAAAGTTTAGAGGAAGACGATAGAAATGCTCCCAGTCATGGACACATCTGCAACTCTTTGATTAGAATTTCTACCGAAGTTATGTTTGTTGCATGTTAAACATCGCATGCTTTTATCTGTTAGTGTTTCAAGATATATTTTCTTGCAACCAAAAGAAAAGTTTGTCTCATACACAAGCAAAAAAATGATGAGTATGTGATGTGACAAATATGTTTGTTCTTTCTGCGTAACCTCACTTAACTCTGTACTTGCAATTGCACTTCGTTGAACAGCAAAAGTCTACAAACTACCAATCCCACCCACGAGAATCAATGTTGTCTGGGAGCAGATCTAATTGCTAATAGAACTCTACATCTAGAAGTCTCTATGGTCCGTGGTGATGGCGAGAACAAAGATAATCAGTCCAAGCTGCAGACTTGATCTTCTTCAAATCACAATTAGACAGTGGATTTCGCTTCTACTCCACTTGGTATTCCAACCCTCTCTTGCCATCAGCAGCATCGATGGAGATTGTTGAGCCTTCGCCGGCTTCTCCACTGACCATCATTTTCGAGATGGTCGTAATTATATGCTTTTCCACCCACCTCTTTATGGGCCTTGCACCGTACATCTGTGCCAAACCAAAGTATGGTTGGTTATACAAAAATAAGTGTTGTTGATTGAGGCACAAAGTAAGATTATTTTAAGGAGAAATTAACTAATGATTACCGGGTTGTATGATTCTGACAAAATTACATCCAACGCAGCTTCCCTTAAAACTAGGGAGATGCCCTTGCTGGCTACTCTGTCAACGACGTCCTTGATCTGAATATTCACGATCTCCTTCAGCTGGTCGTGCGAGAGCGGCTCGAATATCACAACCTCGCTCAGTCTGTTGAGAAGTTCAGGCCTGAAATATTTCTGAACCTGCATCAACAAGAACATATGTGAGTGAACCAACTCGTGTGGTTTAATATTACGAAGGATGTTTATGTTTCAGAAACCTGTTTCATGACAAGGTCATGAGCAACTTTCGTTGTGTTTCCTCCTATTAGGAGCTCTGCTCCTAGATTCGATGTCATAATGACTACTGTATTTTTGAAGTCTACATTCCGGCCTTGACCATCAGTCAAGACACCGTCGTCAAGCAGTTGAAGGAAAACATTTAGGACCGAGTGATCCGCCTTCTCCACCTCATCGAAAAGAATAACACTGTATGGGCGTCTCCTAACTTTCTCAGTCAGTTGTCCACCATTTTTATAACCATGATAGCTTTATATCATGTCAAGAAAGGAACACTCATATTAGTGAAACAGATTAAATATTAAAAAAGCATGACATGATAATGTAACATGGGAAATGCGCTCATGTTATAATTAAACCTTGGGGATGCTCCGATAAGACGCGTCACGGAAGAAGGGCAACTGTATTCGGACATGTCGAAGCGAACCAGCATCTTCTCGCTGTCAAATAACTGCTCGGCGAGAGCTTTTGCAAGTTCCGTCTTTCCGACGCCGGTCGAGCCCAAGAAGAGGAATGAGCCTATCGGTTGGCCAGGACGAGCAAGGCCTGCCCTGGAACGCAGCACCGCTTCCGCGACTAACTCGACAGCCTTGTTCTGTCCAACTACTCTCTCGTGCAATCTGTCGGCCAGGTGCATTAGCTTCACCTTCTCCTTTTCATCAAGCTTAGCTATTGGAATTCCAGTCCATTGGCTGACCACCTTCAAATATTAAAAACTGGTTTATACAAATATCATATATAACTATTTAAACACGCATTGCAAACTGTAAGCCAACCTGTGCGACAAGATCCGGGCTAACAATTGCTCCTGCTTTTCCTTCTACGGTGGTGCAAGCCTCGTCAATTAGATCAATGGCCTTATCAGGAAATTGACGACCTACAATATCATTGAAATAGTATTAGATTGTCTAGCCTACAAGTAAATCTTGTGACAATTAATATTGAAAAAATATTAGTAATTCATACTGCTTTACAGGGTTTCGGTCAAAATTGTTCACCTGTGATGTAGCGGTCGGCGAGGTGTACGGCGGCCTCGATGGCCGCGTCCTGAATTTCCACACCGTAGTGCTTTTGAGACCGGTCCCTGAGGCCTTTCAGGATGCCGACAGTCGCCGGCACGGTGGGTTGCTCGACGTGCACCTTCTGAAACCGGCGCTCCAGCGCGGGGTCGTTCTCGATGTGCATGCGGTACTCGTCATATGTGGTGGCGCCGATGCAGCGGATGCGGCCACGGGCCAGCGCGGGCTTGAGTATGTTGGCGGCGTCGCTGCGGCCCCTCCAGTCGCCGCAGCCGACGAGCATGTGCATCTCGTCGATGAAGAGGATAATCTTGCCCTTGGAGGCCTCGGCGCGCGCGATGACGGCCTTAATGCGCTCCTCGAACATGCCGCGCCATAGCGTCCCGGACACCATGGCCGTGAGGTCTACCTCGACGAGGCGCACCCCGGCGAGCTGCGGGGGCACCTTTCCCGCAGCGATGCGCTGCGCAAGGCCCTCGACGATGGCGGTCTTGCCGACCCCCGCGGCTCCGACGAGGGCGACGCAGTTCTTGGTGCGGCGGCAGAGGATGCGGACAATGCGGTCGAGCTCGTCGTCGCGGCCAACCACCAGGTCGACCTTGTCAGCAGCGGACGTCATGTCGCGGCCGTACTTGCGGAGGCTGGTGCGGCGGTTGTAGTACCGATACGCCCCGTAGCACAGGCCCATGGCCCCGTAGAGGTACACCACGGGCTCGATGATGTTCCACGCCCGGGACGCGCGTGCCTGGGCGTGCGACAGGATGTCCATGATACTGCTCGTCGTCGTCGGCGGCCCGCCGTTGCACCAGACCCTCAGCATCGGATCGTAGGTTCGGGTCCCGGCTCCCATATGGTAGCTAGACGATGAACAAAATCAATCAAATAATCAAAACCCTTTCCCCTCGAAAATAAATAAATAATCAAAACCCCGATCTAACTCCACAAAGTTTTGCTTTTTATGCAAGTATAAGATATATGGACTTCTTGTTTGCGTACATGTACAGGGTGGACGCATCCTCTTCATCTCTATTTGGCGAGGAAATAGCGCCCTCTGGTGCGTCCTCAGGGCGGACCCGCTTGTCGGTCACTGGGACTGCTGTGCGCAGCTGCTTTCGTTTGTCGCCCGTCGTTACGTGCTGCTGTGCCGTGCTATGGGCCCGCGCGTCGGCCTTTTGGAGTCTGTGTGTCGGCCCTGCACGCCCGCGTGTAGCCGTGTGGGTGTGCGTTCGCCAATCGGTCGGTAGTCGGTTCTGCGCACGCGTGACCTTGGGCCGCCGCCTGTCCACCGTGCACCACCCCGCCATGCGCCGTGTCCGCTCAATCTCTCCCTCTCTGGCAGCGAGGTAATGACCGGCGCCACACGGGTGCCCGGACGAGCTGGCGGCGCGGGAGCCGCAAGAGGCGACTACGGCGGTATGGCCCTTGCCTTGTGCCACGCCGCCGACGAGGACGCACCGCTGCCGCGCTGGATGGGACGGCCACCACCTCTAGGGCTTGGTCTCCTACCTCGAATACATCATGTGGCCGTTGTTGTCTCCTTGCCGGCTTTGCCCTCTCCATGGCCATCGTAACCTACTTGACATCCAGGTAACCTCTCTACACCTCCGGCTAAAGACAACCGCAGATCTAGAATGTGAGCTCCAAGTCATTGCTTCAAAGTCATGTTCTTATCTTCCTCTCTAAATCCAATTGATTTTTTCCTTCGGTTCCAATTGATTATGTAGTACTTGCATTCTCATCTAGACACACAAATAGACCATGATTTTGTCTCAGATTCAACTATTTTATTTTGCTTTTATTGTATCTGAGTCACACAGATGACAGATCCACATGAAGATCTGAACCTGTTAATCCGGGCTTCATACCATGGTAAGTGATTGTGATTGATCAACTCAATTCAACTAGCTGTAGCTGAGGAAATGAAAGACAGATTTTTTCAGAGAGAAGAGAGTGCTTCGTTCATCATTATTACAGTAATTTACAAAGTCGTTTAACCATGTCATACAGACAAACTGTCACTTGATCAAACTAGGATTCAGTTATTCCCTGGTTCATGGCAATTTTAGCAAGTTCACGAGCTTAGGTATTGCCCTCTATTTTAATCTTACAGACAGTAATTCATCAAAATGGGTCTTTCAAAGATTTATCTCTTCATAGATGTAGCAGTTTCGACCAAGGTAGCCTTTATTATCTCTTACTAATCCCCCATCGTGACATTGTCAGTCCCCAAAATGACGGGTAGTCATGCCTTAGTTTTGGGGTTTGAAGACCCCCAAGACAAGCTCTAGCTTCTGCTTCTTCATTGTCACCGCAGCTCTGAATATTCACGACCGTAGCTATCGAACGGCAGCGTTGTAGTACAGGCAATGGCGCCATGAAAGTTCTTCCAGTGTTCAACATGAAAGCAGTGTCGACATTCAGTTTGATCCACCCCTGTTTTGGTATTTTCCACTTTTTACCTGCCTTGCAGGATAGTAGGAATAGAAGAAGAATCAGCTACCTGCACACGTACAGCCAAGCACATGGACTTGCCTTTGTCGCTTTTAGTCGCAACATAAAGAGTAAATCCATGTTGGTTGTTCATGCAGTTTTGAAGGAAGGCAACAAAGCTGCTAACTGGACTATCGCCTTTTGCATGAACCGCGTCTTTTCTCAAGTGCCAGGCTCTCCACACGGTCATGAGAGTTAAACCTCATTCATTCTTTGCATTGTTGGATAGAAAGAGCAGGAGTCAAGAAAGCAAGACAAATTCAGGCATCATAGTTCAACTATTAGCTTGGTTATGTAATTATGTGCTCTTTTTGGTTGTCTTGGTTATGAAATTATGTGCTCTCTTTGGTTGTATATACTCACTAAAAACTTAGGAAGATACATATTACTGGGAAAGATGTATCTATCTGCATTGAGTACATGCTTAGACAAGTTATGATATATTGCATTTTGATTGCCCTTATTGGTCCGACATGGTAAGCAAATTTTTGGTGCAGGAAATTTATTCTTCTTCTATTCCTACTGTTCATAAATCTGCAAGTTAGGTATCTATCACTTGATGTAGTATAGTGATTCAATTCTCTTTTTTGCGGGTATAGTGATTCAATTATTATTTTTGCGGGTGTAACATCGATTTTTTTTCTTAGTGTCCCACGCAAGATTTCTTCAAGTAGAGTCTAATAGGCTGATACTGCATGACATAACCTGACCACAAGGTATAATGCTATTTTTTTATCCCCAAAAACATTAAATGTAGGCTATTTTACATACAGTACTACATAGGAAGATACACATTACTGGGAAAGTTGTATCTATCTGTATTAGGTGCATGCTTAGATAGGTTAACATACATTGAATTTGGATTGCCTTTATAGGTCCGACATGGTAAGCCGATTTTTGGTGCACACATCAAATTGCTTGATGCTACCAAAGGAGTTAATCTTCATACGGTTTTTCTGTGCTTAGGAACTACGGAGTAGTAGACTCCGTTGGGATTTTATCTCCGTACGAGTTCTCAATCCAAAGGCCTTCGTGTTTGACTGCTCGCGTACCATGGATTCGCCATGTCATCTTCTAAGCCCAAAATTGTCCATCTGAAGCTATACATTACTATATATGTTAGCCAAACATAATTTACACAAATCTCCCCTGTATTACTTGGTATGTAGAAATCGCGAAATCTCATTTACATTATAAAATCCTCCCATGAGTGATGCATTTTTTCGGTTCCGTTCATGCTCTATTTCATGTTGCTGAATTTTTTTCCTTAATTTATTTTTCATTTTTTGGCTTCATGGTCCAGCTCCGCAATTCATAAATATTCACCCCAGTTAATTTTGTATTGCTATTTCAAGTTTATACTTTTTTTATATTCACAGTACATGTTCTTAATTAGTTGATCAGAATTGTCAGGATTTTGGGTGTCGTGTATACAGGCTTATTTCCTTTCCTTCATGTGTATATTTAGTGCTTCTACTGGAACCTGTTTTTTTTTTCAAATTTACCTTCATACATAAATGCTGGTAACATACAGTTACTAAGAAATAATTTTTTATGTTTTGATGTGCATGGTATTCTAATCCAATCAGAATTCAGATGATGCTCTGATTCTATTTTTAAGTTGTCATGTCAAAGAAACTATTCCTAACTTACTAAACTTTTGCTGATTTTTTTTTTTGGATCAACACGGATTTCTCCCTGCTTCCATTTCAAGGAAACAAAACCCTATAGTTAGCTAATATTGTTAGCTATTTTCTTTTTCGCTGATTATTTTCAAGAAGTAATACTATATTTCTACTATCAGATTAAGTTTCTTTGTCCTAAATCACATTGTTACCGTTATTCCATAGTCATGTCTAGACTCCCGAGAACCACGTGGGTACCCCTGTACTGCTCCCTCGCCTCTTACTTAATTCTCCGGACCTTGATGAGTTGATGCCATAGGTAATTTTACTTACGTTGCTGATTTCTCTCGGTCATAAAGTGTCACTTAATCAACATACTTGAGTTTATGGTTTTTGGCATGTCATATTATCTCCGGTTGCTTATAAAGAAGATGTTGTTCAACTAGTGTGCCCACCACTTAATATTGTTGCATCCTGTGATAAAAAATAATGGTGTGTCCTACCTAATTGATCTTATATATATGGCTATATTAACACAACATCTTAAAAAAAATAGCTAAACATATGATGTTTCTTATGAAATAATGTAGGTTGCCCTCATATCCCTAGAAGATGGCTTCGATACAAAAAAAATTGATCATTGTTGCCAACCAGTTTCTAATTTAGTTCGAAAGATATTATTTTCTTATTGAGTACTTTCTTTGCAATTCATAGATGATTTAGAATGATTTGGTCTTCTCATATCAGAACATTATGAGTAAGAAGAAGAAACAATTCAAGTATGATTCTTGCATCAATTTGTCTGATGCACTTCCCGTTCTTATGTTTTTTCTGAATTTTGAAATCTACTCTCCCAATTTCTTAGTTACTGAGCAAAACAGAGAACATAATCCATCTACTCGAATAGTTACTGAGCAAGCCCAAAAAAAACTTATGGTGTTACTAATACTCTTCTACTCATGGTTAGAACAACATGACAACCGCAAATATGTTAGTTATAAGTGTTGGAACTTGGAAGGTATTAGTGAGATTCTATGTCCATGACCGAAGAGCATTCGCCCAATGAAACCGATTTTTCGCGCTAATCTTATTAACTATATTTTGTTGGCATTGGAATCCTTAGGTTATGCCTCTAGAAACTCTTGATTCACATTATTTTCTTTTGCAGGCTGCTAAAGTGGTCAGAGTGGAGATTTTTCAGTTTCTATGCATGCTAATACATGTTCCTCTAGAAAAGTTTCCTGTCACAATTTTGACATGCTAATGATTGTTAGACCTTGCGGCTCTATTAGTCGGGTTCTTACCTATAAATGGGTTTACTTATGAAGTGATCGCCAGTTTTATGTTTGTAGTTATAAGGGTTTTCTGTTTCTTACATGGTAAAGCATGGTTTGCCTTCGTTACTAATTTTTTCTGGTGGCCAATTGTAGGATTAAGCCGCTCTGTCATCATGCCTAATTGACTGTCCATTATTGAAGAGAAGGGTGTAGACATTGTCAGGGGATCCTCTTCGCATAGGAGTTTGCTAACATCAAATATGTATTCAATAGAACTTTGAGTCATGTTATTTACATTATAAAATGTGTGTTTCAAATTTATAGGACAACTTGGGCTTATTGTCGTGTGTGTTTGTCTCTGATGTAAATTAATAATTGGTTTATAGTGTCAAAATGGGATTTGTCATTTTTTTATGTTTTTCTCATAGTTGCATATATATATATATATCACGATGATAAACGTGTATAGATGAAAATCAGTCTCAAAGTGATAAACATATATAGATGAACACCTCGGTCTCAATGAAAAAGGAAACCCGCGGAATTAGATATTTATGGTACACTAAAGACCCATGATTAAATTCCCCAAATCTAATTCTTGTAGGGATCGAACAATTCCTAAATTAGGTAAGCTGATCGTTAAAAAAGGGGGTAAAAGCTGGTCGGATTATGCTGGACGTTGATGTTAGATTATTACAGTTTCTTTTGGAGCCATATTGATACATGTATGCTTATGTTATCTGTAGCTTGTTGTAATGTTGAAAAAAATGAAGATATATGTACATTTGAGAGAACAAACAAACTGCAACGACCCAATAAAAGTAACAAGAGAACTAAAGATATTAACCCAATAAGCCAAAGCGGCGCAGCGAAGCGCGCCCTCCCCTTCTAGTGTGTTGCAACCTATTCGGGACGCCCCTTTCCTAGTCTCTCCCCCATTAGTTTTTTTTTTGAGTTTTCATTAGGTTTTTTTAACACATAAATAAAACGATATCATACGTTTTAGGAAAATTTGCAAATTTAGATTAGATTAAAACTAAACCCTGATATACCACCATGTGAAGGCGTTGTAGTCCTCCCAGTTATGTATATCGGTCTTGACGGTGCCGCTGGGCTAAAAAATACCTATAAGAAGTCCAAACTACTTCCAAAAAAATTGTCCACCTAAAAAAATTATTACATATGGGGCGCGCTTAATTTAGTTCTCTATGAAGAAAATTCAGTTTTGTCATGGTTTCGAAAAGAATTCCATATTTTTCTAAAAAGGGAAAATCCCCAGCGTCTGCACGATGCACACAGTTTTTATATTAAAATAAATAAGTCCCTAACAAGTTTAGTTGAAACACTCTCAACAAAAACATCGCCACAATCAAAGAGAGTGACTATTAAACATAACCGCTGAAATTGCACTAGTTTTAAAGGGCTGCTCGTTGCAACCATCTAGTGTGCGACCATCCACCCCTACAGAAAATAGTCCGTACGACCGTCATCAGCCGAGAGCATCATGCATCCAAACGGCCACACTGGTCTACCGGGAGGGGCATAGACCACACGTGATTCCAATATGTAGCACGATGAACAACCTTCAAAAAATGACACACATCCAAATTGTAAATTTTTTTTTCCAGTAATTCCAAATTGCTCCAAAAAAAAGCACATACACCAATGGGTATACTAGATTTAGTCGATTTATCCACCCCATTTAACCATGTACAAAACATGTTAGCAACACTCAACGGTGGGGTAATGCTGAAAGTAAAATTAATACGCCTCTATACTTTACGAGCGAAATCACAAGATATAAAAAATGTTCTACCGTATCATCATGACCACATAAAACACATTTTCTACACCCCGTCCATCTACGTTTAGCAAGATTATCCTTGGTCATAGCTCTCTACGATAGAGAAACCACATAAAGATCTTAATCTTTAGTGGGACTTTGATCTTCCATAGATATTTACATAGGAAAACAATATTTCCATTCATGAGATCAGTTTAATAGGTTTTGACTGAAAACACACCTGATGGTGTTACTTTCCAAGAAAAGAAGTCATGTTCATCATTTAGATTAATCTCCATTAATCTCTCAACCATACTCATCCATGCATTCCACGTCCCTCCTATGAGTGATCGCCGGAATTGGATATCGAGATGGTCATGATCCAAGACATGCGCAACCATAAAACTTTAAGAGCGCGCGATACTATATAATGATGGGTATTGTAAAGATAATAGGGTGTCACCAAGTAAGATGTCTTCCCAAAACCTAATAGAATGACCATTACCAAGTGTAAAGGATACACGTTTCAAGAAGTCCGATTTAACCCCCATAATTCCCTTCCAAAAGGGAGTGTCTATAGGTTTAGGTTCAATCTGACACAAAGGTTTATCCCCAATATATTTGTTATGCAGCAGCTCTTGCCACACTCCCCGCTCGGTTAACAACTTAAAAAGCCATTTGCTAAGGATACACTTGTTTTTAACATCAATAACCAAGGCCCCCTTCGTCTTTAGGATGACAAACAATATTCCACTTCGTAGGACGATATTTATTTTTGGTTTGACCACTCTGCCAAAAGAAACGAGATATAAAGAAGTCCAGTCTTTTCTTTATCGCAACAGGTATCTCAAAGAAAGACACCAAAAACATTGGAAGACTAGAAAGCATTGAATTAATCAGCACTGGGCGATCTTCATAAGAGAGCAATTTCCCTATCCATGAACTTAACCTTTGTTCAAATCTATCCTCCATAGGCTTCCACTCCCTATTGAGTAATTTTCGATAATGAATGGGAATCTCGAGATATTTAAAAGTCAGTTCCCCAAGCTCACATCCAAAGTTGTGTCTGTAGTCATATTGGGAATCATTGGCCTTTCCTAAACAAAAGATCTCGCTCTTATGGAAATTAATGTTAAGCCCTTAAAGTTTTCGAAAATTGAGATAATAAGTTTTGTGTTCACGGCCTTCTCTAGATCGTGCTCAAGAAATAAAATTGTATCATTAGCATACTGAAGGATAGATACCCCCATCAACAAGATGCTGCAATAGTCCACCCACTTGATCATCCTCTTTTCCACGAGCAACGAGAACTACCAACGTATCAAGAACTAGATTAAAGAGAATAAGAGATAATGGATCTCCATTGCGTAACCCTTTAAGAGTTTGGAAGAAATGACCAATGTCATCATTTACACAGATTTCTACACTTCCTCCCTAAACAAACCTCGCAACCCAGTCGGACCACTACGAAGAAAGACATTTCATGCGTAAGGTTTGCTGAAGGAAAGACCAGTTGACCTTGTCGTATGCCTTTTAAAAATAAATTTTAAAAAGCACACCATCCAATTTTTTCCTTTTTAATTCATGAAGGGTGTCATGTAGAACAACTACACCCTCCAGAATTTTCCTCCCACGAAGGAAAGCAGACTGTGAGGGCCGAATCAAACTTTGAGCAATAGAGGTAATCATGTTTGTTCCCACCTTCGTAAAGATCTTAAAGCTGACATTTAATAAACAAATAGGCCTATACTACTCTATCCTAATCGCATCCTTTTTTTGGGTAGCAGAGTGATGACACCAAAGTTTAGATTGAACAATTGTAGATGTCCTGAATGTAACTATGAAAACGTCGCATCAATTCATCCTTAATGACGTCTCAAAACAGCTGATAAAAATCCGCTGGAAAACCATCTGGCTCCGGGGCCTTATTGTGTTACATCATAGAAATGGTATCAAACACTTCCTTCACAAAGAACGGAAGTGTTAGAATTCTATTTTCGTCTTGCGTAATCTGCGGTAAATCATGAACCATGGAGTCATCTAGATAAAAGAAGATGGAGCCGGCGTTCCAAACAACTACTTATAATACTAAATCTGAATGTTTTCAAATTTTCATGACCCAGAATCGTACCCTTATCATGTTCTAGCTAGATTATTCCTTTTCCAGTTATAATACTCGGATATGAACGTTTTCTAAAATAATTCCATGTCACTCCCGGTTTAAACACTTTTTCTCGAGGAAGAACTTGAAAGTTCTCTACCATCACCTTCTACAAAAGCAACACACGGAATTCACTAAAAAAATTCATCCTACTCAAGAGTTTGTCCTCCTACAAAGATTGTTGCATCCTGGGCTTTAAATATAGTTTCCTACGAAGTTACATCTAGTGTTTAAATGTAGTTCCCTATGCTATTTGTTAAGAATTTAGGCAATTTACAGATTAAATTAATCCAAGTATAAATCATGAGCATTACGTAAACATACTGATAATTAACCATGTTCCTGCATACTAGATTGATAGTAGACACATCTACGCAAACTACTAGTATTCCACACATGGAAATAATAAGGGAAAAGATACACATGTTATACCGTGCGATCGGCCAGTTGACAGTAGTCGTAGCAGTGGCGGCAGCAGCTGCAACGTCAGTGGAGGGCTCGGCGGGAACAGTGGCGGCCTCGGTGGCAGCAGCAGCGCGTTCGGCTTCGGTGGACATGTTGACGAAGAGAGCAACGCGATAGTAGTCGATGTAGATGAACAACATCGAGTAGTCGCGTAGGAGACACTCCCCAAAACCCAATCGCCCCTCTCCTATACAGAATCTGGAGAGACGGGGTTTCAGAGGCCTGCTCTCCCGTCGGCCGTGTACGCGATAGACGGGATGAGATCACCGGCGGCAGGAACAGGAAGTGGAGCGACAATGGGCGCAAAGAGGCACGGCCGAGTAGGAGAACGGTCTCCGTTACGACGTGATCAATGTGGTGTTTTACTGCGCGTGGCTCTGTTGACTCCCCGTTTCCGACTGTTAAAATAAACGCATCGACTCGGCTCATTCCCGCAACCCGCGCCGCGTCGCGTTGTGACGAGGCGAGACGTGGTGAGGCGGGTGGCGGAGGAGGAGGAGCGCACGTTTGGAACACCTCCACAACTCCTCTCTCTTCATACCAACTCAAACTAGTGGGGAGAGAGCTCACCTTATAAACTAGTGCAAAAATCTCCCAACTAGAAATATGGGACTAGACTCCCACCATTTGCTATGGCAGCATGGGCCTTAGGGATTAAATGGAAATTTCCTAGTGGGGCTAAATCCCACCCCAAATTTCAGCAATCCCCCATCAGATCCCGAAGACCCCTGGTGTTGTCCTCTGTTCCAATCACTGTTTTAATATACCATCATTTTCAGTGGAGACCGTTAAGACTGAACATCCACCTAGGGAAAATAGCTACACTACATCACAACTGAATTCTCAGTTTGCATGGCGTAAAATAGTTTCACTAAATGTCTTACCAGTACTAGGCTGCCGAAGGCTGACCTCTCGGGTGGAGCATATTAGTCATACTCCTGACCTATTCATGAACTTATTAGAGATCACCCAATCTCATAGACCGTGACCAGCAATAAGGTTCATATAGGCGTGTTCCTCCAAAGATCGCTCTGTAGGATAGTATCTTGCTTATACAGTTTTTGAGAGTATTGCATCTCCAGCGGAGTGGGTTAGTGAAAATTACTCTCCTCGGTTAACCACTAGCTTGTTTTCCCAGGTTCTACTTCACGGGATGTACGATCACACAGGTTGGGTTACTACCATGGCAACTCATGTGGGTCTCATACCCATCTCCCTCGATGCACTTTCTATCACACCACGTGATAGACCTTTAGTAAAGGGATCTGCCAGATTCTTAGCCGACTGGATATAATCCACCGCTATCACTCTGAAGTTTCTTAAATGTCCAACAGTTTTTTATCTCATTTTTATGTGCTTTGTGGACTGTGCATTGTTCTTTGAACTCTTCACCTTGACAATTAATGTTTGAGTGTCACAGTTCATAAGGATAGTCGGTACTGGCTTTCCAACCACAGGCAACTCCATCAAAAGATCTCGAAGCCATTCTGCTTCGATACTAGACATGTCTAATGCTGTTAATTCTGCTTCCATTGTCGATCTCTTTAAGATCGTTTTCTTGCAAGACTTCCAGGAAACAACACCACCTCCAAGGGTAAACACATACCCCGTTGTGGCTTTCATCTCATCAGCATCAGAGATCCAATTTGCATCACAATACCCTTCAAGTACCAAAGAATATCCACTGTAGTGAAGTCCATGGTTCACGATACCTTTCAGAAAGCGCATAATTATTTCTATAGCATGCCAATGCACGTCACCCGGATTGGAAACAAACCGGCTTAGTTTGCACACAACAAACATGATGTCAGGCCTCGTAGCGCTCGCTAGGTACATGAGTGAACTAATTACTTGAGAGTACCTCAGCCGATCCTTAGCTATGCCTTCGAACTTTTGAATCCTCACACTAGGATCATTTGGTGTTGGTTAAATTTTGTAGTCCGAATATCCAAAACGAATCAAACCTTTTCAACATAATGGGATTTCAGAAGTGTAATCCCACCCTCATTGTCTCTCAATACCTTCATGTTGAAAATAACATGAGCCACACCAAGTTCTTTCCTCTCAATGTTCAGGGATAGAAATGACTTAACCTCATCGATTACTTTGAGGTTGGTCCCAAATATCAGTATATCACCAACATACAAACAAATTATAACTCCTTTGCACCCACCATGGCGATAGTATACACATTTGTCATCTTCATTAACAACAAAGCCAAGAGATGTTAAAGTTGTATTGAACTTCTCATGCCATTGATAAGGTGCTTGTTTCAGCCAATATAAAGATTTCAGTAAATTGCACACCTTTCCTTCCTGACCATCTATCACAAAGCCATCTGGTTGTTGCATAGAGATTTTCTCGTCTAGCTCTCCATTCAGGAAAGCCGTCTTAACATCCATCTGATGGACGAGAAGATCATGTGAGGCCGCCAACGAGAGTAATACTCGAGTGGTGGTCAGTCTAGCCACAGGTGAATAAGTATCGAAGACATCTTCATCTTTTTTCAGGGAATAACCCTTGGCCACAAGCCTAGCCTTATACTTTTCAATCGTACCATCAGGCCTAAGCTTCTTTTTGAGCACCCACTTACATCCGAATGGTTTACATCCATAAGGATGTTCAATGTTCTCCTACTATCCGTTAGCCATGATGGAATCCATCTCGCTACAGACCGCTTCTCTCCAGTAGTCAGCATCTGGAGATGCATAAGATTCTCAAATAGAAGTGGGAGTATCATCCACAAGGTTTACAAGGAAGTCATCACCAAAGGACTTTGTAGTCCTCTGTCTTTTCCCCTACCAAGGGTTTCCTCGCCATCCTTCTCAGGATTTTCATCATGTGTTTGTTCATAATACTCCATAGGAATGGCAGGCTCAGGAGTCTCCTGTGATTCCTGTCGAGAAGTGCTTTGCATATCTCTCATAGGAAAATATCCTCAAAGAATGTAGCATCTTTAGACTCTATAATCATACTAACCTTCACGTGAGGTACCTCGGATTTCACTACTAGAAATCTATGGTCAACACTATTCTTGGCGTAGCCCAAATTAACGCAATCCATGGTCTTTGGTCCTAGTTTACACTTTTCGGGGATCGACACATTGACTTTTGCCAAACAGCCCCAAGTACGTAAGTACGAGAGTGTTGTTTTTCTCTTCTCCCATTACTCATAGGGAGTGATCTCATTATCTTTTGTCGGAACTTTATTCAGGACATGACATGATGTCAATATAGCCTCCCCCATCAATTCTTGGATAAACACGATGTATCTAACATGGCGTTAACCAAATCTGTTAGAGTACGGTTTTTCTGTTCGGCAACCCCATTTGATAGGGGTGAATAGGGAGGCGTCCTCTCATGAATAATACCATGTTGCACACATAAAGAATCAAACTCATTAGAGAAATACTCTCCACCACGATCTGACCAGATTCTCAACTTATGCCTTATAAATTTTAAAGTAGTGTAGAGCCTCATCTTTAGTTGCTACTAATTGTTTTATATTAACTGACTTTGTTGTGTTGGAAATGCCTGAAGATGATAATATGTCCATTATTCTTGGGAAACCTTTTCTTAACACTGCAGGGGCTGTTATTGATTGCAATCAAGGAAAGGTAACTTTTAGTGTTAATGATAAAGAGCATACTATTTATTTTCCCAAGAAGATTGATAGAATATATGGTCTAAATTCAATTGAAAATATTGAGACCATCAAAATTGGAGAATTTTATTGTCCCATTCCAGTAGCACCAAAACAATATGAAATTATTGTGATTGTTACTATGTCTATCAAGGTTAAGGTAACATAATTTTTTAGTTTTGAACAACATTTGTCTTCATATGAAAATTATTCTGGTAACAAGACTTGATCACCCTTGTTAACAAAATTATTTTGAATGAAGAGGACAATTTTTTCACTATGTTTTCACCTTCCCCATTATGTTTTCACCATGGTTACTTCTGTTATCACCTTGCTACTTTAGTACAATCATGTTTCCATCATCCATACCTTTGTTTTCACCATCCATACTTTGTTTTCACAGTGTTTTCTCTTGTTTTCACCTTGTTATGTTTGTTTTCACCACCCATGCTTTTGTTTTCACCACCTCCACCTTTGTTTTCCTCTGTTATTTTTCCATTGGAGTGTCATAGAACCTCTGTAGTTCTTGTGTTGGTTTTGTTTTCCACCTTTTCACTTTTGTTTTTCTGTTTTTTATTAATTATTAAAATTCTGGAAAATACCTCAAAAATAAAGTTCCTCGAAAAATTACAGAAAAAATATAATAATTTTTTACGTAAAAAATGCGGCAAAGAGGCACCTGGGAGTCCCCAGGGGGACCCACCAGTCAGGCACACCATAGGGTGGCGCGGCCTGCACCCTGGTGGCACCAGCACATGGTGTGGGGCTCCCCTGCCCCCTCACTAACTCTCTCCCCTGCCAAAGTCCTCTCTCTCACCCACCAAACTCAACACATTTCCTCGAACCCGATCTCTTGCTGTTCTTCCTCGAAATTTTTCGATCTCTTTGCTCAGCCCATCTTTCGTGTTGAAATCTGGTGCATTTGCTCTCCGGTATGTGACTCTTCCGATGATCCAAGTAGAATTTTATTTGGTGAAGTATTTGATGAGTATTTTTGTACTATAGGTGACAGCTTATGTGAGTTTTCATGCTTGATTTGAGTAGAAATAATTTAGTTTTTATGCATGTTTAGCTCTCTTATAAGTACCTATGGTAGTTTCCACCTTATAGTTGCTTGAAATCTATTTTTGTGATGATTGTTGAAAAAATTCAGAGGTGGATAATTATAATTTTGGAGAGATATTTAGGAGTGATGCTCGTAGAAGGACAAGGCCCTCATGCTCATCCACTTCAGTGAGGCCATCATACAACGAAGACATTATTGCATCGAGGTTTGACGATGCAGGAGGCGATGGTATAGCTAACCCATCTAGCTTTCCTTGCATTACATTTCTAAGAAGTGCAGGTCTATTAGATGACTTTTGTATGCTTATTGAAAGAGTTGATCTAACCAAGTATATGGAGGATGAGAGCCCTCAGTATGCCACTCTCACAAAAACTTTTGTTGAGATTTTTTAGTTTTGGAACACACAGCTTGGTCCCACTATTGGTTTCAAATTATATAGTAGATCTTTCTCTTTGCCCTTGGAAGAATTTTGTGCCATTGTAGGTGTCAAAGCCACCTGGACAGCGTGCCGGATTCAGGAGAAGCCTACGGAATTTACGACGCTTTACCAAGAAATCACAACCGATGTTAGTCGCTCATCCCATCGTGGGAAGATAAGGAACATTCAACTTCCTCCTCTTAGATATTTCGTTTACTATATTGCTACTAGTATCCTTGGTAGGGAGAACACTAGCAACATTTCTGGTTACCACCTTGCTTTCATTGATGCTGCGCTGAACGGTAGCATAAAGTATAACCTTGGTGCACTTGTTGCACGCCGCCTTGCTGCTAGGGGGCCTATTTTTGGGGGAATTATTGCTACACGTATATCAACTGGTTTAGGATTTTCTACTGCTCCTGATGATGAATTGATTGCTCCCTATAGACTCAAACTGTAGTGCTGAACGTTTAGTATATAGAGTTTTATATATAGATGGAGAGGAGAGAAAAGTTACTTTGCCGCAGCCTGTTTTGTTTAAGATTGACAGGTCGCCATGGTCGCTCTCTAAGGAGGAGGTAGATGAGCATTTTAGCACTACGGAGTTTTAACGTCAGCAGGAGAGGCGAGATGCGCCTCCCGAGGACCACAACACGCAGTACATCGGCGCATACTCGAGCACATATCAAGAGGAGGGTTCCTCCTCAGCATACTACGGGGGCACCGCCCCGTGGTCCCCTTGGTGATTGATCTCCACTTAGTCCAAAAGCCTAAGCTTGGGGGGAGGTATACCGACATCACACTTATTCATATACCATGTTCTGTCAGTTCTTTGTATATCCATATTTTTGTTTCTTTCGTTTGTTTTCGTTTATTTTTGCTTTTATTGTTTTGTTCTTGTTTTCCAAATCACAAAAAGGACCCAAAAAAAATTCTGTAGTTTCTCTTTGTTTGCTTCTTTAGTTTCTTTTGTCGGGTTTTTTTTCCTTTCTCGTTTCGCTTTAATGTTAAAAAATCCAAAAATATTTTGCTTTGTTTGCTTGTTTCTTTCTGTTCTTGTTTAATCGAAAAGCCAAAATATTTGTTGTTCTTCTTTGATTTTGTAAAGTTGTTGCACAGTTCATCGGACTTCCGTGTCTTCATTGGAGCTTAATTATCATTTTATCTTATTCAATCCACACAAGTGAAGAGCAGTAATGATGATTTGCGACAATCCAAGTTGTGGTGAGAGGCTGGTATGAACTCTATTTGTTTTATTTTTGTACATATACTCATCATATCAACATGCTTAGTCTGTTCATGTAAGGTATATGTTATTTAATTGATGCTTAGTAGTTCTTGCTCTCACGTGTTAGTTCCAACTTATTAATATAAGATAACTTGTCGTATAGATGTTTGCTTAAATTGTTTTATTCATACAAGGGTATGACATTGTGGTATCTCCCTCAGTTTGTTTCGGTTGAATCGACTTGGCACATGATCATGCATGCTATGACTGAAAACAAAAAGTCGCTTAAGCCTCCATGATTTATTTTGCTTCAGAGTATTTGTATCACTTTTATGCCCCTATTAATTTTGGTCTGTCGCAAGCATGATAATGATAGTTGTTGCTCTCTCAATTGTCGCTCCCCATCTATTGCTAGCCTTCACCTGTACTAAGTATGGAATTCTACTCGTGCATCCAACACCATAAAACCAAAGTTTTCCCATTGTGTCCACCATAACTACCTATATGTGGTATTTAACTGCTACTCCAAGTAAATTGCTCATGTGCTACCTTTAAAACCTGCTAAAAATCATTCCTGTTCTGTGCCCCTGTTTTAGCTCATGAGGACGTAAATAGAGAATCTTTATCTCACTTGTTGATTGGATTTCACACCCTGGACTAGTTGCTTCATCCGCTTATCCAATTGATAGAAGAGGTGGTAGCGGGGTGCCCAGCCCCAAATTAATACAACAAATTCTAAACCAGTTGCGTCCTTCACATGGGAGCCGCTCTTGTGAAATCTAGTTGTCTTGTGACATACTGCATTTTCTGTTTATCATTCATTCACATAAGCATACACCTCTCTAAGAAATATTTTATTCCTATGTTTAATAAAATTAAAACTCTAGCACATGAGTGATCCATGCTTCCCTCTACGAAGGGCCTTTCTTTTACTTTTATGTTGAGTCCTCACCTTCTCGCTTTATGCACATTCTTGAGAGCATGACTATTATTCTTAGTGTAATGTGCTTGTCCCAGAACACGGTTAATTGTGGTATAAGTTTGATGCTTGTATCTTTGATATCTTTATTTCTAGTCTTCATTTGAACTTCAGAGGTGCCCTGGCATTTATGTTTAGCTCCACTATTAAGGGCGAGCAAGTACACTTTATCATACCCTATTATGAGCATTGCAATCCTGCAGATTGATATACTTCATGTTGTCTATTATTAGTTTGTTGGCATCTTTTCATGGTTTGCATAACTGCTGGGTAGCTTTTTTTTTCCATACATCTTATTATGAATTGCCTCAACACTTGATCATATTTACGTCATACGAAACAAATGTGTTCGTAAAAGTATTTTATCGCACTCAATTGTCACTGAATTGCTCGAGGACAAGAAATAAACTAAGCTTGGGGGGAGTTGATACGTCGAAACGTATCTCCTTTTCTGAACACTGCTCTTATTGTTTTCCTCTAATCTAGTGAGTTTTGGATACCACTAAAACGGACTAACGCTGTTTTCAGTAGAATTACCAAGGTGTCTCGTTTTTGTGCAGAAAAATCAACTTTTGGGAAAATGCCCAGAAAATACCCCATTTCTCTTAAAACATCAGAACACCCCGGGAGCCAAAAGGGGGCCAGGAGAGGAGCCAGGAGGGGGCCACACCACCCCCGGCGCCCCCCTTGGCCGCGCCGCCTAGTGGTGTGGGCCACGCCCACACCCCTCAGACTCCCCTTTCGCCTACATATTGCCTTCAACCCTAAAACGTGAGGGGGTTCGACATATTCCACAGAAACACAACAGAGCGCCACCGCCACCCTTAAACTTAATTCGGGGATCAGAAGTTCCTGTTCGGGCACCCTGCCGGGAAGGCGATTCGAAGGAGATCATCGCCATCGACACCGGCACTCCTTCTCCATCAACCATCCATGTTTCCCCCGTCCATGAGTGAGTAAACCCCGCTGTAGGCTGAGAGGGATGGAAGGGATTGGATGAGATTGATCATGTAATAATGCCAGATTGTTAGGGCATAGTGCATAGTATCCATTGTTAGTATTTTCTACCGTTGTTGCAACTTGTTATGCTTAATGCTTGTCACTAGGGCCCGAGTGCCATGATTTTAGATCTGAACATGTTATTGTTTCATGAGTATAATTATGTTTCTTGATCATACCTGCAAGTTTTTTACACACGTGGTTGTCCGGAATCTGAGGCCCCAAAGTGACAAAAATTGGGACAACCGGAGGGGATGGCTGTGATATGAGGATCATATGTGTTCACGGAGTGTTAATGCTTTGCTCCGGTGCTTTCTTAAAAGGAGCACCTTAATTACCAGTTGTTTCCCGAGAGGCCCCCGCTGCCACGAGCGGGTAGGACAAAAGATGTTGTGCAAGTTTCTCATTGCGAGCACGTACGACTATATTGGAACACATGCCTATGGTTTGCCTACATGTTTGATACTTTATTATTATTATCTGCAATGCCCGTATTTATTATTACATGACCTTGTTATCCATGCAACGCCCGTTCATCCATTCCCTCTATGCCTACGGTACTCTCATCCTGCTGTTCTCCGCGATTGCTACTGATGTTACCATTGGACTATTACTGTTATTTTATTTCTACTGCTGCTATAAAACTGTTACCACTGATAAATTATTGCGAGCAAGTCTACTTGCAGGTGCAGCTAATTGACATCTCAGTTGTTAAGGCATATAAATATTCTTTGGCTCCTCTTGTGTCGAATCAATTAATTTGGGTTTTATTTCCCTCGAAGACTATTGCGATCCCCTATACTAGAGGGTGATCACCAAGATAAGGTCTAGCTAAAGTTGGAGTTGGTTTTGGATTTCTTCGCAGGAAACATATTTCTTCTATCCACCGTAAACAATCGTATAATTCACAGAAAGATCTTGTGCTTATTCCTCAGCTAATTCCAAAACTTTTTCGTTCTTTAAGTTTTTTTATTTGAGCAACTTAAGTGCCCTGAAAAAATTCGTCATTACAGACTGTTCTGGTTTTGCCAGATTCTTCCATTTTTCTTGTATTTGCTCTTTTACTATGTCAAGTGGATTTCTTTGTTTCACGAAACATCAGTGGCTGTAGCTAATGTTTAAAAGTATCAATAGCACTTATGCCCATTGACGTGGGGATGAATCCGGGACATATCGGGTGAGCCTACCCGGTCCAAAGCCCAAGATCTAAGCCCAAAGAGAGGTGCCACCTTGCGGTTCTAGAAGGCCCAACTGAAGCCCACCCGCAAAGACTTGTGGGTCAAGAAGGAAAGCTTCTACCGACCTAACACTAGTGGAAAACAGGGCTTTTGCTCGGTGGCGAGCACCCCTTTCGCCCCGGCTCGGCCACTAGCCGGTGCAAAAGGCTGCAGCGGTGGGGCCGGGGCGAGTAGGGCGCGTGGTGGTGCGGGGGGTCTTTTGCCCCGGTTTGAGCCACAAACCGGGGCTAAAGGCCCACACGAGTAGGGCGCGTTGTGGGATGGTCTTTGGCCCCGGTTGGAACCACCAACCGGGGCAAAAGACCCACACCTAGATGGAAAGTTATATATATATTTCTGTATTGCCCTTTAGTTAATAATTTCAATTTCATTAAGAAAAACTAACCAAATATATGGAAAATGAAAATTAATATAATTCGTTTTTTCTTCAAATCCAAATAATTTCTATTTTTAAACCATTGCCATGCCAGCCCTCTCCAATCCTCATGCCACTCACTTTTTGGTGTGGTGTGCTCACTTTCTTTTCTCTCATATGCACAAGAGGTGTTCGATGAAATGTCCGAGAGCATAATGCCATCTAAGTTCGCAGAAAACAAACATGTAATATTGCTAGAGTATTGTGTAATAATGTATCAAACCTGCATGGTTCATGTATTTGGATTAGTCCACCTTTGTTTTCGACATGTTTTGTATCAACATCACTGTCGGGCGTGTGAACCGGAGGATTTGTAGATATATAGAACAAAACAAACGGTGTCACCAGCATACAGCGCAATTGTGCCTCCTGAGTGCATATATATATGCATATCAAATGCATGGTCGGATGTATGCTAGAGAATCCGGTTGATGAACTGATTGATGTATCAAACCTTTTGTCAAACCTTGAATGGGGGATGTAGAACAAAACAATCGGTATCGCCAGCATATAGCCCCACCGTGGCTCCTGAGTGCATATATGCATATCAAATATACGGTAGGACGTATGCTGGCGAATCCGAATGATTTGTATTCGGTGGATGAGCTGAATGATGTATGAAGGGACTGCGAGAGGTGGGCTATATATAAGGTCCTCTAGGTCACAAAGTGTTCTGCTAGGGTTTCGATCCAACGGTTAACAAGCGCTCGAAAGAAACACCCCTGATCCAACGACTAACAAGCGCTCGAAACAAACACACCGTACCCCTGATCGAACGTCTCACAAGAGCTCGAAAGAAACACACCCTTGATCCAACGACTCACAAGCGCTTGAAATAACACACGATCTACGACGTGTTCGGCCTCATCATCGCCAACCTTCAACTGGAGCCCCGAAACCTTGACTCCAGTGGAACCGATCCGCTTCGTGTTGATCAGCATCGCGCCCCAATTGCTGGAATCGCGCCCGGCGTTCAGCGGATTGGAAAATAGCATCAGCTTGACGTTCGGGAGCCTCCACTTCCACGCTACCAAGGAGGGAATCTTGCACTTCCCCATGCTGATCGATTTCGGCGAATCGGATTCCAAGTCTGTCTCAAGCCCGGCAACCCTCGACTCGCCACCCGATGACGCTGGTCGCGACCTAGCGTCCAGTGGTGGATCCATCCGCCCCAGCGTCCGCAACTTCCATACTATCGTGGCTGAGGAACTTTCTCGGGTTGGTAAAAGTTGTCGACCCACGCCTAGGACTCGCGAGCCATACCTGGCCTAGGTCTGCATGGCAGGATCAGCTGATCCACCCGAGGAAACTGAGGAAAGCCGGAAGGAGCAAGAGCGCATCAAAGTCTCGCGTGACGCCTGGGTCAGAGCGAAGGATGCCATACACCTAGGCCAGCCAGTCGCGGAGGGAGCTCCCCATGAAGATGTGACCGCGTACCACTACCATCTGGTGCGAGCGGGTCGACTGATCAATGAAGCTCGCAGGAATCTGGAAGCACAAAAGAAAGCGGCGGATGAGTCAAGCATGGTGGGAAACAATCCCCCGAAAAAAAGATACGTCTCGAAGACCGCCGGCATGGATCGCGAATCCCTCAGCGGAATCAGCTAGACGTGCACCCGACGACTCCCGCCGCCGCACTCTTGGCAGCAGCCACCTACCTACAGGTGAACAATCCGCTCGAGAATGATACCCGCGTGGAGCAATACCGTGAAGTCCAGAAGGGGCTAGGCATGGCAGCCGCAAGAATCGCCGCCCAAGGCCGCAGGTACACGATAGTTCAAGAAACTCAAAAGACCCCTCAGAAGAACAAGGAAACACCCCGCAGACAAGGGAGCACGTTTCCTAGAAGGAAGGAATCACCTCGTCGCGCCCGAGGGAAAGAAGCCCGGCGCCGTGGTGATAGCCCGAGTAGCAGCGACGATAGCGCGAGGGATCGCGATCGCAGTCCGCGGCATCACAGCAGCCGCTCGCGACATTCGCAGCAGGGAGCCGCGGAAGGAGGACAATCACGACCGGCATGAATACGACGCACGAAACGACATCACGCAAAACAAGGTCAACAGGGCCCGAGCAATCAGGAACCGCGCACTATCACTATCTGCGTCTTCCGACGAGGAGGCCTACAGCGCGTTGTGCTTCACCTGCGACATCCACCAGGCACCGATGCCCAAGAGGTTTAAACTTACAATGGAGGTCCCGAAGTACGACGGGTCGCAAGAACCCAAGTCTTGGTTATCAGATTACCTCACGACAGTAAAATGGCAACGTGGGAACAAGATAACGGCTATGCAGTACTTGAACCTACACCTCGTAGGCGCCGCACGCAGCTGGCTCGAAGGAAGACCGCAGTCATGCTACGGTTCATGGGGTGATATAACCTACGACTTCCGCAAAAACTTCAAAGCAACATACAAAAGACCCGCGTCTATCGAGGAGCTGCGAGCATGCAGGCAGAAGAGTGGAGAGTCTACTCGCGAATATATTCAGCGACGGACCACGCTCAAAAACACGGCGGGAAACATGTCAGAGGAGGTTGCGGTCGAAGCTTTCACCAAAGGAACTTGGCGCGCTGCTTTCCGATAAGAACAGGGATGAGCCGCTCCCAAAACCATCGGAGAATTGATGGCAATATCCGATAGATGGGCCAACGGTGAAGATTCTGTGCGCAACGAAAAATCATCCTCACCGGCGCCTGGGGAAGATCGCCACGGTCGAAAGAAGAAAAGGAGACAATACGGCCACGACGATCAAGAAGAACTGGTGGCAGCAGAATTCACCAGAAATCGTGACAACGGGCCTCGTGGAAATCGTGAATGGAAACTAAAACCAGATGAAAAAACTCGCAAGAAAGACCTTAACGGTTACTGTACGCTATATCTATCCATAGATAAGCGCACAGGCAAGACCAAGGCAACTCATCTCCTCAAGGACTACTGAAAGTTTCAGGACATCCATGAGGCTTACACGAAGAAGAACAGAGACGCGGTCAACTAAGGATACCCGCAACTCGCAGGAGGATAACAGCCGCCACAGCCCCTACCTCCACCAGGACATAGGAACGCGGTATTGGCCGCGCTGGCAGTGCCACCCGCCGCAAACCAGGGAGCCAATGGGTACCCGAACCCTTAGGGAATCCTAGGAATTATACAGAAGGTCTGCCCCTCCCGAAGGGACTAGAAGACAAACACACGCCAAGTGATCATGACAGTACAAACCCCAGCGCCCACACCCGAATACCTGAAGATGGCACATCAGTCGATAATTTCTCCAAAGAATAAAATCCTCCTCGGATATACCGACTGGGACATGCCACGCTCGTCATTCAGGCGCAGATAGGCAACTACGAACTCGCGCGAGTGTTCATGGACGGCGACAGCGGAATAAACATCATTTACACGGACACACTCCGCAAGATGAACAAGAACTTGGACGGACTCGCAGAGTCAGAAACATCCTTCCACGGGATAGTGCCGGGAAAAGAAGTCCGACCACTCGGAACAATCAACCTGGAGGTGGTGCTCGGAAACCCGAGAAACTATAGGAGAGAGTTCCTCGACTTTGAGGTAGTCAACTGGCCCTCACAGTACTACGCCATTCTCGCCCGAACATCGTTCGCGAGATTCATGGCAGTACCCCACTACGCCTACCTGAAGCTCAAACTCTTAGGGGAATACGACACCATCACCATAGATGGCAACTTCCAAAAATCTGACAAATTCGATATTGAGTTCAACGAAATGGCGAAATCTTTCAGGATGCAGGAGGAGCTGAAGGAGTTAGCAAAGACCATGGATCACTCCGTGATGGCACTCATAAAAAAGAACGCCCCAGAACTCGAGTTGAGTGCAAACATCGACATGAAAGTATCAAGTACACCCGGTAGAATCCGCGAAGACAACGACGGTGTCCACCACCCTATCGCCAGAGAGGAAGGCACGCTCGTCGAGCTCCTCCGTGAGTACTGGGAAATCTTTGCCTGGCAGTCTTAAGATATACAAGGGATACCTAGGGAGTTTGCCGAGCACTCACTCGAAGTATTCAAAGACGCCAAACCTATCAACCAAACGACCCGACGATTATCCGAGCCAAAGCAGAAGGCACTCAGAGAAGAGGTGAATAGACTACTCCGCCGCAAAATTCATTAGAGAAATAAAAATATCCACCTAGTTAGCAAACCCGATGCTGGTCCCGAAGAAAAACACTGACATCCTTCACGTGTGCATCGACTATACGTCGTTGAACAAACACTGCCCCAAGGATAACTTCCCCTTGCAACAGATCGACCAGATCGTGGAATCCACTGCAGGCTGCCAGCGACTCTCCTTCTTGGACGCCTACTCGGGCTATAATCAAATCATGATGAAAAAGAAGGACGAGGATAAGACAACGTTCATCACAACTCACGTTGTCTACTGCTAAACGACAATGCCCTTCGGGCTGAAAAACGCAGGCGCAACATATCAGTGCTGCATGCAGAAATGCCTCGCCAAGTTCATTGGCAAGAACGTACAAGTGTACGTTGATGACATCGTCATAAAAACCCGAGTCAAGGATACGCTCCTCGAGGACATCATGGAGACATTCGACGCTCTCAACGCGTACATGATCAAGCTTAGCCCGACAAAATGCGTCTTCGGTGTTCCTACAGGACAACTTCTCGGGTATCTGGTGTTCGCCCGAGGAATCGAAGCCAACCTAGAGAAAATTCAAGCAATCTTAAAAATGAAGGAGCCAACCAGTCTTTGCGGCGTACAACAGCTCGCGGGAAGGCTAGCCGCTCTGAGCAGATTCATCCCAAGATTAGGCGAGCAAGCGCTGCCCTTCTATAAGTTGCTGAAGAAAACAGATAAGTTCGAGTGGACACCCGAAGCAAAAAAGGCGTTCATCGGCCTAAAAAGATTACTGCAGAGCAAGCGCATCCTGGCAACGCCACAGGAGAAGGAGCCCCTATACCTCTACCTAGACACAACAAACCAAGTCATCAACACGGTTATTATCGTCGAGCGGCCAGAGGAGGGCAAGGCGTATGGCGTTCAGCGGCCAATAAATTTCATCAGCGAAGTGCTTTCGCCGTGCCAGCAGCGATACCCTCATTATCAGAAGCCTGCGTATGGCGTCGTCCTCACAGCCCGAAAGCTCAAGCATTACTTCCAGGAACATACCATCATGGTGCTAAACGACGCATCACTCAGTACTATCATGAAGAACGCCATGGCATATGGAAGAATCGCAAAGTAGATCATTGAGCTAGGAGCCTGGGACATAATATACGCAGGGCACAAATCTGTAAAATCCCAGGTCGTCGTAGAGTTCCTAAGCGAGTGGATGGAGCTGCAAACACCAGGACCCCCAGAATACACGAGCAACTGGATCATGTATTTCGACGGGTCGAAAAAAACGAAGGAGCCCGCGCAGGAGTCATTCTCATATTTCCTAGGGGTGATAAGCTGCAGTACGTCTTGCGACCGTACTTCCCACCTGATGACCCAGCATCCAACAATGACGCGGAATACGAGGCCCTCCTACACGACATGAAAATGGCGATCACCTGCAGAGCCACTCGATTAATGATATATTGGGATTCAAATCTCATCATGCAGCAGACAATGAAGGAGTGCGATGCTATCGCGGATAACATGGTCGCCTATCGTGACATGTACAATCTACTCGAAGGAAGTTTCTAAGGGTGTGAACTGAAGCACATCGCGGGATCGAGAAATGAGGAAGCAGACAAGCTGGCCAACATGGGGTCGACAAACGCCCCCATCCCGCCAGGAATGTACTTCGAAAGAATGATCAAGCGACCAGTCAAAGTCAAAAAGCCAACACGAACACCCGCAACTGTGGAAACAGACGACAGCCTGCAAATTGCTATCATCGAGATCATCCACAATATTTCAAGGCAAGTTTTTCTGGTCGAGCCTGTTTGGACGCAGAAATACCTCGACTACTTGTCCAACAAACAGCTCCCAGCAGACATTTGCCAGGCCCGGCAAATAGTACGACACAGCAAATACTTTCGGGTGATCAACGGAGAGCTATACGAGCAAGGCATATCAGGAGTATTGCAGAGATGCATAGCACTCAAAGATGGCAAGGAATAGCTCCGAGACATACACCAAGGAGACTGCGGGCACCACGCCAGTTGGAGGGTGTAACATCCCAAGTATGAAAAATAGCCATTAGAATGTTTGCTCTCTGTTATTTTATGTTTTGCATCATGACATCATGTTCATTGCATTTGTTTTGCTTTGTTTTCCATTTGTTTTCCTCTGTTTTCCTTTGTTTTCCTTTGTTTTCTATTTGAATTTCAAATCAAATTTCAAACCTTTTGTTTCATACTTGTGCTGTTACAATTTTCAAATAAAATTATCCAAATCAAAACATCAAGTTGTTTTCATTAAACTATAAAGCTCAAATCATTAAATTGTTTAAGTTTCCATAATTCATTTAATAGCAAATTCACTTAATTCAAATTCCTTTTCAAATTCAATTGCATTTTCCAAACAGCAACCCTTTTGAACTTTATGAAAATTACAAAACAATTCTAATCAATTTGTTTCAAATAAACTTGAGAGTTCAACCTATTTAAGTGATTCCTTTTAATCATTCATTTGATATCAAAAATTCATTCAAATTTCAACCAAATTACAAACAGCAAAATATTTTGAAATATTTTTGAAAATAAAAGTTACACAATGTTGCTGTTGCCAAAAATTAAACTATACAAAAATTATCCCTAAAATTTCTAACCCTAAAGAACTAGTTTTTCTTCCCTTTTTCAAATCAGCAAATAATTTGAAATATTTTGTAAAACAAAAGTTGGCAATTGTTGATGTTACCCTAAATAACCTATAACAAAATTTTTCTAAAATTTTCTAACCTAAACAACTAACCTTTTCTTCCTTATTCAAATCTGCAAAAAAAAATAAAGAAAGAAAAATAATAAAAGTAAAAGCAAACCAGAGAGAGGGGCAGGCCCAGCCCATCTCCCCCTCAGGCCCAATACCCCCCTCCCCGTTATCTTCCTCCTCTGTACGGCTCAACATCCAGCGCCTCCACGTCGACAGAGAAGGGGAGCAACGGCCATCACCACCTCCTCCCCCTCCTTAAGACCTAGCTCGATGCCCTAGCCCCCTAACCCTACCCTCCTCCTCTCCTCCTCTCTCCCCCGCCTCCATTTCTCTCTCTCTTTCTCCTCTCTCTGCTCTGCTACCTCTCTCTGAACCTGCACAACCTGAACCCCACCTCCTTCTCCCTCCGGCGATCGCCGGCGACCTAGTCCCCCTCCGGCCAGGCTAGGGCCGGGAACGGAATCCCCTCACCGCCGGCTACCTCCTCGACGTCACCACAGCGTCCGGGAGCATCAGATGCGCCGCCGCCGTCCGCATCTCGCCGCCGGCCCCCACCTCTGCAGCTGCCACGAACACCTCCTCCGCCCGCTACCTTCCCCTCCCGGTGAGCACCCTCTAGTCCCTCTCCCTCTCTGCATCTCAACAGCACGTGCACGCAGCACCTCCTGGACTGCACCACACCTCCAACCGCGGCAGCGGCGAGTCGCTGTCCGCCGGCGCCCTTCCGCTCGCCCTGGCGAAGTTCAGGCAGCTGAACTTGTACGTTCAGGTTCAGTTACCGCTAACTGAACCACAAAAGCCCACGATCCCCCTTCCTGTCAACAAAGCAGAGCACACCCCACTGGCAACGCCCCTTGCGCGCACAGCAGAGGGGGTGGGTTCGAATCCCACCCCCGGGATTAAACCCAACCTTTTCCATTTTTATTTTTCCTGGCCAGCACAACCTTCTATTCACACACAGGTCCTTGCTAATCTTTTCTAGATCCCTGTTAATTAATTCTAAGTCCCTAGCTGTTAATAAAAATGGCAGAATAATACCAAAACTCTAAAATTGCTTAAGTAATTCATTCTAACTCCAATTTCAACATTTTAAGTATGTTTTCAATACCAAATTAAATTCTCTACCCAAATATAAAACTTGTTTACTGTTTTGAATATTTTAAATTGGTGAGATATTTGAAAACTTGTTTAATTCATTTAATTTTGCAAAATTCATAACTTGGGCATAAAAATTCCAAATCCAACAAACTAAATATGTTTTCCATTCAATTTTTCATATACTTTGCAAATATAAACTTTGTTTGCTGTTTTGAATAATTTAAATTGCTGAAAACAACTGTTTCTTGATTTATGCATTTAAAATTGTCAAATTAATAACTTGCTCATTTTAAATCCATTTTCAACAAATAAAATATGTTTTCCATGCTAAATTAAACCACCTTTTCAAATATAAACTTTGTTTCATGTTTTGAATAATTAAAATTGGTTAAATGATTTAAACCTTGTTTAAATCATTTAAATTTGCTAAATTCATAACTTGCTCAAATTAAATTCTTTTTGAACTTATAAAGTATGTTTTCAAACCATAAAAGTATAAGCTTTTCAAATATGAATCTCACTTAATGTTTTGCACAAATAAAAATTCAAATAAGTTCATGTTTGAATTAAATTCATTTAAATCTTGTTTAAACTTGTTTAATTCATAACTATTTCATCTCAATTCCTTTTTCAACAAGTGAAACATGTAATCCACCTAAAATTGTGTGTTTTTATCAAATATGAACTTTGTTATCTATTTTGAACAATTTAAATTGATGAAAACAACAAATGCTTGTGTGACACCTTTAAGGAACCAAAATTCCATAACTTAATAAATGAAATTCCAAACTTGGTAAACCTTATTTCAAATTGTTTCTATTGTTGTTTTCTTTCTGTTTTCTTCATCCATGCATCATGCTAATCCACTTTCACCTGTTGGTTAGTTGTAAAACAATTATTCCAACCTTAATTCATGGGCTTTCCATATGCAATCCAAATTGCATATGGGTCCATTTAAACATGTTATCTTGTCAACTAGTTTATTTCTATGCATCAATTAAATGGTCATGCATCATCCCATGATTGTGCACTATGCCATGTTATTGATTGTTTATCTCTCTGCGTTGTTTGTTTGCTTCTTCTCGAATGGACGACGACGTTGAGACCGACGATACTTACGACATCCCTTCTGAGGATCTAGCTCAGTACCAGGCTGCTGAGTTTGCAGGCAAGTATTCACTCACATGAACCATTGTGTTCCTTTCAACATTGGATACCGATACTTTCTGTTGTCTATTCTGCTAGCCCTATGAATCGTTGCTTCTGTTACGAACCTATCACATGTTATCCTTTAACCCTGATATAGCCTCACCTCCACACCTATCACCCCGTCGCTTGTTGCCCGTGTCTTACTAGCATGCTTAGGGTTGTTTTGCTCGAGTCTGTTGTCCGTTACTTTCTGTTACCATATTACTTATGTTCTGGGGCTCGATGTTAAACAACAACCTGTTAATTTTGAGGTAATAATAATTTGCTGATAAGGCACCGGCAGGAGGCCCGGCGTGGTTTTGAGGCCTGCTAGTGTCGACCCTAATTAGGAAAAGGGTCTTGTCTACTGATCCATGATGAGCGCACTAACCGCATGTGGGAAGCGTGTATGGGCGCCCCCCTCAATTTGATTCGATTCGCATCTCGTCCAAATCGCCTCATTTAGTTCGGGTTTTCCATTTGCCGCATGCATATTGCAGGTGCGAGCCCTTGGCGCCAGGGTGGAACTTTTGTAGTCGGCATTTAGGGAGACACGTTCTTAGAGTGCTATGAGGGTCCCCTTTTCTTCGTGGGGCTTGATTAGCCGTGCGCTCAATTGCACGGGGTTCTTTGGGCTTGATGCGAAGAAGAGTTGAGTTGTGTTGAGTGCCCCGCTTGGTGGAAAGGCCATTCCATCTGGCGGGTTATTCTTACGTGTACGGCCAAATTGGTGCACCCCTGCAGGGTAAATCTTCTCGAGAAGCCGTGTTTTCCGCGGTTATGGATGACTTGGTGAAAGTACTGGCTAACAAGTACTCAGAAGAACTTACACCTAACTAATGATAACTTGACTAGTAATAGTCTTATTGCCACAATAACTTGAACCATCATTAATCCAACTGTGTGAGTTATCCTCGGATTGCTTCTTTGGATAAGGGCCAGATCCAGGATGGGTTTGTTTGGAGTTAGTTGTTAGTTGGTTACGATACGCTATCGCTTCTGTCATGTTTCTGTAGTTGGTTAGAGCAGCCAGCTGTCGCATCTTTTGTATCACCCTTTCTTCCGTTGAACCCAAAGCATCTGTGCTGGATGTTGTTGGGTACACTTTGGTGAATTGTGAGTCTTGCTTGCCAGTACGTTTATGTACTGACCCCTTTGGGGCTGTGGTTTCCGCAGACTACGTTTCCGAGGATCCTCGGTGGCTACTACATGGAGTATGACGAGACTGATGACGAGTAGATAGCGGACCCGGGCAATATCCGATACTTCGTGGATGGGCTCCGTCTTTTCGTTTTCGGCCTCTTAGGCCTATTTGGATCTTGTCTGTACTCAGACACTTTGGATGCTTCCGCTGTGTTGTAACGATGAATTGTTGGGACATGTGTCCTCTGGATGATTGTATTTGCTATCTCTGCTCTAATGAGAGCTATTTGCAACTTATTTCAATCTTTTGTGTCTTAGAGATCTGTTGTGATATCACTTGTTCAAATGCCGTTGACGTACCCTGTGTGTATGTTATGAAGTAAGTCAATGGAAGTATCTGGATTTCTATGGGATGGTTTGCGCTGACGATGAATAGTAGAGAATGGTTGTCACACGTTTACGTGTTGGCCTGCTCACATTGAGATGCGGGTGCTGGTATGCCCCGTAAGCCATTTATCTGTTGTTTAACGGACTGTGAGTATCCCCTAGAAGTCCGGGTGCGACAGAGGGCCATCGGGGGCAAAGCTTTAAGGCAGGATTCTACTGGCTCACGGCAGCCAGAGATGCCAAAGATCTAGTCGACAGATGCAATGTCTGTCAAAGGTTCAAGCGCAAGCCACATGCCCCCGCCATAGAACTCCACATGATCCCTATCGCCTGGCCCTTCGCTCAATGGGGGGCTAGATATGGTGGAACTGCTGCGCAAGTCAACACCTGGAGGATACACTCACCTGCTCGTAGCAGTCAACAAGTTCACGAAGTGGATAGAGGTCATCCCAGTCACCTCCGTGCACGGCCAGTGCGCCGTGAGATTCCTCGACCCCGTCATGTTCAGATTTGGCATACCGCACAACATCATCACGGATAACGGCAGGAACTTCACAGCCAAGGAAACACATGACTTCTGCGAGGAAAAAGGAATCACCCTCAGCTTTGCCTCGGTAGCTCACCGCAAACTAATGGCCAGGTTGAACGATCTAATGGATTAGTTTCTGGCTGGCCTAAAGAAGCGGCTGCTGATCGGCTGCACCCAGCAGTAGGGCACTGAGCCGAAGAACTACCATTAGTACTATGGAGCCTACAAACAACACCAAATCGATCGACAAACTACACGCCATTTTTCATGGTATATGGAGCTGAAGCCGTCCTACCCGAAGATGTCAAATTCAGTGCCCCACGAGTCGTTGCATACAGTGAAGAAACCTCAAACAAGGCACTCGCGGAAGACATGGACGCACCGGATGAGATCAGGGACATTGCACTCGCAAGATCCGCAGTCTACCAGCAGTCGCTGCCCAATTACCATAGTCGTCGCATACGCCACAGATCCTTCGTGGTAGGAGACCTCGTGCTACGACTCAAGCAAAAGGAAGGACACAAGCTCGAGACACCATGGGAAGGACCTTTCATAATACATGAAGTCATCCTAGGAGGCGCCTATCGCTTGAAGAACCCGAAGACCGGCGGTATCTAGTCCAACCCGTGGAACGTGGCGCACCTCCGCAAGTTCTACCCCTAGGACTATTCTACTCACAAGAAATAAGGCTGTATCAACCACTTTGTAGCCCGATCAAACACATGGCTTCTCAGCCATATCAATAAACACATGGTTTCTCAACTATAGCTATCGCGTCTTTTCCCCTTACATGCTAAAATGACAGGTACACACCCCAAACACACGGTCATCACATTCCCTCGAGTGCTGCAGCTCGATAAAATATTACAAGTACACCAAGGTGCACACCTTATAAACACCTTAAATATATCGAGTGAAATATACAAGGTCACAAGGCGTATACCTTCAAACACCTTACAACAAAAATACAAGATATTTACATCTTAAAATTACAACTGACGGCGAGCAGCCGCATTCGCAAGAAATTGATCAATCTCCTCGGAGGTCAGTCGAACAATCTGCTCCGCTGCAGGGCGCACGGCCGCATAATGGGGAGAAAGATCAACCGGAGGACCTCTCGAGTCAGGAAGCCGTGCCACCAAGCTAAAGTTGACCTCAAGATGCCACGGTCGAACGAAGTCAAGAGCCACTTGAGCTCCACTGATAAGTTTTTGATGCACACACTCTCGAACTTCACACTACCCTACGAAAAATCCTTAGAAAACCACTCAAGTCTTCTGGGACAACACCAAAGGGATAAAACGCCCGATGGACAGAAGATAGAGCCCCGCGACAAGACTCGACTCGTATCTGCACCTGACTCGTCCGGTATTTCAAGGTGGCCATGACAAAACCTCGGCTGCGGTCGGACCAGAGGTTACTCGCGTGAGGCTTTGAGCTACCCGACTCATGAGCAATGTGATTGTCCATCCAATGGTTTTCACGGACTCCGTCAGGTTCAACAACTACAAAAGCAACGAACACGTCAAAACAAAGACGAAAGCAAGCAACAAACTACTCGGGGGCTCGTAAACTTACAGAGCATGCCCTTCGCAACATCCGCCAGTTCTTCCATCACAAACTGCTCACGCTCCGCCGAAAGTTTCTGAATTGACTTGGCAACATCATCCACGCCTCGCAGAGCCTTCAGCTTACGATCGCCATCCGCGACACGGTCACGGAGTGATGCAGATGTGCTGGCAGCAGCAACCAAGGGATTAACCTACGAAGCAGCTCCACTCAAAGACTCTAAGCTGGAATCCACTACGTGGAAGAGAACAAAGAAGGTTCAGAAACATCACAATATCCCACTCGAGAATTATACCCCCCAATCCTCAGGCGCTCGGGGGCTACTCCCATCGGAAGAATACAAAGTAAGACGCAAGAATCAAACGCTGACGCTTTAAGAAAATACTTCGATTACGCAAATTAAAGTGCGGGAATACATTCCAAGGTTCATTACATAAAGAGAAAAAGAAAATAAAAAGCTTTTCTACGGAGCTGCAGAAGTAGTTCCACTCGTGGAAGGCTGTCCCTTGCGACTAGCACGGGAAAGCACCCCAGAAAAGCATCTTTGCGAGCACTTCAGCACGAGCGCTAAAAGGACGGATTGCTACCTCTTTTACCAAAGGAGTCGCGAGGAACTTCCGAGTACACCTTCTCCAGGTCACCCGAGACCCCGTGCGCCAAGGAAAACTGGATAGCCATCCTGGCCCCGCACTCGGACTGCGCGACCGAGTACTCCTGGAGAAGGTCTTCATCACCCAAGAATTCCTGCATGAGACCACCCAGTGTAGGCGGAACCGCCACGTCCACCAGTAGCCGCTCGTGGAATCGCGTCAACACTCAGGTGGCGTCACCGGCGAGGGAGCAGATTCTACTCGCGTGCTCCTGAAGTTGGGTACACGTGTCCATGAGGGCATCCAGTCGCTAGCTTCCAGACAGATCCAGTCCAACCCCAGGGGCATATAAGACAAAGACATAAAACATCATCAGAGGAAAAGGACGGTGAAACAACAGTCAAAGAAACGGCGAAACAGGGCTTACCAGCAAGCTTCTGGGCAAAAGGTCGTATGATGCCGACAAGGTCGTGGTCGTGCTTCGCACCCGCCTCTTCTAGTTGTTTCAGCGCTCCCTGAGCTTCCGGGCGGTTCCCCTCAAGGTCGGCTGAGCGCTTGCGAGTGGACTCCAACTGCTTTCGAAAGGACTCCAGCTTCGTCTCAAAGGCTTTCACCCGAGTGACAGCTTCATCCTTCTCAGCCTCCAGGCGAGTAACTTCGTCTGCAGTACAAAAGATGCAGCTGGAGCAACCATTACATTAAAAATAAACAGTAAGGACAAGAATGGCGCACTAGCTTACCTTGAAGGGAACGGCCGTCTTGGACAAGCTAGTCGCGATCCACCCTAAGGGAAACGCAGTACGCTTCAGCTGAAAGCACTCGACGCTCGTAAGCAGCGAGGGAGTCGACGAGAGCCTGCAAAAAATCCAAGGCATCAATCCAAGTCAAATATACATAACTTGAGCCTATAGACGACTGTATACAGTCGAGTATAGCCTCGGGGGCTACTCCCATCGGGAGCACTGCCATGCACCCGATAGAATTCAAGGCAAATGAAGAAAGAGTAGAAGAAAATTTCAACTTGAGTCCATGGTCAACTACAAGCAATTGACCACAGACTCGGGGGCTACTCCCACCGGGAGCACTGTCGTGCACTTGATAAAACTTTGAACAAGCAAAGCAAGATGCAAGAAGATAAATGGACTTACTTTGCCCTGGGCAGTAGCCAGAGGGTCTGCCGAGCTACCCTAAACCTCCTTACTCGCGGACGCTCCACCCGCGAAGCTAGGAAACCCATACTCCGGAGTTTTGGTCGCTCTTGCGAGACTTGGAGATCTTAGGGCGACCTCAGCAGCTGGAGGTTCATCTGCGGCAGCCTCTTTTCTCCTCACGGAAGGAACCAAAGAAGCAAACCGGCCTGGGCTGATGGTCGTAAGACTGCTGTTAAAAACAGAATCAGATAAAGACCCGGAATGGGAAGAGAGGGAAGAAGATTCGCGATTAAAGAACGAAGCGCAAAAAACTTACTCATCCTTGTCATCATCGTCTAGAACGTCCACGTTCCAGGCGGTGGGAACCTTCGACTTGCGGCCCGTGGGAGGAAGCACGTTGAGAGGAGCCACCCAAAGGGGCTCGGTATCCTTGGCGGCCTCGTCACCCAAGGAGCTTCCCATTGAAGTGGCCTCATCCTCCTCGTGCCTACGGCGCTTGCGGCGCTGGAGTTGGTCACTACCCGACTCCTCTTCATCATTCATATAATCGCGTTCGGAGCTTGAGTCATCTTCCACAACGCTAGTCTCATGGGGGCTTCCATGTTACTCGCCAAAAAATCCGAGACATCGTCTGCAGAAATTGGCAGGTAGCATGTCGCTACGTCCTCATTCTATAGAAGAAGGAACGAACATATCAATCGAAAGAAACTCCGGCGCAGAAGAACAAAAGTCAACAAGCAAAAACTCAAAAATCTCACCACAGTCATAGCTTCCCCTGTTTCGATTGGATCGAGAGGACATGCCGGACATACTTATCCTTTCTTCAGTTTGGTGATGGCAGCGATTTTCTTCTCAAAATCGGCGTTCGACAGAATGTCCTCGCAAACACGTCTCGGGTCCTTAACTCCCTGGTACTCCCACATGACGCTTGGCCTCTCCTGAAGAAGTTGGATCCTTCGATGAAGAAACACACCCGACAGGTGTATCCCATTTAGCGGGGTTCCCGATGTCTTGTCTCGGAAGCTTGCCACCTTTGCGAGTAAAGGAGAGACAATTCTACCTTCCTCAGCAGTGAGTGAGTGCAGCCAGGAGTTCCACCTGTTCAAAGGGGCGAATGGCTGGAATCCGGGAGCTCCACTCCCGCTGTTATCGGTGACGTAGAATCACTTCTTCTGCCCCCCTTGCGCCGAGTCGACTAAGTACATCTTCATGTAGGGGACGTCCGTCCTAGCCTTAATCCCGAAGCCTCCGATATGCAGCGGCTCCCCCACCTTCTCGCCTGGCCGCACCTTCTCCCGGAAGATCTTTGCCTTGAAGATGGCCTTCCAGAGGCCCCAGTGCGGGCTGATACCCAAGAAGCACTCACAAAGCACGATAAAGCCCGATATGTGCTGAATCGCGTTCGGAGGGAGATCGTGCAGCTATATGTCGTAGACATACAGCAGCCCGAGCTGGAAGGGATGGAGGGGAAGGGACATACCGCGGGAGACTTGATCGGAGAAGAACACGCGTTCGTTGGCGTGCGGGTTGGGAACCTCCTCCTTCTTAGACAGACGCACGCGCTTGTCAGCTTCAGGTGGGAGCAGTCCCTCCCGCTGCATCTCACTGATGCTCTTCTTGGTGGTGATTGCGACGCGCCAATCGTCCGTCTTCACGGGAGGCGGCGCGGAAGCACTTGCAACATCCTTCGAGGACGACACGGCGGCACTACATTTATTTCCCTCCCGCCATTGGAGCTTTCCTTGATGCTTACAGAGAGAAAGGAGTGCACGAGGAGGAAGAAGGTGAACAAAGGGCCGGGAGATTTACCCCTCTCCTAGAGGACATTATTTATACACAAAATAGACTGATCCGAGCCGTAGATCTAGCAACGTGGCGCCCATCGTAGCTGCCACGCGTGACGTGGAAATGAAGCGGCGGCAAAAAGTTAATCTGGCACGATCTTTACAGAAGATCGTGTGCATTTATAGCGCGCGGCCAACGGGAACACCGGACACGACCTATCGTCTCCGGTCAAAAAGCTGACAAGATGGGTCCGCACGCTCTACTCCGCTTCGTCACGTCCCATCGGGAGGAGTCAGAACGAATAAGTGCGCAGTGACATCACTTCATACCTCATCAAGACGCAAAATTTCTTTCGCATAAGCACCCTGACACGAAATCTCTTTCGCATGGGCACATCAAGACGCGAAATTTCTTTCTTATAAGAACCCTGACACGAAATATCTTTCGTATGGGCACGTCAAGACAAAATTTCTTTCGTGTAAACTTCATAACGCGAAATCTCTTTCGCACAAGATCAAGAAGGCAGATCTCTTCACCCAAAGAATCGCAAGAACATGACAAGGTAATATCGCGAGTATGCGGCTCCCGCAACTCTACCATACGATGTATTTACACATCCTTATCCTGGATCGTTCGGCCGACTAGGCACATCCGGATGCCGTATTCTTTTGAGTATGAAGGTAAGACCCAAGGATCTCTCTTTTGGGCATGGAATCACACTCAAGCCTCGTCCTCCGGTAAAATTTCCGTGTCAACAACACGAAGAAAAATCCTAGCGGACGCGCCGGGTACCCCTTTAGATTAAGTTCAACTCGATAGGACCTTGACGGCCCAGTCGCAACAATCACCTCGCCAGATTCGAGTCGGAGGTCTCGAATTTGTGTAGGCCAGAACCTATTTTGCCCTATATGCAATTAATTGGCCCTGAACTTTCGGGAGAGCCAAGCGACTGAGCCACATGGTTCTGCGAAAACATCCAGTACAAACGCACATTCATCACTCGATGCTCGAGCACAGAAGCGCATCGTGCACAGGGTATGCATCCTCCAAATCAAGCGATTGAAACTGTCAATTGAAGGAAATCAAAACGAACTTTGACTGTCCACCCGACATATTCTCAATCGAGTAAACACTCGGGGGCTACTGACGTGGGGATGAATCCTGGACCTATCGGGTGAGCCTACCTGGTCCAAGGCCCAAGACCTAAGACCAGAGAGAGGTGCCACCTACAGTTCTAGGAGGCCCAATTGGAGCCGACCCGCAAAGACTTTAGGTCCAAGAAGGAAACTTGTAACCGACCTAAAGCTAGGGTTTGTAACCCCCCGGGGGACGGTTTGAGACCTGGCCACCTATATAAGACTAGGAGAACCACCGGAGGAGGGATCCGATCAACTTCTCATCACTAAAGCCTTAAGCTCGATACTATACTTTCGACGTGGACTTGAGCAACCCCATTGTAACCGATCTACTCATAATACAGATCGAAAGAGGAGGAGTAAGGGTTTTACCTCTACGAGGGCCCTAAACCTAGGTAAATCGTGCCCCTGTTAGCTGACGATCGTCACCAGCGCCCATACGTTCTCTTAATCTAAACCCTACCGGATCATCTGAGGGACTTGTTGAGATGACTAATCGACACGAGGATGGACCGTTCCATCTCAAAAATAGCAGTTATTCCTCACACGTTCAACAATTTTCATAGGTATCTTAAAAGGAACACTTTCAGCAGGAGGATTTAAAATATCACAAGCATCCTGAGATTTATCACATATGGGAGATAAAGTATCAGTAGAGAAAATTTTCTTCTCTAAAGCTGGGGAAATAAAATATTTATAAAATGTAGCTTCCCCAAGCTTAGACTTTTCCATATACAGTACTATAAATAATGGTATCCAAATAATTACCGCTAATAGCATTGCTACTAGGATGCAAATAAAGCTCTCTCATATTTTTGTTGTTTTCCATTAAGACTAACTAGTAAAAATAAAAACAAGCAACAAGTCAAAATAAGTCTAACTAGTGAAAACAAGAAACAAAAAGATATAATTGCGGAATCTAAAGGAAATAACTTCGAGCACTCACACCCGAGGATGTGAGTAACTTTATCTTACCTCCCCAGCAACGGCGCCACAAAAGAGCTTGATGTCTACTCACACTTCTATTCTTGTAGACAGTGTTGGGCCTCCAAATGCAGAGGTTTGTAGAATAGAAACAAGTTTCTCTTAAGTGGATTACGCAAGGTTTATCGAACTGAGGGAGGAAGAGGTCAAAGGTATCCCTCTCAAGCAACCCTGCAATCACGATACAAGAAGTCTCTTGTGTCCCCAACATACCTAATACAATTTTCAGTTGTATAGGTGCACTAGTTTGGCGAAGAGAGAGTGAAATACAAGTAACATGGACGTGTATAAGTGATAATAGAAATCTGAAATAAAAATGGCAGCAAGCAAACATGTAGCAGAACTGATTGTAAACGGTGTATCAATGCTTAGAAACAAGGCCTAGGGATCATGCTTTCACTAGTGAACACTCTCAACAATAATAACAAAATTGAATGCATAAATATCTCTCTTAAGTATGCTACTCCGAACCACTCTCCAGTTGAATAACAAACACCAATTCATTGCGTAGGGGTACAAAGCACACCTTAAAGTAATGTTCCCGTATCTAGTTAACCCCACACTATCACTATGAGCACCCCTAGAAGGTACTAGAGAAACACCACAATTTCATAGGGTCAGCCAACACAAGATATAAATATCATGCTAAACCACACGGTGCACACACTGTCACCTTTACACCGTGATCAAAGTGTTTATGGAGATCTGATAATAAAACCACTCGAGTAGCATAACATATGAAGGGTACATCTACATATTCAACTAGATTACAAATCTCATGATCACATAAAGATCACACCATGGGAGAGAGATGAAGCACATAGCTACCGGTAGAGCCCTCAGCCGTAGGGGAGAACTACTCCCTCTTGATCATAGGAAACAACAACGACGATGGAGATGGCGGTGGAGTCGATGGAGATGGATCCGGGGCACTTCCCCGTCCCAGCAGGGTGCCGGAACAAAGATTTATGTCCCCCGAAACTTGTCGGCGGTGGCGGCAGATCTACGGATGTTTTTGGTGGAAAAGGCCGATCCTTCTAGGGTTTATGCATCGGGGAGTATGTATGGGCAAAAGGGCAATGCCTGGGGGGGCGGGTGGGGGTGGCCAGGTGGTGCGGCCAGGGGGGACCCGGGCCACTCTATGGTGCGGCCATCCTTTGGCCCACCTCCGGGTCTCTTCGGGACTTTTTGGACCCTCCGGGACTTCTAAGACTTCAGGGTTTCGAATTTTTCAATTCCGAGAATATTTCCAGAACAACTTTTCTGAAACTAAAAACAGCAGAAAACAGTGAACTGGCTCTATGTCATCTTGTCAATTGGTTAGTCGAGAAAATCGATAAAAAATGACATAAAAATGTATACAAACATGTGGGAAATAAAATGAAAAAATCATGAAACATCAGAAATTAGGGATACGTTTATGACGTATCACCCACCCCCTTTAGTCCCGGTTGGTGTCTCATCCGGTACTAAAGGTCCCTTTCGAATCGGAACTAGTTTGATGCAGCCTCGTAGCCGCCTAACCGGGACTAGTCCCCTTGGATCCCCGGTCCAAAACCAACAGCCCCAGTCCAAAACCAATCCGGGACTAGAGCCAAATTGGCGTCTGGACCAAAGGACTTACTTCTACTAGTGGATGCAGACGGCGCGGTCTAACTCGTCGTCGCGTCAAACGACCGGGTCAACCTTGCCGGCAGCGGACGCCATGTCGTGGACGTACTTGTGGAGGTTGTAGTAGAGGCGAATGACACCATAGAGGTACACCACGAGATCCAAGACGTTCAAAACAACGATGTGCGTCCATGGGCTTGCAACAACATGGTGCCCAGCTGGTCCAGGACGACGCCCGTAGGCGACGGCGTCATGCAGGTTCCACCGCTGTTGGTATAGACCCTCAAGAGCTGGTCGTACGACAGCTAGGAACTAGCTCTGGCTCCCATTGTAGATGAAAAATAAGACCAGTCAAAACCCTAAACTATACTCAAGCACTCCATTAAATCCTAATACATAATTGCTTCGTGTTCGATTATGCAAGTATAAAGGGATGACCTCTTTCCTTGCAGCAGAAGGAATGAAAAAAGCAAATCATTTGTACGTAAGACGTCAACACCGAAAGGTTTAGCTATCAGACGGTTAAGGTTTACCGAGATGACGAGAAGAAGATCTAATGGCTCGTGTAGCTCGCACGTCGTCATTGCGATCCTTACTTATTAGAGTCTATTATCGGTTTAAATGTCTGAAATATTTCTCATATATCACTACCCTCTTGAGGGCTCTGTTGTGGCTACCTTCGCCACGTTAGGACTCCGGGTGAAAACCCTTGACCATCTTGGTGTCGACGACGGTGACGCGCTACGTCCACTGGTGGAGAACAGGGCAGTAGCACTAGTTTGTAAGGGCCTTTGGACTCGGATACAAATCCGGTGCTACGTATCCGGGACTAAAGCCCCCCCCCCTTTAGAACCGGTCTGTCACCAACCGGTTCTAAAGGCCTCCACGTGGGCGCCGAAGTGCGCGCGCAGACGGAGGACCTTTAGAACCGGTTGGTAACACCAACCGGTCCTAAAGCTTTTTTTCCTTTTCTTTTCAGGGTTTCCGATTCCGTATTTAGGGTTTAGGGTTTAGGGCGTGTTCCGTACTTTTCAGGGTTTCCGTTTACGTGTTTCCGTTTAGTCTTTCCGTTTTCGTGTGTCCGTGTTTCGTTTTAACACGGAATCGGAAAACACGTAATCGGAAATACGTATCCGGAAACACCGATTCCGTGTTTGCGGTTAAGTGTTTCCGATTCCGTGTTTGCGGTTAAATGTTGATGCACCAAATAAAAGTACATATATATATATATACATGTAACACGAAGTAATCGACCGAGAATTACATAATCTGAAGTTCGTTTTCAATAGCTGTATACTTGCATAGAGAAGGGAGCTGGCTATTGGTTCATAGGATGGAAAAATTCTCCGTCTTCTGCAATGACTTGCGTGAGAAGAAATCCTGCCAATTCCTCTGCAATAGCCTTGCAACGGTCGATTGGTTTGAGCTGCGCCCGCTTTCGTGCCATATTTAAAAGAAGTAGATGAAAACAATTAAGTTATGAACAAAACTAAACATAATTAATGGCAACATAAATAAAGTTGTGAACATCTGGTTACGTACCTCTAGATTTCTGGAAGTACGGGATTTCTCATTGATCGTCCTGTGAATGAACTCGCAAACGTAGTATCCACAATAATCAGTTCCCTGTGGTTGTTGCGGGACTTTCTATATACGAGAAACATAATTCAGTCAAATTAATAATAATCAAGAGAATGGTAATGGTATTGAAATCAGGGTACGTAGTACTACTTACTTTGTTAATCTGAAAGTGGAGCTTGTCTGCCCATGTACCGGGTTCTTCCTTGAGGAACATTTGCCAAACCCTGGGCGACAAAAGAAAAATGAATATAAGAGTTAATTATTACTTACTTGATATCAGGAAATGAACGAAAAAGAGGTCGATGAACGAAACAGGCCGATATATATATACTTTTGAAGCATCTGAAGCGCGCTCTTCCATGTGTCAGCGTCCCAGGTTAACGAGTCCCAGACTTCAACTTGTCCTTTATCGATTCTAATGATGAACAATATGAAGTGGGAACTGCGCAAGTGTACACACGCAGTCATGCATACTCATCAATTACACTTAACATCAGGTAAGAAAAATGGAATGTCTACAAGACAGTAACACTCACTTGAATCCGTAGGGCCAAAGTATTTCTTTTTTGGTACTTTGTCGCTTCAAAAACCTTAGAAAATCATCCGGTGTATCCTTGTTGAACCTTTCTATTGTGTTTTGATGATACGAATACGGGTCAATGAACCCGAAGTCCCAGATTCCTGCCAGCATGCATTCACGAATCTTCATTCTGCATAGTAGCGTACAAAAAGAATGTCGTGAGTGATAATTATACGGGCAACGAACGCGAGCTTAACTAAATAATTAAATTACACAAATAAATCACTTACAAACAGTAGCAGCTGAGGATAGACTTGTCGAGGGCACGTTGATTGTACATCTAGAAGAAATCATCAAACCCAAGCTCGACACCGTAATCTCCGAAGTAGTGTTGATCCTAAACTGCCGCCATGATACAGTCTCTCTTCTGCCTTGCGGCCTCCAAGTACCAATCATGTAAATTCCGTAGTTGGGTTGTTAGAGCAGTAGGATTTTCGACCAGAGGGTGCCCGGGCTTGTATGTATATACCACATCAGCAATAGCGTAACCCACGTCGCCCATGCGTGGACCGGACACTGAAGCCTGGTCAGATAACACCTTGAGCGGGGGTATTGACCGTGCTTCTTGTTGTCCGAGCTGGGGAACTTCTTTCCCGCATTTCGTCTGCTCCGCCTGCTTCATCTCCTCCGTCTGCTTCATCTGTGCGGTGTGCGTCTTCTCAATGTACCGTTCATAGTCTAAAAGGGGCGGCGGTGGCGGCGGTGCAGGATAATATAAGTTGTTGATGGTCCGCTCAATTTTCCACTTTGGGATGTCCTTCAGCAGAGTTTCCTTCCAGACGTCGGGGGGTGGGGGGGGGGGGGGGGGGGGCTTCAGGGGAAACCGTGCGAACCATGCACTGGTTTTGGCTTTCACGGCATTCGTTAGTTCCTCCTGAGTCATCAGGCCTGGTAACTGCGGGGGAGTCTCGACTTTCTTGGATTTCCTTGGTCTCTTCTTGGGAGGAGTCCCGTTTCTTTTGAACTGCAGCTTCCGCTTTGCCGTACCCGTAGTGGGCGCATCCGTCGGCTCACGGAGTGCACGGGCGATGGACCCTCGGCCTCGGGCTCCCAATCTTCGTTGTGGGGTGGACTTGGAGGTGCGTTGGGGGGTGGACTTGGAGGTCGTGCATTCTCTATACGAAAGTGAAAAAACTATTAAAAATAATCTTACATGTGGTGCAACATTCAGTAATTGATGGAGGTATGGTGCATTTGTACCTGGAGGAGTCGGTGGCCTTGGCGCCGAGTTAGGAAACACGATGTGTTTCTTATTCCACAAGATGATACCAAGCTCCATTTCTCCCAGTGTCTTCTCGCCTTCACCTCCAGGAATATGGAGCTCAATTGAATGGCATCCCGGCGTAATTGTTGACAACCCGACACGAGCATGGGATGCTGGAATCTGACCACCATGGTAGGCTGCTCCAGGTTGATTCGGTAAAGCATAGCCTGACGCCACCCTGAAGGATATGTTCCCCATTGGCATATGTATCTCACAGTTTGTCTTCTCCGTGATATCATCCACGGGGTAGTGATGCGCCGACGGTTCGACTGCACGACCGTCTTCTAGCTGCAGGTGCGTGGAACCCACGCTGCTTCTATGCTGAGATGAGACGGCATCTGCTACATGATCGTCTTCTATTTGCAGCTGATCAGGTGCAGGACGATGTTCTACCTCCTCTTCAGTGTCAGGTATAGGGTGTCCCCTTTCTTCAAGAGAAAATCCACCTTTTCTTCTAATGTCGATATCCGTTCCATCGCCCTTTTCTTGCCTCTAACACGGCTTCTGTAAGTGCCAATGTCCGCTGCAAACCCTTGGCTCCACGGGGTAGAGGCTCCAAAGCCTCGTGTTCGTCCCCACTTTTCGGGGTTCCCGAGTGCCCTCGTCAGCTCGTCGTTCTCTCTATCGGGAACAAAAGTTCCTTTTCGAACAGCTTCTATTGCCTTCTCTAGTTCTGCTACGACATTTGTTATTTTTTCCGACCATGGTCCCTCCGCAACAATCATCCCAGTCTCAGCGTCCAACGTTGCCCCATGCGCGAACAACCAGAACTTGGACCTATCGGGCCAGTCATGTGTCTGTGGAATGATACCTCTTTTCACAAGCGCAGCTTCATAGCTTCGCCACCTAGGCAGGGCAGTCATGTAGCCACCTGACCCCAAAATATGGTGATATTTCTTCTTCTTCGCATTCTCCGAATTTGTGGACGATCGGGATGCAAAGACACCCGATTTCTTGTACGCCTTAAAATCATCCCAAGCGTCTCTTATCTTCACTAGGTTCCCAGTGAAAACTGGATCTTCGTCCTTATATTTCTTCCACAGTTCTTTCTTCCACCTCTGGAATTGTGTGGCCATCTTCTTCAAAGCCCACTGCTCGACTTTCTTCTTCTTATCGCTCGCTACGCTGAAATTTAGCCATAGCGTTTCGCAAAGATTTTTTTTTCAATCTTTCATCGACATAACTAGCTCCAACGTTGGCCCCGGTCTTCGGCTTATTCCATTCTATTAAGTTGATCGGGACCAGGTCTCTTACAACAACTCCGCACTGATTTACGAATTTGCGATAAGTTTCTGGGGGCTGCAGTGGTTTGCCATCAGCAGCAACTGTATCGATCGGGAACCTTGCGGTATCCTTCAACCTTGCGGCCGGGCCTCGTTTCGACTTTGTCTCAGTACTTGCGCTAGCTGTTCCGGAGGGCGCCTAAACGGGAAAATAATGATTCGTTAGTAAGTGCAATACAAATTAATTGTTGCGTGAACAGTGACTTGAGATATACATTGGCAGAGTTTGTTCTGGAGGGCACTTCTTCATCCTCGACGTTGTCGTCGTCATCATCTACTACATCTTCTATATTCTGAGCTCCGTCACCGGAGTCGTTCAAAAATTGATTGCTAAACGCCTGTCCACCGTCGTCATCACGATATATGGCTGTAGCATTATTAAAAATCATCTCGCACATGTATCTTTCCTTCTCCGCCTCACCCATTCCCGCGAGCTTATCGGCGTGCGGATCATGTGCAGGCTCTTGGGGATCCATAGCTCAACACCTGCTAGTAAAATTTATAAAATGAAGAACACTTAGCGAAATTTTCATCGGGCACTTGGCGAAATTATTTCATCGGACAGTAATAAAATAATAGTTCTGTACATATTAATGAAATAATAGTTCTGGACACACCAAGAGTTACATAGCTCGGGTTAATTTTTTTAACCCTAATACATCACGATCGAATAATATCACTTATACATAGTCTCGTGACATCTCTCAAAATAATTAACTCCGACCGGGTCCTAAGCCGCGGGGTGCTGAGTCACGGGTGCTACGCATCCATAGATAAGGAACCCTCATAGGGTCATAGCTCACGTGGTAAGGAACCCTCCGAATAATCGACCAACTGCTGCTATACTGCCTATCGAGCAAGTATATGTAGCGACGGACGTGCTCGTCCTCCTCTCTGATACGCTGTTGTACCACCTCCTCAGGGGCCGGCTCTCTCCGCACCGAGCGTGGCCCACGCGATGGCCACCAAAGAATATCCGGGTCGACCACGTCACCCGGATTTCTCACCAAGCCGCGTGCCCCGGTACTAAGGAGCTCCCAGTGCCAGCCTGGCGGGGCCCAGTCCTGGACATCGTCCGGCGGGTCCAACATAGACATGAACTAAAAACATGCCCGGACTAAGTAAATATTCCGTAATTAAGTAAAATACCTTAGTGTTTCTAACTTAGTAAAAAATAGTAAATTGAGAAATATGACAGAAATAAGATGAAAGTTAAACAGGAACAAGATGGTAACTTAGTGAAATTTTTTAACTTAGTGAAATTATTCTTACTTTCTGAAATTTTCTAACACTAACTTAGTGAAATTTTCTAAGACACTAACTTAGTGAAATTTTCTAACACACTAACTTAGTGAAAATTTCTAACTTAGTGAAATTTTCTAACTTAGTGAAATTTTTCTAACTTAGTGAACTTTTCTAACACTAACTTAGTGAAATTTTCTAAAAAATATTTAGTGAAATTCCTAAGTTCATATTACTAAGTAAAATCCTTAAGTAAAAATTCCTAATTACAAATTCCTAACACTAAAAATTCCTAAGTAGAAATTCCTAACACTATTTTTTTTCTAAAAATTCCTAACTTCTAACACTAAATTCTAACACTAAAAAAATTCTTACACTAAATTATAACTCTAAAAATTTCTAACACTAAATTCTAACACAAAAATTCTAACACAAAAATCTAACACTAAACAAAATTGTAAAAACAAATTAAAGCACTTAAAAAAAATCTTTCCTTACCTACAGAGGGCGACGGGGCCGGCGACGGCGAGGGGCGAGAGGCGATCGACGGGGCGCAGGCGGGCGGCGGAGGCGGAGGCGGCGGAGGCGGAGGCGGACGACGACGGCGACGGAGGCGGGGCCGCGGTGGGGATCGAGGCGGAGGCGGCGAGGCGGACGGCGACGAGGCGGACGGCGACGGCGACGGAGGCGGGGCCGCGGTGGGGATCGAGGCGGAGGCGGCGAGGCGGACGACGACGAGGCGGACGGCGCGGCCGTAGCAGGGCTTCGCCGTGTGAAGTAGAGAGTAGACGCGCACGAAAGTGAATGAGCGAAATTTTTCGCTAAGTGTTATCTCCTCTGTACAGACCTTTAGCACCGGTTGGTGTTAACAACCGGTGCTAAAGACCTTTCGCACCGGTTGTTAACACCAACCGGTGCTAAAGGTCTGTACTTGGGGCCACATTCAGACTGCGCACCCTGTACAGATCTTTAACACCGGTTTGTGTTAACAACCGGTGCTAACGGGTCTCTGTACAAACTGCTCGACTCCCGCGCGGCGGTTTTATTGCTACAGTTCGCACCGGCCCGATCGCGAGTCTCTCTGTTTCTTCTCTGTATTCTCTTCTTCCTGTGTCTTCTATTCTTCCTCTCTTGATCTTCCTCCACCAAGCACCATGGCTGAAGTTTCGAAGAGATATGACGTGGCCACACCATGCGGCAAGAGTCTCGACGTGTGCTACACCGACAATTGCGAGAGGCTCCCCGGTGCTCTTGGGTATTTGACCGATCTCTATTTCTCCTCTCCCGATGAACACCGGTTCTTCGGGCTTGATCTAGAGTATACGGCGGATCAAGAGGATGTTGCCGTCATCCAGATTGCGTTCAAACAGGCCGTTTTGGTCTTCCAATGGTCAAGGTAACGCACACGTACAACCTTGCATTTTCGATTTGTTTGTTGCATCTGAAGAATAAATGTGTTGCAATATATCTAACATGTATCAAATTTTTGTTGTTGCAGTAGTTCAAAGCATTCTCCGGCACTTGTTGATTTTCTTGTCAACAAGGGGTATGACTTCTGCAGCGTTGACATCACTCAAGACCGTCAGAAGTTGATGCGCTTGGGTATTGTGATACCTGAAGATCACTACATTGATCTTCAGGACCTTATCCATTTCGATGAGTTGCCCGGGCCCAAGACCGGGATGGCTCCGATGGCAACTGCCTTCATCCACGAGGGCTACGAAACCATGAAGTCTGGTTTCCCCTCCAAGAATCATAGGTATTGGGCGAAGACCCCACTGGACCGGACCAACATCAACTATGCAGGCATAGATGCATACGTCTCCTACGAGTTGTTCCGCATCTACTCGACGGAGCCATAGATGTATGCGTTCGATATATGCATGTATAATGGATATCTTACTATGTAATGGATATCTTAGTATGTAGCTCTCTTGAAACATAGTTTGTATTGTGAGACTTATGTTGTGTTATGTGTGATCGTAAGACTCTATGTTATGAATGTGATATGATTGTGTTCTATTCATGATTGTGATGTCTCTACTCGTATTTTACTTGTGATTTATCACTTGTCTTTTGTTGTTCATAAAACTATTTTTGTTTCCTAGTTTTAAATGACTTGGAAAAATTTGCAAAGTGTTGCAAAGTGTAATGGATATTATTTCTATATTAATTCCTAGCTATACTATTTTATATTATGTCAAACACACATTTCAAAACAAACAAACAAAAACACATCAAGAAAACAAACAAAAACACATCAAGAAAACAAAAAGAAAAAATACCGTTTCTATATATCTGTTCACCAAAACAGAACATTTTAGTCAACAAACAATATGGGAATACATCCTATAACTTTATAGTTGATTTCTAAAATCATAAACAAAGATATAAAATATGGTGGAGAATGGGAAAAATCTGATCACTTACCCCAGGCGCACAATACACCATATGCGCCTGCGGTACTGCTCTTATCCCAGGCGCATTTGTACACTGTGCGCCTGCGGTAAAGTTACCCCAGGAGCATTTTGGAGTTTATGCGCCTGTGGTAAGTTAAGGTGGGTAATGAATAAGGCAATGAGAAGTGAGAGCGCAAGTGATACATCGAGCATATATATTGTGGATACATATATATAGATTGATTTAGCGAGATACCATGCATGTAGATTTTTCTTCTTTTATTTTTCTTTTTTGTTTCACTTTCCTGTTTTCTTTTACATTGATTTATAAAACATGGAAAACAGAAGATTACTTTTATTAAAAACAGAAAACAGACGCGCTAGCGCGCCGCAGTGACGCCGGATAACAAATTCTTTTATTAAAAAAGAGAAAATAGACGAACACTACTCCTCGTCGTCGTCGTCGGGAAACTCGTCGCTGACCTCCTCCGGGTCATCGTCGTTGTCGAACTCGTCGGTGACCTCCTCGTCGTCGTCGGAGGTGCATGATGGTATGTCCGAGATAGGCCCCCACATCGGATCGTCGGAGGCCCAGACTTCGCCGGCGTGGTCGGCCCGACGAAGCTCTTGCAACGCATTCGTCCTCGCCTCCCGAGCGGCATCTAACGCGGGGTGGCGTTCGAGGCGGCGCTCCGCCCGCTCAGCCGCGCGGGTCTTCCAGAGCTCCTCGTCGGCGCTGTCCTCCCCCGGGTTGTTCCGGTAATACTCGCGGACAACGCGGTCTTCCATGGCGTCGACTAGGCCCTGAAACGCGCGGTGGCGGAGGTGGAGGTGGTCGGCGGCAGTGACAATCTGCGGCTTTGGCGCCCTGGCCTCCGCTTCCCAGACGGTATGGCAGTCGTTGAAGTTCATCAGCGACCGCAGGCGGTTGAGGCGCCAGGCCACCGCGTCCCAGGCGCGGGCGGCCTCCGCCGCCGTCGCAAAGGAGCCGAGGGGGATGCGGTCGTCCCCCCAGCGGATATCTGCGCTGAACATTCCGTTCTGCCGTGCTCGGACGCCGCGGAAGCCGGTGGTGCTGTTTCTCCTCGGAGGCATGGTGGAAGCGCGACGGTGCGTGGAGAGGAGTGGGCGCGTGGAGAGGAGAAGACGCGCTCGAGGCGCGACAGTTTATACCGCGCCCTCCTAGCCACGCGTCACAACTCCCGCGCCACGCGTGAACTCCCGCGCCACACGTCAACTCCCACGCCACGTGTCGTGGGATAATAATAGCAGACGTTACCGGGGGTAACTGATCTTGGGGCAAGACGACACAGACGTTTGGGAGAGGTTTTAGCTCAGAGGAAAACATGATGATATTCGATCTGGTAGCCGGCAATCAAGTCGCCGAGTCTCCGATCTCGATATATTAACTCAACTTTCGTGTTACACTGGATTCTCGATATCAAGCGATATGGCTAGAACTCTTGGATCTCCCTTAACCTAACTTAGGGGCCGGTTTATAAAGCACCCGAACCCCTTGGCTTGCCCTCCAAGGCACACCTTGAATCCTACCCGGACACTGCATGTAAAACCCTAACTTTCCTTACCGCGACCCACAATCCGGGTTACGAGTCCTACAATCTTGGGCCTTCTAGAAGTTCTTTTATCCTTAGCCGGATCCTGCGCAGCGTCCTTTGGGCCGAATTACACCTTGGAGTTGGCCTACCGGGTTATCATCCCTCCATCAGTAGTCCCCAGAATAGCTTGGGCTTCACAAGATCCTCTTTGAAGCGCACGCTATTCCCTGTAAAATTATCAAACTTACAAGTTCAATGGAGGCCGGGTTAAATTGCTTTGATAAACAGCTAGGCCTAACTCCATGGTGGCCATATAATAACCCGGCTTTCTCCAAGTCCTTTACTTAGCTTTCCGGGTCAACGTCCTGATCAGAATGTTAAAGATCCAATTTTCTTCGCTCGATAATTGCCCCTAATGTTGCGGAGGAGATTTCATTCTTATCTCTGTCCGGATATCTCATCGAGCACTTAAAGCATATCTCGCAAAATCCGAGCAGGTAACCGTTACTCCGAAATTTTCGGTTCCCGCTCGCTGAGCTAGGTTTACCCTCCCACCCCTTATAAATAAGTGCTTAGGGGCAAACCTAACCCCAACAGCTCATTTCCCCCTTTTCCCTCTTTCTTCTCGCTTCCGCATCTCTTGCGCTCGCACAACACCATTACGGAAACCTCGCGCGCATCTCCGGAGCCCATCAGCCGCCGGCTGCGCTCCGCCACGGTGCGCCCTGCGCCGCCGCCAAGATCCACCGCCGCGCCCCCGACTTGCCCGCCAGGAGTCACAAAGGGGCACCAAGACTGTGCTATTTGCCTCCGTCGGGCCTCACTTCGATCTCCTTCAGTAAGTCTCTCATATCCATTAACTTGTGCTTGCAATTTCTCGATTTACCTCAGATTAGATCTAAGTCAACCCGCCGGCCATTTTTCTGGTCATGCCGAATTAGGTCGCTCGAATTCATTCTAACTCATCCAACGGACTGAAGATAGACTTCACTTTACTCCCCTACTGCCCATAGTCACTAATTTCACCACAAATCTAGAAATGAAATCTCCAATCTATGCTCGGGCCGCCCAAAATTTCCGCGCTTGCCGTTGACACCCGGAAAATTCTCTTCTCCCGGCTCTTTTGTTTGCAGTAGATGCCTGGGTAGCCATCCATCTTCTCCAAACACCTTCCAACACGTAAGCCCTTCATAGTTTTTGTAATGATGTTTGATACCCGGATAACTTGTAACCTTGCTGCACAGAATGATACTCGGGTAACTCTTTGCTTCCATGTTTTCTCGATATCACTCGCAAATACTCGGATGACTCATGGTTTCCGAATCTTATTTCTTGTACTCTTTTATCTGTGCTTTGCAGGTTAATCCCATGGCTCCCAAGAGGCAGGGGAAACAGCCGGCTAAGGCCAAGACCACCAACTCCATATCCGCCAACTGGGCACGGTCCACGGTCACGAAGGCCAAGTTAGAAGAACTGGCCGAGTTAGGGGTTCTCCCCCCTCAAAAGGATATCCATTGGAGGGTGCCGGGTAACGAGACCCGGCCCACACCTGCGGATGATGAGGTAATAGGTTTTGTGGAGCACGTGACCCGGGGATTCCGTCCTCCGGGTCATCCTTTCTTTCGAGACATTCTGAGCCACTATGGCCTTCGAATATTCGACATAGGGCCTAACTCTGTGTTAAATATTTCCCACTTCATCGTTCTTTCCGAGTCATACTTGTGCACTCCGCCAAGTTTGGCTCTTTTTATTGAACTGTATCAGTGCAAACCGTGCCGCGAAAGCGGTGACGGTGCACTTCTCGCTTGCGGCGGGGTCTCGATCTAGCGCCGCAAGAATTCTCTAATGCTACCTCTCACTCTCAACTCCCACGTCAAGCACTTGCAACTTTCATATTTCTACTGCCGGGACACCTCCCCACCCGGCGAAAAGAAGTTGCCGGGTTACTCGGAGGGCCTCCTCGATATCTCCGAGACCTTCAACGCCTTTGCCCCTGACTCGGACAGGGAGGCAATTCAACCTTTATTAGCCAAAATAACTATTCTCTCGGCCCAAGGCCTCATTGGGCTCAACCTGGTAAAGACTTGGGTCGATTTCCGGATCCAACCCAACTCCATCCGCACAAAGTTAATGTGCGAGTATTCGGGGCATACCACGGACTCGCTCCGATATTCCACCAATAGCTTTGCAGCCGGAGACACCAACAAGACTATCAAGAGCTTCTTGACAGAGAAGTTGGAGGTAATCCTGAATATAGCCGGGTTAGAACCCTTCACGCGTGAGAACCCGGCCCCCAAGGTAAAGACTCGGCTTTCATATCTTTACCTTCACACTTTCCACTTGATATGACCAATAACCCTTATTCTTATATCTTCATTTCAGGCCGATGATCCTTTTTGGAAGATTGAAACTCCTCCTAACTCTGAAACTCCAGAGGAGAAAGAAGACGCCGTTAACTCGGATGAAGGTACATTCCGAGTTTCACTTAGCTTTTTTGAAATCGCTGTTGCTCGTTCTTCATTTTCCGATTGTAAATCCTGATAACTTTCAGAACAAGAAGAGAAGGACGACGAAGAAGAAACTGAAGGCAAGGTGGAGTCAGCGAGTGTCGAGGACGACGCTGAGCCAACAGTCAAGGTCGGAGCAAAGAGAAAACCCCAAGGGGTCGTCTTCAAGGTTCCATACCTTTTCCTTCCCTCTAAACCATACTTACTTGATATCATGCACGAACTAAACCGGGAGCTGTCCCCCTGGCCATATCTGAAGGAACCGCTCGCGACCAAGCGCCGAATGACTCGGAACTTTCCGGGTGATGGCGCTCTTAATCCGGGCATTTCATCGTCTCCGGCTCGACGCGCTGGTATTCACCTAATCCTTTCTTGAATATCAAAGTCTTCCCAAACCATCCCCTTACAAGATAATTCTGTGTCTTACTTGATGTTTTTTAGTTTCATCCGGGTCCAGCAGCGAGCTCCCCTCGGACTTCGTGGTGAATCCCGGGTAAAGTTCCCTTCCTGATGCTTTATCACCTTTTCATCACTTTTTTCCAGTTATACGCTAACCGCCTGCTTATATTGTCCATAGAGCCGCGGTCACTGTTAGCGACCAAGAAGATATGGAGACCGATGACCCGGGTACGGAGAACCTGACTGATGATAGGCGTGCCGCAGCTGGCGGAGAAGGACAACAAGTGCCACCAATAAACCCAGCCGACCGGGAGGCCGAGTATCCCATAGCCTCGCACGTACTCGAGGAGGAAGAAGCTGCAGACTTGGGCGCGGGAGAGAGGGCACCAGACTCCGATACTCCGACGACCAGGATACCCTCTCGCACCAAGAGGAGAGTCCCTTCTCCAAGTCCCCATGGTCCCGGGTCTTCCAATTTGGGCAATGAAACCTTTGACCAGATGATGAGCACTCTCCTTGCTATGAAGGCCTCGGAGAAAGATGTGCTAGAGCGCATGGCAGCGGAGCACCAGGTAATGTTACCTAATAACTCTTCTTATCCATCTAGTCCCCAAGTGCCGAGTATAATTTGTTGAAACTGTGCTCGATATTCTGCGCGATAATCGGCTTGCCATGATACCCGACTAATTCTCATGCTTTGATTTCTCACAGGCACAGGCCACCCGGTCTGATGAACTTTTGCTCAAGACCGAACAACTGCTGCTTGCCGAGGTAAAGCGGAGGGAGGCCCTTGAGGATGAAGTGGAAACTTTGAAGAAAAATGTTTCCAAATATAAGAAAAGGTGTACCACTGCTCGAACCGCACTGAAAAAGTTGTCGGAGCAAGTTACCGATACTTATCGTATCTTGCTTAGTAAGTTTCTTGCTGCTGACTGCTTTCACGCCTCTATTTTGTTACATGGTACTCGGAATTACTGATATGGCCTTTCTTTGTTTCAACTGCAGGTGCTAACCTTGCAACCCCAGAAGAAGATGCTGTTGCAAAGGCTAAAACTTTAAAGACTGTGCTCCGGACTTTCTTTGCCGGCACCAAGTATATATTAGATGCCGTGAAGTGGCCGACTGAGGTATATCCGGGTGAAGAAAATCTTATCCAAGCTTGCTCCACTGTGCCTGCATGGATCGAGATCTGGAAACGCTCGGCATGCCGGATTGGTATGACCCGGGCCTTTGCGCTGGCGAAGGCTTATTTTCCTAAGCTTGAGCCGGCAAAAGTGATATCCGGGTTTCCATAATTCAAAGCAGACGGCTCCAAGTTTGGGCCCAAGGACTTCAAGGCCGTACAATCCGCAGTGCGTCACTCGGCAACTACTTTGGCCGATAGTATGAATCTGGATACGCTTATGAGTTCGTACGATGCTGAAGGCAAAATCGTGAAGGAGGAAGCACCCCCACCCTTCGACATTTTGGAAAAATGGGCTGCCGATTCGGCCAGGAAGAGGGAAGAAACCGCGAAGAGGGAGGCCGAGTTAGGATCGGAGCCAACCACTTCTACACCGGCCGTCCTCCCGCCTGTCCGTCCTGATGCGAAGAACCCGGGCGATGATGCCGGGAGAGCTGCGGAGCAAGCCCAGGACCAAGACCCGGAGGGCAAGGGCAAGGGTGTGGACCCTACTCAAGAAGCCAAGTAAACAAATGCTATCACGATGCCTTGGTCGTTTCGCTGCTCTTGTTCGAAACAGATATTCTTTTGCCGGTGCACCTATGCACCTTTGATACTAGTACCAAGATTTGTAACGTACTTTGATTCCTTGATATACCTCGTGCCTCTTCTGGCCTCTGGATGAACTTGATATTTAACTGGTTTTTGAGCTTATTCTCGATATCCGGCTTTCCTTATGGTTCCTTTTGTGAGACTCGGTTTCCGAGCCTCGTGGGTTCTGACAGGCGGACTTTTCTCTAAGTCCCCAAGTCCCCAAGATTCGGATGTTAGGGTTTTTTGAGTTAGTAACAACTTGTTTCTGTTTCAAAATCCCCAGTCCCCAAGGCCCGAAATCCGAGTCTGGGATGTGTGGTCTTTTCTAGAGAACAAATTGTTTTTACTACGCCCAAACCCTAGAGCCGTTTCACGTTAGTATTGAAGTTATGCTTGATAAAAGTTGAGTTTCCAGCTATTAGCCTTATTAAAAACCTTCCAGTCCCCTTAGGTACCCTGGATAGGAAAAGAGTGCGTCTGGAACCTGCTGCCCGTTACATTGCTTTAGTTCTTCTTGGGATTCTGTCCGGAACTGACGTAATCGATGCATATTCTCCACTTGTTGATCTTTTTTACTATGAGTACAGGGTTTGCCAGCCAATCCGTATAAGGCGTTTCCATGACGCGGCTGGCTGTGAACGGCTGCGCAATTTCTTCTCTTGTGGTGGGTTGTTTGAGTGAATCACCCTTGATGAAAGCCACCATCTTGGTGTCTCGTGCTGCCTTGAACTTTGCCGTTTCGCTTTCAGTACTCGCCTTTTTCAAGGCTGTTCTGTCATCCGGGTCTGCTTGAGACCGTTAATATTTGAGTTCCTCTTTTCTACAAGCTTGTTCAGCCATTGCTGCATCTCCTTCATCGCACTCAGCCGCTATGTCCCAGCTTCCATGTATGGTGATGGTCTGTTTAGGACCCAGGATTTTTAGCTGTAGATACACATAACACGGCCTAGCCGTGAATTTAGCATAAGCCGACCTTCCGAATAGCGCATGATAAGGACTGCGCAATTTGACCACCTCGAAAGTGAGCCACTCAACTCGATAATTATCCTTTGATTCCCCAAAAGCTACCTCCAATGCGATTTTTCCCTCGGGGCATGCTGAGTGACCCGGCACTATCCCATGAAAAATTGTTGAACTTTTTTGTAGCTGAGACTCCTTGAGACCCATGCGTAGAAAGGTTTCCCAATATAGTATATTGATGCTACTTCCACCGTCCATCAGGACCTTTTTCAGCTCATACCCATTGACCTGCGGCGCAACTACCAATGCTAAAACTCCCGGGTGTTCTATTCTTTCCGGGTGATCCCTTCTGCTCCATGTTACGTCCTGTTCTGACCACCTCAGGTATCTTGGGACAGCCGAGGATACCGAGTTTACCGCCTGTTTCAGTATCTTCTTGTCCTTGTTGGAACTTCCTGTAGTATGCACGTGATATTGACCCAACTGCTTGGGGTTGGCCTAGAAACCTCCAGCTCCCCCTTGGTTGTTACCTTGATTTCCGGCTGCCGGGTTACCGGCTGGGGGTGGGCCATTGCCCGGGTTTCCACCTGGACCCGGTCCTCCTCCCCGACCTGCACCTCGCATGGCTCTGTTCACTTCCTCATTCTTCCACCTCTGTAGGTCGGCGCACTGCTCCAAGGAGTGGTTAGCTGGCCTACCGTTCCTGCTGTACTTCGGGCATGCCATTCTGAAGATGTCCCAATTATTACTCGGCCTTGGTGGCCCTTGATAGTTTCCTCCATTGTGATTTCCAGTATTGAAGTTTCCGTCTGCCCTAGGTCTTGAAGATCCGGCCTCTGTGCTAGCGACAAATTCTGATCCTCCATCAAACGGGCGCTTGTTCTGATTGTTCCCATTGTTACCTCCATTATTACCCGGCACTGATCCATTGCCGGTTCTTCCGTTACTTGTGTTTGTTTTTCCTTTCTTGTCATCAACATCCTCTTCCGTAGTATCCGTCGAAGCGTGTTTATTGCATGCATCCATCAGCTCTCCCATCGTAACTTCTGAAGCGTTCCGACTAGATTTCATGCGAGTCAACTTTTGTACTAAAGGTGTGTACTTGCAGGTCTTTGCCATAGCTTGCAGCGCATCCTTGGGCTGAATATCTGTAGATGAATGAAGTATCTCCATAACCCGGCGCACCCAGCTGCGCGCCGATTCTCCCTTCTTCTGAACACATCGCTCTAGGTCATCAATAGTGAATAGCTTTCGGCACGTTCCATGAAAGTGCTTGATAAACGCAGTTTTCAATTCTCCCCATGACTTGATAGATCCTTCTGGTAGATTGGTGAACCATAACTTTGCTGCTCCCTCTGACATCATTAGATATATGAATTTGGCTTGAAGATTCTCTGACGCATTGCGAATCGACATGGCCATCTCATAACTGCTCAACCATGTTTCCGGATCCATAGTCGGCTCATAATTCACTACTTTACCCGGTTCTTTGAATTTTTCCGGGTAAGGTTCAGCCCTGATGCTATCCGAAAGACACTTAGGTCCTGCAAGAATGGTCGAAGCTGGTCTTACTCGGGAAACGTATGATCCTGCAGGGGGTACGGCTGGACGCGGTACTGCTGGTGGCCCATGTGCCGCAGACCCGGCCACGGCTCTCCTGGCTCTGGAACTGTCCACGATGGCCTGTGCTGCTGATGCTGCTGGTACTGCCTGAATGTGTGGAGGAGGCGGCATTTGCTGCTGCTCTTCCCTGCGCCGTGCCGAACTTGTCTGGATATTGCCGGTATTGTCCTCGCTGTTGGCTGACATACGGCGTCCCATGCATTCCACTTCTGTGATCCGGGTAATTAACTTGTTGTGCTACCGCAGTGCGCAGCATATCTATCGCCCGCTGGGTCTCCTCTGCGTGGGGTGACTCTCTCACGGGGATTTGATTCAATGCAAGCGTCGCCGCGTACACGTTGTCCATGGGATTGTTGTAATGACCCGCCGGTGTGTGAAACCGTGATGGTGGTGGCGGGGGTACTATATTGCCTGTTGTAACTCCAGTTTGTGGCAAGGGTAACCCGGCCTGCACATTCGTCGGCTGTGTTCCCGCAGTTACCACTTGAGGTGCAGTTCCTTGGTTTGCCGCTGGAATCGGCTGATCTTGAGGTGTGATAAACAGCGCGGCCGGATTTATAACTCCACCCAACGCCGGTAACCTGGTTTGGTGCCTTTGATGTATTCTAGTCGTTTCCTCTCGGAGCCGGGTTTCCAGTGCATCCAGCTCGCGTTGGCGTGTGGCCATCCCTTGCCTTTCTGCTTCTACTTGCCTTCTCTGTTGCTCCAATGCGCGACGGGCTACGTCCAGATCCCTAACACGTTCCGCCGCGTTTTCTGGAGTAATAACGGTGGCGAGAACTGTGGGGTCTAGAATCAGATTGTTGTCGAACAGGGCCGGGTGTCGAGGGTTGGAAGGACCCTGCTCCTGGTGTCCGGTTTGCTAGGAATCCAAACGTGTTCGCGTGTAACTCGTTTTCCGCCGCTTGACTGGTAACTGATGCCGACTCTCCGTAAACCTGGGCCACAACCGGGTTTCCGTTAGCCGGTCCCTGCTGCCGGGTCAACGCTTGTGCTGCCCCGGCTGCGGCCGCAGTTACGTTCTCCTGGTTGAGATTGGTCGCGGGAGCCGTGTAAACCGCAACCCGGCGCACAATGCTTGGCATGAATTCGTACTGTTTCTCTTCGCTGCTAGTTTCCTCGTACCGGTTCTCCAGTAGATGTAGGATAGATTCGGTATCATATTCTTTCTCGACCCGGCCATGCGGGGTCCATGCCGGCTCCTCCGGCTGTTCCCACTTCGTGGTGGTCTCTTCTGTCGGGTTTGTTGTCCCAATTGATTCTTCTCCATCTGATTGGATATAGGTGGTCTTCCCTGACACAGAATCAAACCCAAAGTCGTCAGGGATCGAACCGGAAGTACGTACCATACCGATGAAGACGCTGATCTGGCCGATTGTCATGATAGATCCGGATTCGAGGTGATCCGACTCTGGCCCCCAGCCGGAATCGTCCACCATCTTCTCTCCTTCATGGTCGATGTAGATCTCGCCGATGACTAGCTTCTCCATATTCTTCCGAGCTTCTCCCGTGATGTAAACACCTTTGGACGCAGGCCCCATGGTGGGCGCCAACTGTCGTGGGATAATCACGGCAGACGTTACCGGGGGTAACTGATCTTGGGGCAAGACGACACAGGCGTTTGGGAGAGGGTTTAGCTCAGAGGAAAACATGATGATGTTCGATCTGGTAGCCGGCAATCAAGTCGCCGAGTCTCCGATCTCGATATATTAACTCAACTTTCGTGTTACACTGGATGCTCGATATCAAGCGATATGGCTAGAACTCTTGGATCTCCCTTAACCTAACTTAGGGGCCGGTTTATAAAGCACCCGAACCCCTTGGCTTTCCCTCCAAGGCACACCTTGAATCCTACCCGGACACTGCATGTAAAACCCTAACTTTCCTTACCGCGACCCACAATCCGGGTTACGAGGCCTACAATCTTGGGCCTTCTAGAAGTTCTTTTATCCTTAGCCAGATCCTGCGCAGCGTCCTTTGGGCCGAATTACACCTTGGAGTTGGCCTACCGGGTTATCATCCATCCATCACCACGCTCCATCCTAACACAACAATCGGTATCGCCTTTCTTGGTACCGGTTAACAGCAACCGGTGCTAAAGGGTCTTTAGCACCGGTTGTTAACATCAACCGGTACTAAAGGCCTGTACAGGGGGGCGCACATTTCTTTTTTTCTTCTTTCTGTTTCCAAAGGGGGGTGTAGAACAAAACAAACGGTATCGTCGTCATACAGCCCAACCGTGGCTAGCTACTGGGTGCATATATGCATACGAAATGCACGGCTGGACGTATGACGGCGAATCCAGATGTTTTGTGTTTGCTCGATGAACTGAATATATGATGTATCAAACCTTAAAGGGGGTGTAGAACAAAACAGACGGTATCGCCGTCATACAGCCCAACCGTGGCTACTGGGTGCATATATGCATACCAAATGCACGGCTGGACGTATGACGGCGAATCCGGATGTTTTGTATTTGCTCGATGAACTGAATATATGATGTATCAAACCTTAAAGGGGGGTGTAGAACAAAACAATCGGTATCGCCAGCATACAACCCTGCAGTGGCTACTGAGTGCATATATGCATACCAAATGCACAGAAGGGCGTATGCTGGCGAATCCGGATGTTTTGTATTTGGGAGATGAATTGAACGGTGTATGAAGCTGGGCTATATATATGGTCCTCTGGCTCACAAAGTGTTGAGCTAGGGTTTTGATCCAACGGTTAAGAAACATCTCATCCAACGGCTCACAACAGCTCGAAAGAAACACACCGTAGCCCTGATCGTACGGCTCACAAACAGCTGGAAAGAAACACACCCCAGATCCAACGACTCACAAGCGGTTGAAAGAAACACACGATCCGTGTGATTCTATCTGATTGGTCCAAACGAAACCCTAACCCATTTAGTCCCGGTTGGTGTCCCCAACCGGTACTAAAGGGACGATCCGTTTCTATTTTTCTTCTTGCCTTTCTTCTGATTGCGCCGTAACCATGGAACATCTTCATCATTTAACTGAATGCTTGGATCATCTTTGACTTTGAAGGGAGGAATTTCATCAAATTTATTGTAATCTTCTGACATGTCTGTCTTGTCCTCGACTCCCATGATGTTTCTTTTCCCTGAAAGAACTATGTGGCGCCTTGGCTCATCGTTTGATGTATTCGTTTCCTTATCTTTTGTTTTTCTCGGTCTGCTAGACATGTCCTTCACATAGGAAACCTGAGCCACATCATTGGCTAGGAAGAATTGATCATTGCCGTACCCAAGATTCTTCTGATCCACTGTTGTCATTCCGTACTTCGGGTCTACCTTCACGCCTGACAGGTTGAACCATTTGCACGAGAACAAAGGGACCTTAAAGGAAGATCCGTAGTCAAGTTCCCATATCTGCTCTATGTAACCATAGTATGTGACCCTTTGCCCGTTGTCGTCTTTTGCATCAAACCGGACGCCACTGTTTTGGTTGGTGCTCTTTTTATCTTGGTATGCCGTGTAAAATATGTTACCATTTATCTCGTACCCTTTAAAGGTCAATACAGTCGAAGATGGTTGCTTGGCCAACAAGTATAGCTCATCTTCAACAATGTTGTCATTAATGAGACGTCTTTGCAACCAACCGCCGAAAGTCTTCGCGTGTTCTTTAGCAATGAAATATTCAGGTTGCTCCGGGTATTCCGAGCGTAAAATATCCGTGTGTTCCTGGATATATGGAGCCGCCAAGCTGGAATTAACTAGAACTGTGTAGTGTGCTTGAGTGAAAGATTGCTCGTCCATACATGTTGTTGATTTCTTTCCCAGCGTGCCTTTTCCACGCAGTCTCCCCTCATGGCGCGACTGAGGAACACCGATCGGGTTCAGGTCAGGAATAAAGTCAACACAAGACTCAATGACCTCCTCTGTTCCATAGCCCTTGACCATGATTTCTTCCGGCCTAGCACGGTTTTTAACATAATTCTTCAAGACTCCCATGAACCTCTCAAAGGAGAACATATTGTGTAAGAATACAGGACCGAGAACGGAAATCTCTTGGACTATGTGAACTATGAGGTGCGTCATAATATTGAAGAAGGTTGGTGGGAACACCAACTCGAAGCTGACAAGACATTGGACCACGTCCTTCTGTAAACTTGGTAGAGTTGCTGGATCGATTTCCTTCTGAGAAATTGCGTTGAGGAATGCACATAGCTTCACAATGGGTACTCGCACGTTTTCTGGCAGAAGCCCCCTCAATGCAATCGGAAGTAACTGGGTCATGATCACGTGGCAGTCATGAGACTTAAGGTTTTGGAACTTTTTCTCTTCCAGGTTTAGTATTCCTTTTATGTTCGACGAGTAGCCAAACGGGACCTTGATACTACTCAGGACTTGGAAAAAGATCTCCTTCTCTTCCTTGGTAAGAGCGTAGCTGGCAGGACCTTTGAAATTCTCTGGATTCATCAGGTCGTCTCGTTCTTGCAGTCGTTGGTGGTGCAGCCGTGCTTTTGGTGTATCTCTCGACTTCTTCCCATGCACGCCCAATATGTTTAGCAGGTTCACGCAAATATTTTTCGTCATGTGCATCACGTCGATCGCAGAGCGAACCTCTAGGAATTTTCAATAGGGTAGTTCCCAGAATATAGATTTCTTCTTCCACATGGCTACGTGGTTGTCAGCGTCATTTGGAACAGATTGTGCGCCAGGACCCTTACCAAAGATTACTTTTATATCTTTGACCATGACATATATATCAGTACCTTTAGGGAGGGTTGGCTTCCTCCGTGTATCTGCCTCGCCTTTGAAATGCTTTCCTTTCTTTCTTACGGGATGCCTGTCTGGAAGAAATCGACGATGCCCCGGGTACACATTCTTGCCTATATGTATACTTTCAGTCTCGCCTAAACAGTGTGTGCATGCGCTGTATCCCTTGTTTGACTGTCCTGAGATGTTACTAAGAGCGGACCAATCATTGATGGTTACAAACAGCAACCCTCGTAGGTCAAATTCTTTTTGTTTGTACTCGTCCCACACACGTACACCTTCGTCAGCCCACAACTGTAAAAGGTCATCAACCAGTGGCCTCAGGTACACATCAATATTGTTGCCGGGTTGCGACGGGCCTGGGATAAGCACTGGCATCATAATGAACTTACGCTTCATGCATAAACAAGGAGAAAGGTTATAGATACATAGAGTCACGGGCCAGGTGCTATGACTGCTACTCTGCTCCCTAAACGGATTCAGGCCATCTGTACTCAGACCAAACCTTAAGTTTCTTGCGTCACGTGCAAAGTCCTCGTACTTATCGTCGATGTTTCTCCACTGCGACCCATCAGCGGGGTGTCTCAGCATATGGTCTTCTTTGTGCCATCGCAGCAACTTGGCATGCTCTTTGTTTCGAAACAAACGTTTCAACCGTGGTATTATAGGAGCATGCCACATCGCCTTGGCAGGAACCCTCTTCCTGGTGCGATCGTTGCCCTCAACATCACCAGGGTCATCTCGCCTGATCTTATACCGAAATGCACCGCATACCGGGCATGCATTTAAATTCTCGTGGTGGCCGCGGTAGAGGATGCAGTCATTGATGCATGCATGTATCTTATGCACTTCCAATCCTAGAGGGCAGACAACCTTCTTTGCTTCGTATGTACTGCAGGGCAGCACGTTATCTCTTGGAAGCATCTTCTTCATTATTTTCAGCAGCTTTTCAAATCCCTTGTCAGATAATCCATTCTCTGCCTTCCATTGCAGCAATTCCAGGGTGGTGCCCAGTTTTTTCTGGCCATCTTCGCAAGTTGGGTACAACAATTTTTTGTGGTCTTCTAACATACGCTCCAACTTCAACCTCTCGTTTTCACTTGCGCAGTTTATCTGTTCTTCACGAATGACCTGACGAAGATCATCATCAGACTCATCAACAATGTCCTCAAGTTCAGGCTCGTCTTCCACCATTTCAGTATCACCGTGTTCACCGAACATAGGATAATTATCATTATCCTCTTCTTCTTCATTGTCTTCCATTACAACCCATCTTTCTCCGTGCTTGGTCCAACAAAAATAACTGGGCATGAACCCTTCTTGCAACAGGTGGGTGTGTATGGTTCTTGAGCTAGGGAAATTCCTCTTATTCTGGCATTTTTTACATGGACAAAAAATAAATCCATTCTGCCTGTTTTTCTCAGCCACATTGAGAAAACTATGCATGCCATTAAGGAATTCGGGACGACGTCGATCACTGTACATCCATTGCCGGTTCATCTGCATTATATAAATTTATCAACAACCATTATGCTAAATCATCATGACTAAATTAATTAATTAATACAAAAAGTTCATCACACGTTAATACCAAACTAGCGTATAGTGACCATACATATATAGTTCTCATAAAAAAACACACTGAAACCATCCATAAAAACTCTCTCTAATTAATGTATTTAAAAACAACAACAAATGCGATCAAAATCGCAACAAAGGTAACAATTGACCCGACGGCATAATGATACCAAGCCTCTTTACTAATTGCATATTTCCTAATTTTTCTATTCTTCAGGCGCATTGCGTCCATCTCGCTCTTGTGACCATCGACGACACCGGCAAGAACCTTTTCCAAGGTCATGTTCTCTCTTTCAGTTTTTTCCAACCTTTCTTCAGTTTTTTTCAATCTTTCTTTCAAGCCAACATTTTCTTGTTCAACTAAGTATAACTTCTCAACAATAGGGTCGATTGGCATTTCCGGTTCCACTACCTCCTAGATAAAAATATCTATGTCAAGTTGGTCGGCGTAAGTAATTTTCGTATAATCAGGAAATGAAAATATGTAGTGAAAAAAGATAATATACCACATCCGAATCATAGACTGGACGAGGGACAACGGGGACGGATATCAAAACCATGGCACTATATATATATAAAAAAAATCTTACACAATAAGAAAATTATATACAAGTAAATACGTAAATCATACAAATCAAAATTTGTTTTGGTAAATAAAAACAATAGGCTCACCAAGATTGTGTCGGTGATGGGGCGATCGACGGCAGTGAGGAAGGGGACAAGGCGCGCGACACTAAAAAACCCACAAATCATAATTAATTTTGAGCTCAAATTGCATCAATTTGTATACATAACAAAATGAATAACAAATTCTAGCTTAGGCATTTCATCAAACACCTAGCTAGCACAACAAAAATGAAATGAGCAAGAAAACGAGCAAAACTTGCAATGCCGGAAGAGAGAATGTTGATGCTAACCGTAGAACCGATGGGTACCAACAATCTTGATAAATGGTGGAGAAAAATGGGGATGGATTAGACCTCACAAGAGGAAGGAGAGAGCAAAAATGGAGTTGAGCTCGAGCTGTAAAAAATGGAGCTGAGCTCGGGGTGGTATGTAGGGTTTAGGGAGGGCTTTAGGACCGGTTTGTGTTACAAACCGGTTCTAAAGGATATGACAGCGGGACCCGTAGTTGCTGCAAAAAATGAGAAAACCTTTAGAACCGGTTTGGGATACAAACCGGTTCTAAAGGGTCTGTCCCCTGGCCCCCCTCCCTGCAGCAAATGGCCCCCAAGGCCTTTAGGACCGGTTTGTAACACAAACCGGTCCTAAAGGCCTTGGGGGCCATTTGCTGCAGGGAGGGGGGCCAGGGGACAGACCCTTTAGAACCGGTTTGTATCACATCCGGTTCCATTGTGCTTGGCTCAATGCCCTGTTTTCTACTAGTGGTCGTTACTCTCTTGGGAGTGTCGTCGTGGAGCCTCGTTTCTCGTGCTCGTTTCGGTGTCCTCGGTGGCAAGGGTGGTTCTTTTTGTACTTCCTTTTTATTTTTGGTATGCTTTGTAAGAAGTTCCCCTCGTCAGTTTGTATCGGTTCGCTGTTGTGCTTTATTTATAAAGCGGGGCGAAAGTCTGTTTCGTTAAATATTTTTCCCTATGTAATGGCCAGCTCCCATGTTGCAATATGTTTGTTTGAGAGACAAACATATGGATGCCAAACAAAATTGCGTGATAGAAAAATCAAAGTGATATTACTGAATATTATAAAATTACAATGCGATGAACCCTACCTACTTTTCCCTAGTCTCTCTTGGATTTAGATTATCCCTCATGCTAGGGCATATGCCAATTGGTATCAGATATTCGGCAGCGATTCAAGATATGGTTGGTTCTCCTTCCTTATAGAGATTACGATGTTACAAATATCCTATTTTGCATATCATAAAGTCCATCAAGAATTGGTTTGGTTTTAACTATTATCTCATATATGTTTTTTATTTTGCATAGACACTAAATTCGTGTGCGGAGACGATATCATTTAATACCTCCTCGTTTCGATTTTGTTACAAAGTTATTTTAGTGATTGTAGATTTAAAACACCATTACTTCAATTTATCACAGCAATACTTCAAGGGTTGACTAGTTCCTATTGTTCTCTATAATTATTGTCCACACTAAATTCTTGTGTGGAAACCACACGCCTCCATATATTTTTGTTTGCATTCATTAGCACCGTATATTTTCCCACTCATATATAGGTGATACACATTTAATTTCTTGACACTTCATTAGTTCCATCCAAAAATACTTCATATAACATTAATTTATTGTGTGGAAAAGATCTCCATCCATAGCTTATTTGTTCGATCTTGATCTGCATCCTATTTTTATTTTCTTTGCATTGTAGTAAAGAAAAAAATGAAAGTTCTCAATTTTTTTGAAATTCATAGTGTTGTTTTGAGACTGGAAATAGTAACACAGGACAATTATTGGCAAATCAATGGCCTGCAAGCTTAACATGACAAGTTGAGGGAATTATGTGGTAATTTTACATGTCGCAGTAAGTAGGTACGTCAATTGTTTTTATTATCGATCGCTAAAAGAAACCCAAGCCCATGGCAATCATATATAATCTTAACGGAGGTACAGAGTCACGTTATACTCGATGATATCTCCCTTTGACGGGTTCACAGAGTTGAGACAATCCACGCATACCGTCCTGAGCAAGCCGTACCCTTGGGCCATTCGAAATGCACCACGACCACCAATAACTGGGAGTTCCCTGCTTGGATTGCTAAATTGGTTTCTTGAGAACATCACGAATGAGCTGCCTTTGAATGGGCCATCGGTCATCTCACAATCGATAGTTTCCAAGATTGTGTAGCCATCTTTCCCTGTTTCGATGTACATGCCTTGTGCATTCCCAACTACCTTAGATGAACTTGCGGGCCCCTCGGTGAGCACGTCATCGAACACATAGACAGAGCTAAAGGGCACTAAGCCATGAGCATGGGCTGTGGCATTGGTATTTTGTGCGACCAGGACCGACGATGGATCATTCCCCTTGTGGGTGTTGTGGAGGTAGAAGCGGAGGTTCTGCACCTTCTCGCTTCCACCAAGCGGGGAAGCATTGCATTGGAGAGAAAGAAGGAGGATTGTGAGGACCAAGAATGGAATTCTCATCTTGTGTTATTGATTTCTAGAGGGTTCGTATGTGCAATTGGATGTGATCAGTGAGCAGGTTCTCGATGTGTATTTATAGCCGTGGAGGAGGATATGTTTTGGTATCTACATAAAGAAGCAATTAGTGGTATAGATAGGATCAAATATTTTGGTATTCTGTATATATAGACAAAATTAATGAACACACTCGAATACCTCCAATATTTGGGAAGAAATTAATATGATCCATCTATAGAATAATTGGTACTCCATCATGTATTTGGAAGGAATAACTATTTGTCCACGAAAAATTAATTGTACTCCATAATATAATGTATAGTTACTAACATCTTCGTCATGCTCCACCATGGCACCGACCATGATGATGTGCGCGCCTTGCCGATGGTATACTCAACCGGGAGTATATGTGGATTCAACCGGTGGCGTGGCTATTGTTCAAAAAAAGGGTGGCAGGCTTCCGGCCTTGTCCGACGGACGCGAATTCAAGCGCATCCAGATGCACGTTTGGCTGGGGGGCTCCTATTTGCCGCCCCGCAGCGGCACTTCGCTGCCACGGGTCATGGCCGCCAGGCCCGGCCCGACCTGACTGTGTATGGTACTAAGTCGCGTTTTCCAGCACCACGTGGCCCATTTACATTGGTGCGCCCAGGTAAAAAAAAAGTGGGCCGCGCACATTTGGCCCACAAATGTCAAATTTAGGCCAAAAAATGACCCAAGACTTCATTATTTTTTCTGATTTCTCATGTTCGCACATGAGGCCAGATTTAGGCATTTTTTTAAATTTCCGGAGTTCTTATTTTAGAATAATTTTTTGGCTATTTTGTTGTTTAGAGCATCTCCAGCCGTTCCCCCGAGAGCACCCCGGATGAACTTTTTTTATCGGCTCACAAAAATTCGCCCAGTCGTGCCCCATTAGTCTTGATTCCGCCGGTTTGGGCCAAAATTGGCGTCGGCAGACATGGGCCAAACCCGCCACGCTGGGGGCGTTTGGGGGCACCGTCTGAAGGGACAAGTCGCGAAAACAACTCAGGTGTATTTTCTCGCCGCGTGGACCCGCCCTATCGGCGAGTGAGAAGTTCGCCTTCCTCGGCTCCCGCACATGTTAATGGCGCCACTGCGGGGACTCGTCGAGTAGCTCAATCGAATACGCATCGACGTAATGGCGATGCAACGGCGCAACTTCCCCATGACCTTTCCCACTTCCATCTCGCCTCCATAAAGCCACCCATCTTCGTCCACAAAGCACCCACTCGCCGAACACTTCCTCTCGCCCACCCCCTTCCTCGTCGTCCAGTCCACGGAACACCTCGTGGAAGCAAATGGTGGAGTGTTTCTCCGGCGATTGCGCCGCCGTGAAAGGCTTCGGGCACCGTTGGCTCCACGACAAGGATGCCCGGCTTCTGTACACGGACACACTACAGGAATCGGCCTATATGCCGACGGCAATTTGTCGGGGCCGTCGGCATAGGTCGAGTGAGAAAATCTCAAATTGCGAAAAAAAAAATTTGCTATGCCGACGGCAATGCCGTCGGCCTATTGTTTTTTGTTTTTTGTTTGAGCTACGCCGACGGCTGCCGTCGGCATAGACCCTAAGAGGGAATCCTGGATTGCGAAAAAAAAAAATTGAGCTATGCCGACGGCAAAGCCGTAGGCATAGCCAAGCTCAGTTTTTTTTTTGAACTTAATCACCATTTTGATCATAATTTTTGCATTCCAACTCGGATTTTAACGTTCTTTAGCTCGTTTCGAAGAGAAGAAACATATCTAAATTATCATGCATATTGTTAAAACTAAATAATTAGAAAAAAATCATGAGAAATAACGCAACTAACAATAATGGGTTAACAGTTTCGTCTGAGAGGGTTGTGGGGCGTCTGAATCCAACCAAAATCTAGGTGGACCTAAAAATCATGAGAAATAGGTAGTTGTGTACCTAAAAATGATTTTTTCCAAAAATCATGAGCAAACTAGGAGGCACCTGTAGTTCAAATTTGCCCCGTTTCCAGCTGAATCGGCAGAAACTTGTGTTCTTCAAAAGAGGTGGATGAAAACCTTTTCAGAGGAAAATAATTGGTTATTTGTGAATATAACATGGTCTAGTATATTCAAAAAATGCAGCTCTTAGGTTTTGCAACATATTTGTGGTTGATGCTTCACAAAAAAAGCCATTTTTCACAGTCGGAGAATAGAAAATGGTTTTTTTATTCAACGAAAAGCAAAACTTTCTTCGGGAACATTGTCCGTGCTTCCAATATGCATGTTTGTGTGGAATATGGGCATATTTAAACAAACTATGCCATGGATTTGGCCATTACACCCGTCATTTGGCCCGAAACCCTAGAATGTTCGTATGAGATAGCTCATTTATGTGAACATATTTTCAACACAACCGTCGTATTCCAAGTTTATTATTTTTGGTGGATACTAGGACATATATAATGACACCACGCGAAGGTCTTGCATCATCTTGGGGTTTTTCAAATTTTCTGGAATTTTCTAAGTCGGTTTCGGGAAAAAGTCAAGACGGCGGGCATGACCGTTCGTATCTAGGGCTTGAGTATTGAGAAACTCTTGGTGTATCTCTGATGAAATAGGTAGTTGTGTACCTAAAAATGATTTTTTCCAAAAATCATGAGCAAACTAGGAGGCACCTGTAGTTCAAATTTGACCCGTTTCCAGCTGAATCGGCAGAAACTTGTGTTCTTCAAAAGAGGTGGATAAAAACCTTTTCAGAGGAAAATAATTGGTTATTTGTGCATATAACATGGTCTAGTATATTCAAAAAATGCAGCTCCTAGGTTTTGCAACATATTTGTGGTTGATGCTTCACAAAAAAAGCCATTTTTCACACTCGGAGGATGGAAAATGGTTTTTTTATTCAATGAAAAGGAAAACTTTCTTCGGGAACATTGTCCGTGCTTCCAATATGCATGTTTGTGTGGAATATGGGCATATTTAAACAAACTATGCCATGGATTTGGCCATTACACCCGTCATTTGGCCTGTTTCCACCTTAATCGGCAGAAACTGTCAAAATGGCCACCATGGCTATTTATCAAAAGAGATTAATTTTTTTAAAACTATCGATGTTTTTATGATATGGATGTCCTATTTGAATTTCTCTAATTTTTCTAATCGATTTAGACATTTTATTTGTCAAATTTCGATTTACGGATTTAAAGATATAAATTATTGTATATTAAATAATTTATTCACAAAATAAAGTAATTTATAACATTATATTGTTATTTAGTCAATAAAGATAATTATAAAATCATTGTTATTTGTTCAAATACTGTTTTAAATTTATACAATAGAAAAGTTTAACATCATTCCCCATAGGCTAATATGATTGATATGATAGTAATATCAGTAAGTTCTAACATCTCATATGGAATCTAGTTTGGAAGGAACTCAAAGGTTAAGCGTGCTTGGGCTGGAGCAATTTCAGTATGGGTGACCGAACGGGAAGTTTGACTAAGTTAAGTATGTTGACTAGATTAATTGTCTAATTAGAGATTAGAGATTAAATATGTGGCTAAGTGAAAAATTCTGGAATAGAAATTCAAAAAAGTTCAAACAATTTTTTTATTTTTTTTCCAAAATTCGAATTTTGGAAATATTGTGCCGACGGCTTTGCCGTCGGCATAGCCTACGCCGACGGTTTTTTATGTGCCGACGGCCATTTGACCATGTGCCGACGCCGGATAGGCCGACGGCACAGCCTGTGCCGACGGCTTTTTAGCCTGTGCCGACGGCTTATGGCCGTCGGCATATGGAGTGTTTCCTGTAGTGACATGCGCCTCCCCGACGACTAGAGGCTCAACGTGGGCGGCATGCCGGTGCCCCTATCCCTAAGGACGATGGCCCTCTGCCGGCACCGGCGTGTGGCAACTCCTAGAGACGTCACTGCTCGTGGCGAGCCCCTAACCGCACATTGGAAGCGGTCCTCACGCGCATCGAGAACGGCAATAGCCCACGACTGGGCTACCCCGGGCACCTAGCGTGTGTCCCGAGCTCCACCTGACGCTACGCGAGGACATGGACGCCGAGGAGGATGGCGACCACGTGGCCCTCCTCGTTGTCACGCTCATAGTCGTCTGGTGCAGCACCGCTGCCTCTGACCCTGCGCCCAGCCAATGCCGAGGCTGCTTCCCCTCCGCCTGTGGCTCTGCGTCTAGTGAAGGTCAAGCCTTCTTCCGCTCCGCCTATGAGAGCTCACGCCTGTGGAATCGTTATCAGGGAGCGGCGCACGCCGTCACCGCAGAGGCAACCTCCGCCTCGTCCGGCCCAAGGAGGAGGATGCTGACCTCGAGGTGGCCATGGAGGAGACCCTCGCCTAGTCGCGGAAGGACCATATATCCGAGAAGGCCGAGAGCAGCACCGCGCCCTGGAGGAGTTTGCCGCGGGAGCGAGGAGGATGGCGTCATCGTGCTCAACGATGATATCGGAGTTGACGCTCCAAGGCCGAGTAGGCCGTGCAACGGTGGCGACTACGGACATGATTACATCCATTCCGCCTCGAACGAGCGGTTGCCGAGCGACTCCAACGACAGCGACGACGGCGGTGACTACTCGGGTTGTGCCGCCTCCACGCCTTGAACTAGGCGTAATTGTAGATTGTAATCGATCGAGCTTTTGTGTATTTGTTCCTACCCTTGTTTCCTAAGTAGTACTGCTAATGGATTGGTTCCTATCATTATTTCTAAGTACATTTACTAAAAGCATCTCTACTAGCACCCGAAGAGCCCTATTGACGCGCCGGCGCATGTGTTGCAACCTATTGTGGACGCCCTGACGTGGGGATGAATCCTGGACCTATCGGGTGAGCCTACCCGGCCCAAGGCCCAAGAACTAGGCCCAAAGACAGGTGTTATCCCGCGGTTCTAGAAGGCCCAACAGAAGCCCACCCGCAAGACTTGCGGGTCAAGACAAGAACTCATATACGTAGTTTACCAGGACTCATGTAACCCCCTCCTGGCTGCATATATAAAGCCACGAGGGAGGAGAGAAAAATACAACCAATCTAGGGATCCAATCTAGAAAAAGGAAGATACAAGCCACAACTAGACTAGGCAATACATGGGATACCCCGTACGACTCACCATGGTATTGCCATTATAAACAGCTCGACTATCTCGCCATAATACAGATCAGATAAGCAGGAGTAAGGGTTATAGCTCTACGAGGGCCCCGAACCTGGGTAAATCTTTCTCCTTGTTAGCCGTCGAGATCACCAACGCGTACATCGTTCCTCTACTCGAAACCCTACCGGATCATCCGAGGGATTTGACGACACGACTCTTCGACATGCCCCTTCCTAGTCTCTCCCCCATTAGGTATTTTCAAAGCGAATGTCTAACTGTCAGCTAGCTGAAAATGCTTTTCGCCATCGGCTAGTTTTTTTTTTACCTGTTTTCATTTCAAGTGTTGAGTCCTCATTATTCTCTCAACCCCTCTGCTCGGATCATCCCCTTGTGGTCGGTCAAGGAAAACTCAAAAACGGCAAAGACGTGGAGGTCGCGAAAAAAAACGTCGCCGGTTATTTGTGTGTGCGTTCGAACGTAATTTTTTTCCTCGTGTTTTAGCCGCCCGACACAATTAATGTCTCCAAAAACACACGAGATAATGGAGCACTGGCCCATGAATGAATATGGCAAAAAATAGAAAAAAGCTCTGTAGCCCATAAACCTTGTCTAAATCGATTAGAAAAATAAGAAAATTTAAATATGAATTTAACATAAAAATGTTGCTACTTGGAGCAATTTTGCTAAAGGAAACATATTAAAATTATTTATAGAATTAACTATATGTTAAATTAATCCAATGGATATTTTAATTTTAAATAAATTTTAACTGAGCTCAACTCAATAATTATTATTCTATTGGTCAAGCGATTCTAAAAAAGTTCAAGTTTGCTAAAATTCCACGATCCATGCGAAACGGTTTCACCCAATCAGAAGTCAGAGTTTTCTTTCCCCTTGATTGTGGGATCACACTCCTTAAATCTCACTATGTGGAAACAATCTTGAGTCGCTTCGGGTATAGTGATTGCAAGACTTGTCCAACTCCATATGATGCTAGTGTGTTGCTTCGAAATAATCGACAGATTGCTGAAGATCAACAAAGATATTCTCAGATTAGAGCCTCGCTTATTTATGTGGAGAGTGCCATGGGGCCTGACATCTATTTTCCTTTGAGAAAATTGAGCCGGTTTGTTTCCAATCCGGGAGATGACCATTGGCGTGCGCTTAAGAAAGCTATGCACTATATGAAAGACACCGCGAGCTATGAAATTCACTATAACAGAAACCCGAGAGTTCTAGAAGGTTATAGTTATTCCAGTTGGATTTCTTATGCTAATGAGATTAAGGCCACTAATGATTATATTTTTACCCTTGGTGGTGGCGCTGTTTCTTGGACTCGCCTCATTAGACACATCCGCTGTTGAACCAGAGTGGCTTCGTGAGTTTTGGATGGACTTGCCTGTTATTGAAAAACCAATACCCGCAATTCTAATGTACTATGATAATCAAGCCGTGATCATCAAACTGAACAGTTATAATGATAATATGAAGTCATCAAGACATATGAAGAGCAGATTGAAATCTGCCAGGAAATTGAAAAACTCCAGAGTTATTGTGTTGGATTATACCCAAACATCTATTAACTTGGCAGCTTCCTTCACAAAGGATTTATCACATAATGTGATCGATTATGCATCGTGAGAGATCGGTTTGAGACCCACGATATGAGTTGCCCACAATTGTAACCCACTCCATATGATCGGAGATCCCGTGAAGTAGAAGTGGTAGACAAGACGTTGGTCGACTGAGAGAAGAGTACCCTTATATTTTGTCACACTCTGTGAAGATGCAATACTCTCCTAATATGTATAGTAGGGGCTTATTTATAAAAGAATATACATACATGACATGTAGAACATCTCCTTAGGAACTCACTCCCATATGAGTCTCACTGTTAAACGTCGTAGTCTGTCAGAATTGGTTGCTCTCTAATAAACACATGAAAGGTCTTCGGAGTATGACGTACCTAGTATCGGTCTAGACGTTGTGTGAATCTGATATCACATCAAACTTGTAGTTGAAGAAGTAGTCTATATCTAAGTTATGAACTAGTGTAGCATAATATTCTAAAGTGGTAGTTTAATTTAACAGTCTGCGCTAAGCACCGGTATATAAACAATTTTTTGGAACTAAAATTATGAAATGTGCCAATAACACGTTGTGCGGGATTGTTGGATTTAATACTTTTGCCTAAGCCCAAAACCCAACTAAAATCTGAAAGTGGCGTGGTCCATTCATGAATAATACAAGTGGAGAGAGCGGGACTAGAGTTTATTTCCACATTGCTAGTTTGGAGAAAGTGGCACCACCTTATAAAATGAGTCATCCCACCTCATGTATGAGTTGGTGTGACAGGAGGAGAGGCGTGCAACACGCGCGCTCCTCCTCCGCCGCCCGTCTCGGCATGACACGTCACGACGTGCCGCGGGTTGTTTGAATGAGACGAGTCAAGAATGTTTATTTTGCTGGTTAGGAAAGTTTAACGAGTTATTAATTTGGTAATTAACAGATGCGTTAATTCTTTGTTGTTTCTGATTCCTCTGGACCGTGGAACCGAACTAAATCAGACATGGGCTTACTCCCACGTCTCTCCCGACCCGCAGTATATATACGTGCGGGCGCCAACCCTGGCTGCCACTTCTTCATATGGTTTCGCACCGTTCAAAAATATTGCGCGCCACACAAATATTCTCCATTCCTCCTTCCGGAATGCACCGCGAGAAGGGACAACAATCCTCCGGAACCCCGCCTCTTATGATCCTATATGCGAGAGGGGTGATTAGGTTTTTTGAGACCGCAACCGCGCGACTGTTCACGGCAACTACTTCCCCAATGATGACTACTTCCCGGGTCTGGGCAACCTCTTCATCGATGACATGGCCGACAACCAGGATGGCGGATCCGCTACTGCTGCACCATACGTGATTTTGTTCTAAGATCATGCTAGAGTTTATATGTCTAGCATATGTTGTAGATTGCACCTAGATTGCATCTATTCGTCTACTGTATTAGATGTTTGCATGATTAGTTTAATTGCTTCTGTCATGATTTACTTGATGATTTTTCGAATTAAATCATATGCTAAATTGATAATATGCAACAGTTGGCCCCACGGCAACAAAGGCCACTACACCTACAAATGTCACATCAATATGGACTATGAGCGTTGCACGTTTACATAAATAACCAATCCAGTCAGCAAGGATGATGATCCTGGGTCGAGAATTCAATGTTTTCCCAAGGCGATGCAATACTCCGGCCAATCAAGACCACATCAAGAACTCGATTAGGTCGTCCATTCGCCATGTCAATTCCGTACGTTGTATATCCAGACCAGTGATGATTATCTATGATGTACCATGATCTCATGATTACCATCTTTTCTCCCAACGTAAGCTTGATTATTTGCCACGTTCTGGTTAAGAAACGAATCGTCTGACCCAGACAGCAGAGCTAATAAAAGGTATTTTGGTTGACAAAAAATCAGGAAGCAACAATAATCATCACGCACTGAATGTTTCCATCATGATTACCGTCTTTTCTCCCAGCACATGAGATTTAACTGGAGGCAACAAAATCAGCCAAATGAGTCCACCAATACTATACTAGACAATAATTTGTGATCACCCCCGCCCTGCCGTGCAGTAGGTGTACATATAAGTCCGGGGCAGTGAGCATATATATCCAGCAAATTAAGGCACAAAATATGAAGAAGAATCGTCAACATTCAATCTCAGACGACCATATAATTGGGCTGCCAACATTCAATCAACCTTTTCGTCATGTGACTCTATGGAGTCTCACCTTCTCTTCACCACGTCATAGGTCAACTCCGTCTTGTCGTCCGTAACATCAATATGGACTGTTGAGCCTTCACTAGCTTCTTTTTTTACCAGCATGACGGAGATCACTGTCATCACATTATTCTGCACCCATCTTCTTATAGGTCTAGCACCATACATCTATTATATATAGGGCAGCACATAAGATTTCCATATCCACCAGGATTGTTATAGAGAAGTAATATACAGGGTTTTGAGCAGTTGGAGTTTGATCTCTCCATATTACGGAAGAAAAAAGAATTACTTACTGGGTCGTATGATTGAGACAAAATGAAATCCAATGCGGCATCACTTGTGGACAGAGATATGCCTTTTTTCGCTAATATAGTGGTAGCGCTCTTCATTTGTATTTTCACGACCTCCATTAGTTGGTCAAGTGAAAGCGGTTCAAATATGGCAATCTGGCTTAGTCTGTTGATAAGTTCAGGCTTCAAATATCTACGTACCTATAAAGAAACAATCAGTATGAGTTACATATATATATATATCCTTTTTAAGAGGTGTTCAGCATGGGACACGAGCAAACCTGTTTCATGACAAGATGGTGTGCGTCTTTCATTTTGCATTCACCACGAGTGGCCACTATTAAGTGCTCTGCACCTATATTTGAGGTCATAATGATGATTGTGTTCTTGAAATCTACTTTCTGACCTTTGCCATCAGTCAATACACCATCATCAAGGAGCTGAAGAAAAATATTTAGTACCGAGGATTCGGCCTTCTCCACCTCATCAAAAAGGATAACACTGTATGGACGGCTCCGAACTTTATTTGTCAACTGTCCACCATCATGGTAACCGTGATAACTTCAAGATTTCATAAAATAAATAAATGTCAATTCAAAAGATAAATTGTTGGCTTGAGCAAAATAATGCAATATTAAGAAAATGATATGGTATAAAATAAACCTTGGAGGTGCTCCAATGAGGCGCAGCACAGATCCCTCACTGGCATATTCAGACATGTCGAAGCGAACGAGCGCCTTCTCATCACCAAATAGCTGTTCGGCGAGAGCTTTCGCAAGCTCTGTCTTTCCGACACCAGTTGATCCCAAGAAAAGGAAAGAGCCTATTGGTTGACCAGGTGGATCAAGCCCAGCCCTAGAACGTAACACTGCTTGCACAACTAAATTGATTGCTTCATTTTGACCAACAACCCGGTCATGCAACCTATCTCCAAGGTGGATTAGCTTATCCGTCTCTTCTTGGTCAAGTGTTGTGACAGGAATACCAGTCCACCGGCTCACAACCTTTAAGATTGAAAAATATTGGAACACTTCTAATTTTATTTTGAAACAATTGATCATAGTCAAATAATACTGATAATTTGGAAGGAACACCTACCTGTGCAACATGATCGGGGCTAACAAATGTTTCTCCTCCTTTTGTGGATGCACAAGCCTCGTCAATGAGATCAATAGCTTTGTCGGGGAATTGTCGACCAGTAACATAACGGCCAGCGAGCTGTACGGCAGAAAGAATTGCATCATCATGAATTTCCAAGCGATGGTGCTCTTGTAAACCCTTTTTCAGGCTGTGGAGGATGGCGATGGTCGTCTTCTCGCTCGGCTCGTCGACATGGACCTTCTGGAACCGCCGCTCCAGTGCAGGATCCTTCTCGATGTGCTTGCGGTACTCATCTGACGTTGTCGCACCCACGCAGCGGATACGGCCACGGGCCAGCGCCGGCTTCAGCATGTTGGCTGCGTCATGACGACCCTGCGTATCACCGGCACCGATGAGCATGTGCATCTCGTCGATGAATAGGATCACCTGGCCATTGGTATTTTCCACTTCCTTTATCACGTTCTTCAGGCGCTCCTCGAACATGCCACGCCACGGGGTCCCGGCAACCATACCGGCGACGTCCAGCTCCAGAACACGTGCCCCGACGAGCGGCGCGGGGACGGTGCCAGCGGCGACGCGCTGCGCGAGGCCCTCAGCTATGGCCGTCTTGCCGACACCCGGGTCCCCGACCAGCGCGGCGCAGTTCTTGGTCTGGCGGCAGAGGATGCGGAGGACGCGGTCAATCTCGTCGTCCCGGCCGACCACCGGATTGGCCTGTCCGGCCGTTGCTGTCATGTACCGGCCGTACGTGAGCAGGCTGGGGCTGAGCACCACCGGGTTGGCCTGGGCCTGGCCCGGCGTGGCTGTGATGTCCTGGCCGGCCACCGGGTTGGCCTGGCCGGGCGTGGCTGTGATGTCCTGGCCGGCCACCGTGTTGGCCCGGCCGGTTGTGGCCGTGGTGTCCGTGTCCCGGCCGAACGTGCGTGCACTGGTATCGCGGCCGACCAGCGGGTAGGTCTGGCCAGCTGTGGCGCTCATGTCCTGGCCGAACCATTGCATGCTCAACTTGCGTGGTGGGCTCGGCGTGCTGCTACTGCTCGTGCTCGGTTGGGAGCGAGATGGCGAGCTCAAGGTCCACATTGAATCGTTGTCCCACGAGTTAGACATTGTCGCCGGCAAAACTTATCGATCGATCTAGTCGTGATCAACTGTAGCTTGGGGTTTTCAGGATATGCATATTAATATATTTGCTCGTGTATAAGCCGGACTCTATATCCAACTCCAATCCCATATTCTACCATATAGCAAAGAGCATGAAAAATAGAAAAAGCATACGTCACTACTGAAAAATACAACGCCGCCGAGTATCCTGCTCTATGCCGAGTGCCTAATCTCGGGATACTCGGCGACACAGTCTCGAAGCCGAGAAGAAATAAAAAACACTCGGCGTACACAACACACTCGACGTAAACACAGTTTGCCGAGTGTGCCCTGCAACGCGCACTCGGCACACAAAAGGCACTCGGCATAAACATAGTTCACCGAGTGTCCCCTGTGAGCGACACTCGGCACAAAGTAAACGCGTCGGCAAAAGTCTATAAGACACTCGGCAAAGACGCACACTCGGCACATCAGAAGGCCACGTGGCATTTACGTACATGCGGCCACAGTCTCTTGTGGGGTCCGTACTTTGCCGAGTGTCTCCGCTACGGAGACTCGGCGAAGAACAGGTGTTTTTTTTTGTCGAAACTTTGCCGAGTGTCGCCGTTACGGAGACTCGGCATACACCTTGCCACCAAACAATTCGCTTCGCGCTATTTTCTTCCCGCCCCTAGTTTTAAACTTTGCCGAGTGCCTGCCAATGGATACTCGGCATACAAATTGGCACCAAACATTTTGGTTCGCGCCATTGGTTTCCCGCCCCCTAGTTTGGAACTTTGCCGAGTGCCTGCCAATTGATACTCGGCATACAAATTGGCACCAAACATTTTGGTTCGCGCCATTGGTTCCCGCCCCCAGTTTGGAACTTTGCCGAGTGTCTTGCAGGCTCATACTCGGCAAAGAAGTGAAAGAAGCACACAATCCGTGTGCCTATCTTTAATCCACCGGCTCACAAACACTTGAAAGATCCAACGGCTCGGAAGAGCTCGAAGAAAACACACGATCCGTGTGCTTCTTTCCTCCATTTCTCACTATATAAACACACATGCATCTAGCTTGGTTAGCACATATCTACAACCCAGCACTCTTCCATTTCTTCGCGCCAACTCTTCCATGTCTTCCACCGTACCCACTATAACCTACTCGGAGGCGGAGGAGCTCTGCGCCTCGAACTACCCCTTCCCTCCCGGGTACGGCGTCCCCGCCGGGTGGATGCTGAGCGCCGGAGGCGTGCCGGTCCCTCCTGTCCCTCGAGGTCTGGCGCGCCGGGCGGCCATCACGAACCACTACTACTTCGAGCTGACACCGGCGCAGCGGACGTATCCCCAATGGGATCCCAACTACCGCGCAGGTTGGGACGCCTTCTTCTTCAATCGGCGTGAGAGGGCGCTCGCTAGGTACGAGGGGGACGGCCCGCCTCCTTCGAACTTCAACGAGGCTGGTCGTCGGCTGTGGTGGCGCGGCCGGACTCTCCAGGGCGTCATGAGCTACATAAGGAACGGCGATAACCCCCGCCTGCGCTACCCGCAGTCCAGGCGTGCTCCCCCATCGACATTTCAGCCCCCATCCGACGACAGCGACGACGGCGGCGGCGACTTCGACGACTACGAGTACATGTATTATACGCCTAGGCAGGAGTATGACTAGACCTGAGCCACAAGATGGCTGGGACAAATGGTTTGTCCATGTATCCTAGAATGTTTAGATCCACTGTCGTGTATCCCTCTTCCTTGGAATTTCAATCTAGTCGTAAAATTCAAAAATAATCGTAGTGGTGTGTGTTCAAGTGTCATGTTAGTCCCAAGGAACACCCTTGACACATTTCATGGCAAAACATTGGTTTAGGTGGGATCCCGACGCTCCGGATCCCCTCTGCATGAGATACCCTAGCCCCGGCGTAGAAAAAGACGGAACCGACGTCTAGCCCCCTCTGCGTGAGCCGGAAGTGGGTAGCAAAGTGGAACTAGTTGCTTGGTTGTGTCATGCTAGGCCAAAGGAACACGCTTGACAATGGTAGGGCCCACCTCCTTGCAAGATTCCCCCCGTTACGTCAGATCCGGGAGTTTCGGAGTGTGAGCAGTCCTGGAACCCGCGAGAGCGAATCCGACGTCGGTGAGGCCCCAACACAGAGAGTGATGGTATCTTTGGCACCCAACACCCATGATACACTGTAACACACATGGCATGGCAAAGCATTGGTTTAGGTGGGATCCCGACGCTCCGGATCCCCTCTCCGGAGATACCCTAGCCCCGGTGTAGAAAAAGACGGAACCGGCGTCTAGCCCCCTCTGCGTGAGCCGGAAGTGGGTAGCAAAGTGGAACTAGTTGTTTGGTTGTGTCATGGTAGGACCAAGGAACACCCTTGACAATGGTAGGGCCCACCTCCTTGCAAGATTCCCTCCCCGTTACGTCAGATCCGGGAGTTTCGGGGTGTGAGCAGTCCTGGAACCCGCGAGAGAGAATCCGACGTCGGTGAGGTCCAAACACAGAGAGTGATGCTATCTTTGGCACCCAACACCCATGATACACTATAAAAAACATGGAATGGCAAAGCATTAGTTTAGGTGGGATCCCGACGCTCCGGATCCCCTCTCCGGAGATACCCTAGCCCCGGTGTAGAAAAAGACGGAACCGGCGTCTAGCCCCCTCTGCGTGAGCCGGAAGTGGGTAGCAAAGTGGAACTAGTTGCTTGGTTGTGTCATGGTAGGCCCAAGGAACACCCTTGACAATGGTAGGGCCCACCTACTTGCAAGATTCCCCCCCCCCCCCCCGTTACGTCAGATCCGGGAGTTTTGGGGTGTGAGCAGTCCTAGAACCCGCGAGAGAGAATCCGACGTCGGTGAGGCCCCAACACAGAGAGTGATGGTATCTTTGGCACCCAACACCCATGATACACTCTAACACACATGTCATGGCAAAGCATTGGTTTAGGTGGGATCCCGACGCTCCGGATCCCCTCTCCGGAGATACCCTAGCCCCGGTGTAGAAAAAGACGGAACCGGCGTCTAGCCCCCTCTGCGTGAGCCGGAAGTGGGTAGCAAAGTGGAACTAGTTGCTTGGTTGTGTCATGGTAGGCCCAAGGAACACCCTTGACAATGGTAGGGCCCACCTACTTGCAAGATTCCCCCCCCCCCCCGTTACGTCAGATCCGGGAGTTTTGGGGTGTGAGCAGTCCTGGAACCCGCGAGAGAGAATCCGACGTCGGTGAGGCCCCAACACAGAGAGTGATGGTATCTTTGGCACCCAACACCCATGATACACTCTAACACACATGTCATGGCAAAACATTGGTTTAGGTGGGATCCCGACGCTCCGGATCCCCTCTCCGGAGATACCCTAGCCCCGGTGTAGAAAAAGACGGAACCGGCGTCCAGCCCCCTCTGCGTGAGCCGGAAGTGGGTAGCAAAGTGGAACTAGTTGCTTGGTTGTGTCATGGTAGGCCCAAGGAACACCCTTGACAATGGTAGGGCCCACCTACTTGCAAGATTCCCCCCCCCCCCGTTACGTCAGATCCGGGAGTTTTGGGGTGTGAGCAGTCCTGGAACCCGCGAGAGAGAATCCGACGTCGGTGAGGCCCCAACACAGAGAGTGATGGTATCTTTGGCACCCAACACCCATGATACACTCTAACACACATGGCATGGCAAAACATTGGTTTAGGTGGGATCCCGACGCTCCGGATCCCCTCTCCGGAGATACCCTAGCCCCGGTGTAGAAAAAGACGGAACCGGCGTCTAGCCCCCTCTGCGTGAGCCGGAAGTGGGTAGCAAAGTGGAACTAGTTGCTTGGTTGTGTCATGGTAGGCCCAAGGAACACCCTTGACAATGTTAGGGCCCACCTACTTGCAAGACTCCCCCCCCCCGTTACGTCAGATCCGGGAGTTTTGGGGTGTGAGCAGTCCTGGAACCCGCGAGAGAGAATCCGACGTCGGTGAGGCCCCAACACAGAGAGTGATGGTATATTTGGCACCCAACACCCATGATACACTCTAACACACATGTCATGGCAAAACATTGGTTTAGGTGGGATCCCGACGCTCCGGATCCCCTCTCCGGAGATACCCTAGCCCCGGTGTAGAAAAAGACGGAACCGGCGTCCATCCCCCTCTGCGTGAGCCGTAAGTGGGTAGCAAAGTGGAACTAGTTGCTTGGTTGTGTCATGCTAGGCCCAAGGAACACCCTTGACAATGGTAGGGCCCACCTAATTGCAAGATCCCCCCGTTACGTCAGATCCGGGAGTTTAGGGGTGTGAGCAGTCCTGGAACCCGCGAGAGAGAATCCGACGTCGGTGAGGCCCCAACACAGAGAGTGATGGTATCTTTGGCACCCAACACCCATGATACACTCTAACACACATGGCATGGCAAATCATTGGTTTAGGTGGGATCCCGACGCTCCGGATCCCCTCTCCGGAGATACCCTAGCCCCGGTGTAGAAAAAGACGGAACCGGCGTCTAGCCCCCTCTGCGTGAGCCGGAAGTGGGTAGCAATGTGGAACTAGTTGCTTGGTTGTGTCATGTTAGGCCCAAGGAACACCCTTGACAATGGTAGGGCCCACCTCCTTGCAAGATTTCCCCCGTTACGTCAGATCCGGGAGTTTAGGGGTGTGAGCAGTCCTGAAACCCGCGAGAGAGAATCCGACGTCGGTGAGGCCCCAACACAGAGAGTGATGGTATCTTTGGCACCCAACACCCATGATACACTATAACACACATGGCATGGAAAAACATTGGTTTAGGTGGGACCCCGACGCTCCGGATCGCCTCTGCGTGAGATACCCTAGCCCCGGTGTAGAAAAAGACGGAACCGGCGTCTAGCCCCCTCTGCGTGAGCCGGAAGTGGGTAGCAAAGTGGAACTAGTTGCTTGGTTGTGTCATGCTAGGCCCAAGGAACACCCTTGACAATGGTAGGGCGCACCTAATTGCAAGATCCCCCCGTTACGTCAGATCCGGGAGTTTAGGGGTGTGAGCAGTCCTGGAACCCGCGAGAGAGAATCCGACGTCGGTGAGGCCCCAACACAGAGAGTGATGGTATCTTTGGAACCCAACACCCATGATACACTCTAACACACATGGCATGGAAAAACATTGGTTTAGGTGGGATCCCGACGCTCCGGATCCCCTCTGCGTGAGATACCCTAGCCCCGGTGTAGAAAAAGACGGAACCGGCGTCTAGCCCCCTCTGCGTGAGCCGGAAGTGGGTAGCAAAGTGGAACTAGTTGCTTTGTTGTGTCATGTTAGTCCCAAGGAGCACACTTGACAATGATAGGGCCCACCTCCTTGCAAGATCCCCCCTGTTACGTCAGATCCGGGTGTTTAGGGGTGTGAGCAGTCCTGGTACCCGCGAGAGAGAATCCGACGTCGGTGAGGCCCCAACACAGAGAGTGATGGTATCTTTGGAACCCAACACCCATGATACACTCTAACACACATGGCATGGCAAAGCATTGGTTTAGGTGGGATCCCGACGCTCCGGATCACCTCTCCGGAGATACCCTAGCCCCGGTGTAGAAAAAGACGGAACCGGCGTCTAGCCCCCTCTGCGTGAGCCGGAAGTGGGTAGCAAAGTGGAACTAGTTGCTTGGTTGTGTCATGCTAGGCCCAAGGAACACCCTTGACAATGGTAGGGCCCACCTAATTGCAAGATCCCCCCCGTTACGTCAGATCCGGGAGTTTAGGGGTGTGAGCAGTCCTGGAAGCCGCGAGAGAGAATCCGACGTCGGTGAGGCCCCAACACAGAGAGTGATGGTATCTTTGGCACCCAACACCCATGATACACTCTAACACACATTTCATGGCAAAACATTGGTTTAGGTGGGATCCCGACGCTCCGGATCCCCTCTCCGGAGATACCCTAGCCCCGGTGTAGAAAAAGACGGAACCGGCGTCTAGCCCCTCTGCGTGAGCCGGAAGTGGGTAGCAAAGTGGAACTAGTTGCTTGGTTGTGTCATGCTAGGCCAAAGGAACACGCTTGACAATGGTAGGGCCCACCTCCTTGCAAGATTCCCCCCGTTACGTCAGATCCGGGAGTTTCGGAGTGTGAGCAGTCCTGGAACCCGCGAGAGCGAATCCGACGTCGGTGAGGCCCCAACACAGAGAGTGATGGTATCTTTGGCACCCAACTCCCATGATACACTGTAACACACATGGCATGGCAAAGCATTGGTTTAGGTGGGATCCCGACGCTCCGGATCCCCTCTCCGGAGATACCCTAGCCCCGGTGTAGAAAAAGACGGAACCGGCGTCTAGCCCCCTCTGCGTGAGCCGGAAGTGGGTAGCAAAGTGGAACTAGTTGCTTGGTTGTGTCATGGTAGGCCCAAGGAACACCCTTGACAATGGTAGGGCCCACCTACTTGCAAGATTCCCCCCCCCCCCCCCGTTACGTCAGATCCGGGAGTTTTGGGGTGTGAGCAGTCCTGGAACCCGCGAGAGAGAATCCGACGTCGGTGAGACCCCAACACAGAGAGTGATGGTATCTTTGGAACCCAACACCCATTATACACTCTAACACACATGTCATGGCAAAACATTGGTTTAGGTGGGATCCCGACGCTCCGGATCCCCTCTCCGGAGATACCCTAGCCCCGGTGTAGAAAAAGACGGAACCGGCGTCCAGCCCCCTCTGCGTGAGCCGGAAGTGGGTAGCAAAGTGGAACTAGTTGCTTGGTTGTGTCATGGTAGGCCCAAGGAACACCCTTGACAATGGTAGGGCCCACCTACTTGCAAGATTCCCCCCCCCCCCCCCCCGTTACGTCAGATCCGGGAGTTTTGGGGTGTGAGCAGTCCTGGAACCCGCGAGAGAGAATCCGACGTCGGTGAGGCCCCAACACAGAGAGTGATGGTATCTTTGGCACCCAACACCCATTATACACTCTAACACACATGTCATGGCAAAACATTGGTTTAGGTGGGATCCCGACGCTCCGGATCCCCTCTCCGGAGATACCCTAGCCCCGGTGTAGAAAAAGACGGAACCGGCGTCCAGCCCCCTCTGCGTGAGCCGTAAGTGGGTAGCAAAGTGGAACTAGTTGCTTGGTTGTGTCATGCTAGGCCAAAGGAACACGCTTGACAATGGTAGGGCCCACCTACTTGCAAGATTCCCCCCCGTTACGTCAGATCCGGGAGTTTCGGGGTGTGAGCAGTCCTGGAACCCGCGAGAGAGAATCCGACGTCGGTGAGGCCCCAACACAGAGAGTGATGGTATCTTTGGCACCCAACACCCATTATACACTCTAACACACATGTCATGGCAAAACATTGGTTTAGGTGGGATCCCGACGCTCCGGATCCCCTCTCCGGAGATACCCTAGCCCCGGTGTAGAAAAAGACGGAACCGGCGTCTAGCCCCCTCTGCGTGAGCCGGAAGTGGCTAGCAAAGTGGAACTAGTTGCTTGGTTGTGTCATGGTAGGCCCAAGGAACACCCTTGACAATGGTAGGGCCCACCTACTTGCAAGATTCCCCCCGGTTACGTCAGATCCGGGAGTTTTGGGGTGTGAGCAGTCCTGGAACCCGCGAGAGAGAATCCGACGTCGGTGAGGCCCCAACACAGAGAGTGATGGTATCTTTGGCACCCAACACACATGATACACTCTAACACACATGTCATGGCAAAACATTGGTTTAGGTGGGATCCCGACGCTCCGGATCCCCTCTCCGGAGATACCCTAGCCCCGGTGTAGAAAAAGACGGAACCGGCGTCTAGCCCCTCTGCGTGAGCCGGAAGTGGGTAGCAAAGTGGAACTAGTTGCTTGGTTGTGTCATGCTAGGCCAAAGGAACACCCTTGAAAATGGTAGGGCCCACCTCCTTGCAAGATTCCCCCCGTTACGTCAGATCCGGGAGTTTCGGGGTGTGAGCAGTCCTGGAACCCGCGAGAGCGAATCCGACGTCGGTGAGGCCCCAACACAGAGAGTGATGGTATCTTTGGCACCCAACACCCATGATACACTGTAACACACATGGCATGGCAAAGCATTGGTTTAGGTGGGATCCCGACGCTCCGGATCCCCTCTCCGGAGATACCCTAGCCCCGGTGTAGAAAAAGACGGAACCGGCGTCTAGCCCCCTCTGCGTGAGCCGGAAGTGAGTAGCAAAGTGGAACTAGTTGCTGGGTTGTGTCATGGTAGGCCCAAGGAACACCCTTGACAATGGTAGGGCCCACCTCCTTGCAAGATTCCCCCCCCCGTTACGTCAGATCCGGGAGTTTCGGGGTGTGAGCAGTCCTGGAACCCGCGAGAGAGAATCCGACGTCGGTGAGGTCCAAACACAGAGAGTGATGCTATCTTTGGCACCCAAGACCCATGATACACTATAAAAAACATGTCATGGCAAAGCATTGGTTTAGGTGGGATCCCGACGCTCCGGATCCCCTCTCCGGAGATACCCTAGCCCCGGTGTAGAAAAAGACATAACCGGCGTCTAGCCCCCTCTGCGTGAGCCGGAAGTGGGTAGCAAAGTGGAACTAGTTGCTTGGGTGTGTCATGGTAAGCCAAAGGAACACCCTTGACAATGGTAGGGCCCACCTACTTGCAAGATTCCCCCCCGTTACGTCAGATCCGGGAGTTTTGGGGTGTGAGCAGTCCTGGAACCCGCGAGAGAGAATCCGACGTCGGTGAGGCCCCAACACAGAGAGTGATGGTATCTTTGGCACCCAACACCAATGATACACTCTAACACACATGTCATGGCAAAACATTGGTTTAGGTGGGATCCCGACGCTCCGGATCCCCTCTCCGGAGATACCCTAGCCCCGGTGTAGAAAAAGACGGAACCGGCGTCCAGCCCCCTCTGCGTGAGCCGTAAGTGGGTAGCAAAGTGGAACTAGTTGCTTGGTTGTGTCATTCTAGGCCCAAGGAACACCCTTGACAATGGTAGGGCCCACCTAATTACAAGATCCCCCCGTTACGTCAGATCCAGGAGTTTAGGGGTGTGAGCAGTCCTGGAACCCGCGAGAGAGAATCCGGCGTCGGTGAGGCCCCAACACAGAGAGTGATGGTATCTTTGGCACCCAACACCCATGATACACTCTAACACACATGGCATGGCAAAGCATTGGTTTAGGTGGGATCCCGACGCTCCGGATCCCCTCTCCGGAGATACCCTAGCCCCGGTGTAGAAAAAGACGGAACCGGCGTCTAGCCCCCTCTGCGTGAGCCGGAAGTGGGTAGCAAAGTGGAACTAGTTGCTTGGTTGTGTCATGTTAGGCCCAAGGAACACCCTTGACAATGGTAGGGCCCACCTCCTTGCAAGATTTCCCCCGTTACGTCAGATCCGGGAGTTTAGGGGTGTGAGCAGTCCTGAAACCCGCGAGAGAGAATCCGACGTCGGTGAAGTCCCAACATAGAGAGTGATGGTATCTTTGGCACCCAACACCCATGATACACTCTAACACACATGGCATGGCAAAACATTGGTTTAGGTGGGACCCCGACGCTCCGGATCCCCTCTGCGTGAGATACCCTAGCCCCGGTGTAGAAAAAGACGGAACCGGCGTCTAGCCCCCTCTGCGTGAGCCGGAAGTGGGTAGCAAAGTGGAACTAGTTGCTTCGTTGTTTCATGCTAGGCCCAAGGAACACCCTTGACAATGGTAGGGCCCACCTAATTGCAAGATTCCCCCGTTACGTCAGATCTGGGAGGTTCGGGGTGTGAGCAGTCCTGGAACCCGCGAGAGAGAATCCGACGTCAGTGAGGCCCCAACACAGAGAGTGATGGTATCTTTGGCACCCAACACCCATGATACACTCTAACACACATTTCATGGCAAAACATTGGTTTAGGTGGGATCCCGACGCTCCGGATCCCCTCTCTGGAGATACCCTAGCCCCGGTGTAGAAAAAGACGGAACCGGCGTCTAGCCCCTCTGCGTGAGCCGGAAGTGGGTATAAAAGTGGAACTAGTTGCTTGGTTGTGTCATGCTAGGCCAAAGGAACACCCTTGACAATGGTAGGGCCCACCTCCTCGCAAGATTCCCCCCGTTACGTCAGATCCGGGAGTTTCGGGGTGTGAGCAGTCCTGGAACCCGCGAGAGCGAATCCGACGTCGGTGAGGCCCCAACACAGAGAGTGATGGTATCTTTGGCACCCAACACCCATGATACACTGTAACACACATGGCATGGCAAAGCATTGGTTTAGGTGGGATCCCGACGCTCCGGATCCCCTCTCCGGAGATACCCTAGCCCCGGTGTAGAAAAAGACGGAACCGGCGTCTAGCCCCCTCTGCGTGAGCCGGAAGTGGGTAGCAAAGTGGAACTAGTTGCTTGGTTGTGTCATGGTAGGCCCAAGGAACACCCTTGACAATGGTAGGGCCCACCTCCTTGCAAGATTCCCCCCCGTTACGTCAGATCCGGGAGTTTCGGGGTGTGAGCAGTCCTGGAACCCGCGAGAGAGAATCCGACGTCGGTGAGGTCCAAACACAGAGAGTGATGCTATCTTTGGCACCCAACACCCATGATACACTATAAAAAACATGGCATGGCAAAGCATTGGTTTAGGTGGGATCCCGACGCTCCGGATCCCCTCACCGGAGATACCCTAGCCCCGGTGTAGAAAAAGACGGAACCGGCGTCTAGCCCCCTCTGCGTGAGCCGGAAGTGGGTAGCAAAGTGGAACTAGTTGCTTCGTTGTGTCATGCTAGGCCCAAGGAACACCCTTGACAATGGTAGGGCCCACCTAATTGCAAGATTCCCCCGTTACGTCAGATCCGGGAGGTTCGGGGTGTGAGCAGTCCTGGAACCCGCGAGAGAGAATCCGACGTCAGTGAGGCCCCAACACAGAGAGTGATGGTATCTTTGGCACCCAACACCCATGATACACTCTAACACACATTTCATGGCAAAACATTGGTTTAGGTGGGATCCCGACGCTCCGGATCCCCTCTCCGGAGATACCCTAGCCCCGGTGTAGAAAAAGACGGAACCGGCGTCTAGCCCCTCTGCGTGAGCCGGAAGTGGGTAGAAAAGTGGAACTAGTTGCTTGGTTGTGTCATGCTAGGCCAAAGGAACACCCTTGACAATGGTAGGGCCCACCTCCTTGCAAGATTCCCCCCCGTTACGTCAGATCCGGGAGTTTCGGGGTGTGAGCAGTCCTGGAACCCGCGAGAGCGAATCCGACGTCGGTGAGGCCCCAACACAGAGAGTGATGGTATCTTTGGCACCCAACACCCATGATACACTGTAACACACATGGCATGGCAAAGCATTGGTTTAGGTGGGATCCCGACGCTCCGGATCCCCTCTCCGGAGATACCCTAGCCCCGGTGTAGAAAAAGACGGAACCGGCGTCTAGCCCCCTCTGCGTGAGCCGAAGTGGGTAGCAAAGTGGAACTAGTTGCTTGGTTGTGTCATGGTAGGCCCAAGGAACACCCTTGACAATGGTAGGGCCCACCTCCTTGCAAGATTCCCCCCCGTTACGTCAGATCCGGGAGTTTCGGGGTGTGAGCAGTCCTGGAACCCGCGAGAGAGAATCCGACGTCGGTGAGGTCCAAACACAGAGAGTGATGCTATCTTTGGCACCCAACACCCATGATACACTATAAAAAACATGGCATGGCAAAGCATTGGTTTAGGTGGGATCCCGACGCTCCGGATCCCCTCACCGGAGATACCCTAGCCCCGGTGTAGAAAAAGACGGAACCGGCGTCTAGCCCCCTCTGCGTGAGCCGGAAGTGGGTAGCAAAGTGGAACTAGTTGCTTGGTTGTGT